>OX393554.1:68599332-68604234 GCA_947650365.1 Chamaelirium japonicum
TGAGGTGCCGCACATACTGCATGCCCCATTATAGCATTTCTCTCTCTGAGAACCTATCCGACCTTAGTGTGGGTTGGGTTGGTTGGGGTCTAAGGCGGTTGCCTAACAAGTTCAAACTAGCGCAAGTATATATAGGTCTAGGTTTCTCATTCTTGAATATGTTGTAGTGGTTGGACCATCAACAACAACCAAGCCTTATCCCCTTGCATGAGCCTGCTATGTGAGTACATGTCTAGGACCTTGAATATCCCACAAAATGATTGAGTAAAATATTTCCAACACATTGTTGAGCTGCTATCAGTCCTTTCAGAAAATTACGTTAAAGATCCTGACATATGCAAGTTGGTAGTCATCGGAGCCAAGGAAAAATGGTGCATTGAAAATTAACACTAATCAATATAACATGGCACGACGGTTTGTGCTTATTAGAACAAAATAGAACCAAATGCTGACTAGATAAAAAAGAACAGTGATCACAGCCGTCGATCTCTCTCTCTCTCTTTCCAGATCTCTTTCTCTCTCCCCTCCCCCGATCTCTCTCTCCGTATCTCTCTCTCTAACTCTCCGTCTCTCTCTCCTCCCCCGTCTCTCTCTCTCTCTCTCTCTCTCTCTCTCTCTCTCTCTCTCTCTCTCTCTCTCTCTCTCTTCCCCCGACTCTCTCTATCTCTCATCCATCTGTCTCTCTTTTCCGTTTCACTCTCTCTCTCTCCATCTTTTTCTCTCTTTCCCCGATCTCTCTCTCTTCCCCGCTCTCTCTCTCTCCGTCTCTCTCTTCCCTTGACTCTCTCTATCTCTCTCTCCCCCTGGTTCTCTCTCTCTAACTAAGTCTCTCTCTCTCAGTCTCTCTCCCCCCAGTTCTCTCTCTCTCTCTCCTTCGTCTCTCTTTCTTTCTCTCTCTTTCCTTGACTCTCTCTATCTGTCTCCCCCCGGTTCTCTCTCTCTAACTAACTAACTAACTCTCTCTCTCTCTCTCAGTCGCTCTCTCTCTCTCCAATCTCGCTCTCTTCCTCTGACTCCCTCTCTCTATCTGTCTCTCCCCCCGGTTCTCTCTCTCTAACTAACTCTCTCTCTCCCCGATCTCTCTCTTCCTCCGACTCTATCTCTATCTCTCTCTCTCCCCTCGGTTCTCTCTCTCTACTAACTCTCTCTCTCTCTCTCTCTCTCTCCGATCTCTCTCTTTCTCTCCGATCTCTCTCCGATTTTCTCTCTCTCACACGCTCTCTCTCCTCTCTCTCTCTCTCTCTCTCTCTCTCTCTCTCTCTCCCACCCGGCACCCACTCCCTCCCCGGCTCTCTCTCTCTCCCCAGTTCGCTCTCTCCCCATGGTTCTTTCTATCACTTCTCCATCTCTCTCTTTATCTCTCTTCCCCCGACTCTCTCTAACTAACTCTCTCTCTCAGTCGCTCTCTCTCTCTCTCTCTCTCTCCGGTTCTCTCTCTCTCCCACCCACTCCCTCCCCGATTCTCTCTCTCTCTCTCTCTCTCTCTCTCTCTCTCTCTCTCTCTCTCTCTCTCTCTCTCTCTCCCCCCCCCCCCCCCTAGTAGGGCTGGCAATTTTGGACCCGACATGAAGTTAGTGGGTCTGGGTCAGGGCTAAATGGGTTCGGGTCGTAAACGGGTCGACACGATATACCCATTTAATAAACGGGTTGGGTCCAAGGTTAGGGTCTGGACATGGTAGACCCGGAAAGACTCGTTTAAAATTCAACGGGTCGTGTCCGGTCGGGTCTACCCGCAATCCGATACTATAATATATAGTATTAGCGGGTCTATCGGGTTAGGTCGGGTCGAGTCGGATTGGGTCGGATCAGGTCAACTGAATAAACTCGTGTGGTAAACGGGTCGTATCGGGTCTACCCGTTTATAAACGAGTCGGGTCGGGTTTAGGATCTAGACACAATTTGTTAAACGGGTCGGGTCTGGGTCTAGGGGTTTTGGACACGACACGAACCCGACCCGACATGACCCATTGCCACCCCTACTTCCCGGCAAGGTTTTTAAAGTCGAACCGGAAGGCAAACCGAAAAGGCATTCGGTTCGGTCCAAATCAGTTCAAACCGCTAGCTCAACCGTTTTTAAGTAGATATTTACTAAATTCTCCAATGAAAATTTTGATTCCTGGGTTAACAGACAAATCAGTTTATTAAAAGATCGAGCCGAAACATGTTTAGGTTCCGGTCCAACCCGGTCTGGTTCGGTTTTCAAAACACTGCTCCCCAGTTCTCTCTCTCTCCCCCTGTCTCTCTCCCCCTGGTTTTCAAAACACTGCCCAAGGGCTGTGTTGCCGCCGAAGGCGGCCTGCTGCAGTGTCGACATGCACGGGCATTCACTAGTCTATATAACAAGGGACGACGGTTTTGTGCTGACTAGACAAAACAGAACAAAATAGCTGACTAGGACAAGCTGACTTGACAAAAATAAACCGAATAGATCTAACTATTCGTTCAAAAATCAACGCACGATCTCTCATTGGTTTCAAATCCCAACCCATTTGAACTGTACTAAACCCCTAAAATCCCGGTCCCTTGAAATTGCACTAAACTTGACCGTTCATCCCGTGATTGTTGTTCGTATCAACGGCTATAAACCCACCTGCAGAAATTTCGGCCACCCCAAACCATCGGGTCGATCTCGAGGAGTCCGTTCGAACAGAGACAGCTGTGATTGATTGATTATAGGGGGAGGGGGAGGGGGAGTTGGTCGCGCCGTAGGCGCCCGTTTCGTGCCATTCTGTACGGGCGGTGCTGTCGTCGAAAGTGTTTTATTGCTGAAGGCGTTCAGGTATGTTGCCGTCGAAGGCAGCCCGCTGAAGTACCGACATGCACGGGCATGCACTAGTCTATAATATATGTTGATTAGGACAAAAAGGCACGGGATGGATCTAACCGTCGATCAAAATCTAAAGAGAGAGAAAATTCTATTAAAAAAATACTATAAATATATTAAAAACCTAATATAAAGATGGTAAATACATATTCAATGACATTTAATGACCATTTGATATTAATTAGTATTTTTTTTGGAAGGTTGATTAGTACTCTCTTTCTCTCTCTAATAAGTGAATCACATCCTAAAGGCAGCCTTGGCCGTCGAAGAGGGCCGTCCGAGCGCCAACGTGCCAACGGGCACGAGCATTTACTAGTATTTTACAAGATAAAGGAATAAGAGAAATGAACAAGAAAGGTAAGCAAAGTGAAAGAAGAGGGACATAGCAAGAAAAGTAATATAATAGTGGTAAATAGTGAATTAAAGTGATGACTCTCATTAGGGGAAAGTAACAATTCTAAACTTTCTTGGACCACCTCCTGCCATGTATTTTTGGTTCTACTTCACTCCCTTCCCCATTCTACCTAAACCAGTATTTTGTTATTGACCATTGCCTTCTTAGTTCTATCAAATGGCTGCAATGTGTATCCCCCTTCTTTATCCTTTGTCATAGTAAGGTTTTAAAATCGGGATCGATCGCGTTATCGGTCGGATCAAACCAAGCTAACTCTGCCTAGTTGACTTGGTATCAAGAGAAATGGGTTGATACTAGCTTCGATATTTTTTTAAAAAAAAAAATTTCTTTGCTAGTACCAGTCGATACGACTTGACTGTATAGGTCAATAATGGGATGACTTGACTGATACTGGCTGATACGACTTAGTAAAGGTCAATATAGGTCAAGTATCAATATCGATCGATGACTCCATTCGATCCGGTAGAAAACCGAGACGATACAGCTCGGCATCGGCCGAGTTTTGAAACATGCGTCAAAGCAATTTGTCATGACTTTTGGCTTCTGGTTGGGGTCCGCCAAACCCTCCCTCCTCCAGGAGGGGTTCTCGAAAAAAATTTGTCATGACTTTCTCATTTTTAATTTTGTACTTCTAGTTATGCCATGCATCCACCACCTCAACATCCTCATCACCACCACATTTCCTTTAAGGGCGTGTACTTATTTTTTCCTTACCCAACATGTAGAATTGTAGGATATATTACTTTAATAATCATCTTGTCGAATTTTCTTTATGACTGTCCTAACCAACAGGCATTCCAGTAGTGATTCCATAAGGCATAAGGTGAAATATCACAACCATCAATAAAAGGTGAAGCATCACAACCATCTGTTTGAGCTGAGTGTCATTCACCTATTGGGATGCCTGTCATCGACGGTTGTGATGCACATCTTACGTACAGGGAAGCCTTATTGGATCATTTTTCTGTTTTTCTTTTGTTTTTTTGCCTTGTAATCCTATAATCAGAGGAAAATGCTACTGGAACACAAGGCATACTCCCAGACATTAGGGTTGTTAATGGGCTCTGGCCGGGTCCGATTTGGACTTAGTTTGGATAGAGTTTGTTTGGACTTTGGGCTGGGCTAGGCTGGGCTCAAACATTCAAAGCCGATTGTGTTATGGGCCAGATATGAACAACCCCTAACCCTACTCAAAGCCCAAAATATTTATTTTTAATTTTTGTATATAATGAATGCACCCACCTTACAAATATCAAAGGCTCGGACTTTAGGAGCATTATTTCACGTATATCCTTTTAATGCATGCCATAACCAATGCAATTTTCTACTTTTATTGTGTGATCAAGAGAAGAAAAAAAAATTTAGGTATATACCGTGATAGAAATACGGGCTTAATTTGGGTTGAATTTGGACTTGGGCTTCGTAAAAAAAATTTAAGCTAAGTTAGAGTTAAGCCTGAAAATTTAAATATGGGCCAGGCCACCCTGGTCAGGTATGGGCACACACTCATAAGTTTGGGCCGGACTTGGACGTGGGGTAGCTCGACCCGAACCCATCCCATTAACAGCCTTATCGGACATACTGCGGTGGTGTGGGCAATTGGCCAAGGCTCGATGTGCGATTCCATAACCATAAAGACCGACACAACACGCGATCCTAGTGT
>OX393554.1:68604734-68974067 GCA_947650365.1 Chamaelirium japonicum
ACACTAGATCGCGTGTTCTGACGCTATATATATATATATATAAATATATATATATATATATATATATATATATATATATATATATATATATATATATATATATATATATATATATATATATATATATATATATATATATATATATATATATATATATATATATGGGTCAGGATCGGATGACCCAGCAAAATTTGACCCATTAATAACCCAGCACCCTTTGAGGCTCTTAGAGGTTATCGAATGTGCTGATTTTTTGTAGGGATGTTGTCTATGGTATGTTGATCATCCTCACAAAAAATCAACCCATTCTAAAATCTCTAGGTGCATCAAATGCGCACTTCAAATCAACGGTTTTTCACTGTCAATTTTAACCGTTGATTTGAAGTGCACCGTTTGATGCACCTAGAGGTTTTGGAATGGGCTGATTTTTGGTGAGGATGATCAACATATCATAAACAACATGTCTACAAAAAATCAGCCCATTCTAAAACCTCTAGGTGCCTCAAAGGGTGCTGGGTTATTAATGGGTCGAAATTTTGCTGGGTCATCCGATCCTGACCCTATATATATATATATATATATATATATATATATATATATATATATATATATATATATATATATATATATATATATATATATATATATATATATATATATATATATATATATATATATATATATATATGAGGGATACTCTTACTCATGGCCTCTTACTCATATAGTTACCTATGATTCGGGCCGTCAATTAGATCCCGATGTACGGTTCGGATTAAATGGGGAGTTAAAGCAATGGTGTCCGCATTAAATGCGGGTTTTTAATACGGACTTTTATTGCGCTCTTTTAATACGGGCATTGAATGCGGACATCATTGCTTTAACTCTCCATCTAATCCGAACCGTATGTCGGGATCTAATGGACGGTCCGGATCATAGGTAACTATATAAGTAAGAGGCATGAGTAAGAGTATCCCTCCCCATCAGATGATTGTAGTGCAGTGCCGCACTTACCGCATGCTGCATTATAGCATGCCCCAATATATATATAGGGGCATGCTATAATGCTGCATGCGGTAAGTGCGGCACTCTACAACCGTCTGATGCACCGCTGCGTGCATGCGATGATCACAATGGGTGCATCAGACGGTTGCGGTGTGGTGCCGCACTTACGCATGCCGCATTATAGCATGCCCCTATATATATATCTATATATATATATATATATATATATATATATATGAGGAATGGGATGCTGCCTATCAAAGCAGCATTTTTTGCTGCTTTGAGACATTGTTTGACCATCCTAGAAGTTTTGGAATTTGATGAAATTTGGTGAGGGTGTTGTCTAGGGAAATATGATCATCCTCACAAATTTTCATCAAATTCCAAAACTTCTAGGGGGTTCAAATGGTCGAAGCAAAATCAGTCGTCTGCAGTCACCGTTAAAATCTGCAGCATTTTGCTTCGACCATTTGACCCTCTTAGAAGTTTTGGAATTTGATGAAAATTTGTGAGGATGATCATCTTACCCTAGACAACACCCTCACCAAATTTTATCAAATTCCAAAACTTCTAGGATGGTCAAACAATGTCTCAAAGCAGCAAAAACGCTGCTTTGATAGGCAGCATCCCATTCCTCTATATATATATATATATATATATATATATATATATATATATATATATATATATATATATATATATATATATATATATATATATATGGGATGCTGTCTATCAAAGCAGCGTTTTTTGCTACTTTGATACATTGTTTGACCATCTTAGAAGTTTTGGAATTTGATGAAATTGGTGAGGGTGTTGTCTAGGGTAAGATGATCATCCTCACAAATTTTCATCAAATTCCAAAACTTCTAAGAGGGTCAAATGGTCGAAGCAAAATCTGCAGTCACCGTTAAAATCTGCAGATTTTGCTTCGACCATTTGACCCTCTTAGAAGTTTTGGAATTTGATGAAAATTTGTGAGGTTGATCATCTTACCCTAGAAAACACTCTCATCAAATTTCATCAAATTCCAAAACTTCTAGGATGGTCAAACAATATATCAAAGCAGCAAAAAACGCTGCTTTGATAGGCAGTATCCCATTCCTCTCTCTCTCTCTCTCTCTCTCTCTCTCTCTCTCTCTCTCTCTCTCTCTATATATATATATATATATATATATATATATATATATATATATATATATATATATATATATATATATATATATATATATATATATATATATATATATATATATGGAAAATGGGTTCCTATGACATGTCATAGGGAGAACCCTATAACATATGGTTAATTAATAACCCTAGAATATTTAGAATGTTCTGATTTTTAATGAGGATGATTACCCTATCTTAGATAGGACACCCACAAAAAATCGGCATGTTCTAAAACTTCTAAGGGCATCAAATATGCTTTTCAATTTAACGGTTAACATTTGAATGGCCGATAAAGCATTTAGCATTTGATGCACCAACAAGTTTTAGAATGCTTTAATTTTTTGTTGACATTCTATCTAAGGTAAGGTGATCACCCTCATAAAAATTCGGCACATTCTAAACATTCTAACATTACTAATTCAACATATGTCATAGGGTACTCCCTATGACATGTCATAGGAACCCAGACCTCTCTCTCTCTCTCTCTCTCTCTCTGTAAATATATATATATATATATATATAGGAATGGGATGCTGCCTATCAAAGCAGCGTTTTTGCTGCTTTGAGACATTGTTTGACCATCCTAGAAGTTTTGGAATTTGATGAAATTTGGTGAGGGTGTTGTCTAGGGTAAGATGATCATCCTCACAAATTTTTATCAAATTACAAAACTTCTAAGAGGGTCAAATGGTTGAAGCAAAATGCTGCAGATTTTAACGATGACTGCAGACGACTGATTTTGCTTCGACCATTTGAACCCCCTAGAAGTTTTGGAATTTGATGAAAATTTGTGAGGATGATCATCTTACCCTAGACAACACCCTCACCAAATTTTATCAAATTCCAAAACTTCTAGGATGGTCAAACAATGTCTCAAAGCAGGAAAAAATGCTGCTTTGATAGGCAGCATCCCATTCCTCATATATATATATATATATATATATATATATATATATATATATATATATATATATATATATATATATATATATATATATATATATATATATATATATATATATATATATATATATATATATATATATATATATATATATATATATATATATATATATATATATATATATATATATATATATATATATATATATATATATATATATATATATATATATATATATATATATATATATATATATATATATATAGGGAAATGGGTTCCTGGTACATTGTACCAGGATATTGCCTGTGACATAGCCCCGGGTGATGACACGTGGCTGCTGCGCTGTGCGCTGCCGAACCCAACCCGATCCCGCTACCGCACCGCACCGCACTGCACCGCACAGCAACCCGATCCCAACTCGATCCCAGACCGTCCGATCGTGCCCACCGTCCGATCGAGCGGCCGTTACAGTTTTCGTTGTTACTGTAGCGGCTACAGTAACAGCGAAAACTGTTACTGACCGTCCGATGCCGTATAAATCCAGTCCGATCGGTGTGTTTCTATGATGATTTGATTCCCATCCGTTCGATCGATAGGATCGAACGGACTAAAATTTTTTCGCTATTACTGTAGCGGCTACAGTAACAGCGAAAATTTTTTAGTCCGTTCGATCCTATCGATCGAACGGATGGGAATCAAATCATCATTGAAACACACCGATCGGACTGGATTTATACGGCATCGGACGGTCAGTAACAGTTTTCGCTGTTACTGTAGCCGCTACAGTAACAGCGAAAACTGTAACGGCCGCTCGATCGGATGGTGGGCACGATCGGACGGTCTGGGATCGGGTTGCTGTGCGGTGCAGTGCGGTGCGGTGCGGGAGCGGGATCGGGTTGGGTTCGGCAGCGCACAGCGCAGCAGCCACGTGTCATCACTCGGGGCTATGTCACAGGCAATATCCTGGTACAATGTACCAGGAACCCATTTCCCATATATATATATATATATATATATATATATATATATATATATATATATATATATATATATATATATATATATATATATATAGAGAGAGAGAGAGAGAGAGAGAGAGAGAGAGAGAGAGAGGAATGCTTGGTTGCGCTGTGCGCTGCCGAACCCAAATGCGCTGCGCACTGAGAGCCGTCCGATCGAAACCGATCAAACGGCCCGGCCTAATTCCCGCTCCCGCTCCCGCACCGCACCGCACAGCTTACACCGCACCGCACCGCACTGAACAACAACCGTCTGATCCCACCCAACTGTCCGATCCAGCGGCTGCTGCACATTTCGCTGTTACTGTAGCGGCTACAGTAACAGCGAAATGTGATTCGGACCGTTCGATTCCCCCCAAACTTTTCGATCGAACGGCCCGTAACACATTTCGCTGTTACTGTAGCGGCTACAGTAACAGCGATATGTGTTTCTGGCCACTCGATTCCCATCAAACTGGATGATCGAACGGCTCGCAACACATTTCGCTGTTACTGTAGCCGCTACAGTAACAGCGAAATGTGCAGCGGCCGCTCGATCGGACAGTTGGGTGGGATCAGACGGTTGCTGTTCGGTGCGGTGCGGTGCGGTGTAGGCTGTGCTGTGCGGTTGCTCTCAGTGCGCAGCGCATTTGGGTTCGGCAGCGCACAGCGCAACCAAGCATTCCTCTATATATATATATATATATATAAATATATATATATATATATATATATATATATATATATATATGGGCATGCTATAATGCGGCATACGGTACGTGCAGCACCACAGCGGTCTGATGCACGCGCTGCGTGCATCGCATGCACGCAACGATGTATCAGATGGCTACGGTGAGGTGCCGCACATACTGCATGCCCCATTATAGCATTTCTCTCTCTGAGAACCTATCCGACCTTAGTGTGGGTTGGGTTGGTTGGGGTCTAAGGCGGTTGCCTAACAAGTTCAAACTAGCGCAAGTATATATAGGTCTAGGTTTCTCATTCTTGAATATGTTGTAGTGGATGGACCATCAACAACAACCAAGCCTTATCCCCTTGCATGAGCCTGCTATGTGAGTACATCTCTAGGACCTTGAATATCCCACAAAATGATTGAGTAATATTTCCAACACATTGTTAAGCTGCTATCAGTCCTTTCAGAAAATTACGTTAAAGATCCTAACAAATGCAAGTTGGTAGTCATCGGAGCCAAGGAAAAATGGTGCATTGAAAATTAACACTAATCAATATAACATGGCACGACGGTTTGTGCATATTAGAACAAAATAGAACCAAATGCTGACTAGATAAAAAAGAACAGTGATCACAGCCGTCGATCTCTCTCTCTATCTTTCCAGATCTCTTTCTCTCTCCCCTCCCCCAATCTCTCTCCGTATCTCTCTCTAACTCTCCGTCTCTCTCTCTCTCTCTCTCTCTCTCTCTCTCTCTCTCTCTCTCTCTCTCTCTCTCTTCCCCCGACTCTCTCTATCTCTCATCCATCTGTCTCTCTTTTCCGTTTCACTCTCTCTCTCTCTCTCCATCTTTTTATCTCTTTCCCCGATCTCTCTCTCTTCCCCGCTCTCTCTCTCTCTCTCTCCGTCTCTCTCTTCCCTTGACTCTCTCTATCTCTCTCTCCCCCTGGTTCTCTCTCTCTAACTAAGTCTCTCTCTCTCAGTCTCTCTCCCCCCAGTTCTCTCTCTCTCTCTCTCCCTCCTTCGTCTCTCTTTCTTTCTCTCTCTTTCCTTGACTCTCTCTATCTGTCTCCCCCCGGTTCTCTCTCTCTAACTAACTAACTCTCTCTCTCTCAGTTGCTCTCTCTCTCTCTCCAATCTCGCTCTCTTCCTCTGACTCCCTCTCTCTATCTGTCTCTCCCCCCGGTTCTCTCTCTCTAACTAACTCTCTCTCTTTCCCCGATCTCTCTCTTCCTCCGACTCTATCTCTATCTCTCTCTCTCCCCTCGGTTCTCTCTCTACTAACTCTCTCTCTCTCCGATCTCTCTCTTTCTCTTCGATTTTCTCTCTCTCACACGCTCTCTCCTCTCTCTCTCTTTCTCTCTCTCTCTCTCCCACCCGGCACCCACTCCCTCCCCGGCTCTCTCTCTCTCTCCCCAGTTTGCTCTCTCCCCATGGTTCTTTCTATCACTTCTCCATCTCTCTCTCTTTATCTCTCTTTCCCCGACTCTCTCTAACTAACTCTCTCTCTCTCAGTCGCTCTCTCTCTCTCTCTCCGGTTCTCTCTCTCTCCCACCCACTCCCTCCCAGGTTCTCTCTCTCTCTCTCTCTCTCTCTCTCTGTCTCTCTCTCTCTCTCTCTCTCTCTCTCTCTCTCTCTCTCCCCCTAGTAGGGCTGGCAATTTTGGACCCGACATGAAGTTAGTGGGTCTGGGTCAGGGCTAAATGGGTTCGGGTCGTAAACGGGTCGACACGATATACCCATTTAATAAACGGGTTGGGTCCGAGTTTAGGGTCTGGACATGGTAGACCCGGAAAGACCCGTTTAAAATTCAACGGGTCGTGTCCGGTCGGGTCTACCCGCAATCCGATACTATAATATATAGTATTAGCGGGTCTATCAGGTTAGGTCGGGTCGAGTCGGATTGGGTCGGATCGGGTCAACTGAATAAACTCGTGTGGTAAACGGGTCGTATCGGGTCTACCCGTTTATAAACGAGTCGGGTCGGGTTTAGGATCTAGACACAATTTGTTAAACGGGTCGGGTCCGGGTCTAGGGGTTTTGGACACGACACGAACCCGACCCGACATGACCCATTGCCACCCCTACTTCTCGGCAAGGTTTTTAAAGTCGAACCGGAAGGCAAACCGAAAAGGCATTCGGTTCGGTCCAAATCAGTTCAAACCGCTAGCTCAACCGTTTTTAAGTAGATATTTACTAAATTCTCCAATGAAAATTTTGATTCCTGGGTTAACAGACAAATCAGTTTATTAAAAGATCGAGCCGAAACATGTTTAGGTTTCGGTCCAACCCGGTCTGGTCCGGTTTTCAAAACACTGCTCCCCAGTTCTCTCTCTCTCCCCCTGTCTCTCTCCCCCTGGTTTTCAAAACACTGCCCAGGGGCTGTGTTGCCGCCGAAGGCGGCCTGCTGCAGTGTCGACATGCACGGGCATTCACTAGTCTATATAACAAGGGACGACGGTTTTGTGCTGACTAGACAAAACAGAACAAAATAGCTGACTAGGACAAGCTGACTTGACAAAAATAAACCGAATAGATCTAACTATTCGTTCAAAAATCAACGCACGATCTCTCATTGGTTTCAAATCCCAACCCATTTGAACTGTACTAAACCCCTAAAATCCCGGTCCATTGAAATTGCACTAAACTTGACCGTTCATCCCGTGATTGTTGTTCGTATCAACGGCTATAAACCCACCTGCAGAAATTTCGGCCACCCCAAACCATCGGGTCGATCTCAAGGAGTCCGTTCGAACAGAGACAGCTGTGATTGATCGATTATAGGGGGAGGGGGAGGGGGAGTTGGTCGCGCCGTAGGCCCCCGTTTCGTGCCATTCTGTACGGGCGGTGCTGTCGTCGAAAGTGTTTTATTGCCGAAGGCGTTCAGGTATGTTGCCGTCGAAGGCAGCCCGCTGAAGTACCGACATGCACGGGCATGCACTAGTCTATAATATATGTTGATTAGGACAAAAAGGCACGGATTGGATCTAACCGTCGATCAAAATCTAAAGAGAGAAAATTCTATTAAAAAAATACTATAAATATATTAAAAACCTAATATAAAAATGGTAAATACATATTCAATGACATTTAATGACCATTTGATATTAATTAGTATTTTTTTTGGAAGGTTGATTAGTACTCTCTTTCTCTCTCGAACAAGTGAATCACATCCTAAAGGCCAATGTGCCAACGGGCATGAGCATTTACTAGTATTTTACAAGATAAAGGAATAAGAGAAATGAACAAGAGAGGTAAGCAAAGTGAAAGAAGAGGGACATAGCAAGAAAAAGTAATATAATAGTGGTAAATAGTGAATTAAAGTGATGACTCTCATTAGGGGAAAGTAACAATTCTAAACTTTCTTGGACCACCTCCTGCCATGTATTTTTGGTTCTACTTCACTCCCTTCCCCATTCTACCTAAACCAGTATTTTGTTATTGACCATTGCCTTCTTAGTTCTATCAAATGGCTGCAATGTGTATCCCCCTTCTTTATCCTTTGTCATAGTAAGGTTTTAAAATCGGGAATCGATCGCGTTATCGGTCTGGATCAAACCAAGCTAACTCTGCCTAGTTGACTTGGTATCAAGAGAAATGGGTTGATACTAGTTTCGATATTTTAAAAAAAAAAAAAAAAAATTCTTTGCTAGTACCAGTCGATACGACTTGGCTGTATAGGTCAATAATGGGATGACTTGACTGATACTGGCTGATACGACTTAGTAAAGGTCAATATAGGTCAAGTATCAATATCGATCGATGACTCCATTCGATCCAGTAGAAAACCGAGACGATACAGCTCGGCATCGGCCGAGTTTTGAAACATGCGTCAAAGCAATTTGTCATGACTTTTGGCTTCTGGTTGGGGTCCGCCAAACCCTCCCTCTTCCAGGAGGGGTTCTCAAAAAAAATTTGTCATGACTTTCTCATTTTTAATTTTGTACTTCTAGTTTTGCCATGCATCCACCACCTCAACATCCTCATCACCACCACATTTCCTTTAAGGGCGTGTACTTTTTTTTTTCCTTACCCAACATGTAGAATTGTAGGATATATTACTTTAATAATCATCTTGTCGAATTTTCTTTATGACTGTCCTAGCCAACCGGCATTCCAGTAGTGATTCCATAAGGCATAAGGTGAAATATCACAACCATCAATATAAGGCGAAGCATCACAACCATCTGTTTGACCTGAGTGTCATTCACCTATCGGGAGGCCTGTCATCGACGGTTGTGATGCACATCTTACGTACGGGATGCCTTATTGGGTCATTTTTCTATTTTTTCTTTTGGCCTTGTAGTCCTATAATCAGAGGAAAATGCTACTGGAACATACCAAGGGCATACTCCCAGACGTTAGGGTTGTTAATGGGCTTGGGCCGGGTCCGATTTGGGCCTAGTTTGGATAGAGTTGTTTGGACTTTGATCTGGGCTAGACTCGAACATTCAAGCCCAACTGTGTTATGGGCTGGATATGGACAACCACTAATCCGACCCAAGCCTAAAATATTTTATTTTTATTTTTTATATACAATGATTGCGCTCATGTTTCAAATATCAAAGCCTCGGGCTTTAGGAGCATTATTTCACGTATATCCTTTTAATGTATATCATAATCATTGTAATTTTCTATTTTTATTGTGTGATCAAGAGAAAGAAAAAAAGATTTAGATATATACCGTGCTAGAAATACAGGCCTAATTTGGGTCGAATTTGGACTTGGGCTTGCTATAATTTTTTTTAAGCCAAGTTAGAGCTAAGCCCGAAAATTTAAATCTGGGCCCGGCCACCCTGGTTAGGTATGGGCACACACTCATAAGTTTGGGCCGGACTTGGACGTGGGGTGGCTCGACCCGAACCCGTCCCATTAACAGCCTTATCGGACATACTGCGGTGGTGTGGGGGCATTGGCTCGATGTGAATGTCGATTCCATAACCATAAAGACTGACACTGATGCATCTACTGCCATCGGTCTCTAGCTGAAAGTCGGCCACCTTACATTTGAGGAAACGCCTTTATACTCTTATGACCTGTTTAGTTAGGCATAGTCGGTTGAGTTTTTTTTTTTTTTTTTGGTATTAATTCAAAGGGGTGATCCCAACCGGATCGGCAGGAGGAGCCACATGCTGGGTTAAACATCAGAGACCACCGCACCATCGGCGGATTCAAGGAAGTCGCCACACCAGGTGGAAAGAAACGCCACCCACCGGTGCTGGAAACAACACCAAAAAAAGGAGAAACCAGAGAACCCGCTCATCGATGGAGCCAAACCACTTGTACACTAGCGGGGAAAGCAAACCAGACCCCGCGAAAGGGGAGAAACTAAAAGTAAGCACACAAATCAACCAAAAAAAAAATCAAAATTTGGGCAAACCACCGCCCGATCCAGCAGCAGGCTAACAAGAGGGAGCCGTAGTCGGTTCCGCCAAACCATATTCGAATCGCTTCCTCCTCCGCACCGCCGGAAAACCGCTCGCCATCGAGAGGAGGCGCTGTGGACAACCACCGGCGGAATAACTCAGCGCCGAGGCCAAAGCCGACCATCCTGCTGCATCCGGCAACAGATCCACCCCCGATGCCGATCGAAGACCAGCAATCAAGCCCGGGGGAGACACCGCCTGACGTCGTCGCGACGATCAAAGAAAAAACCCGCTGCCGGAGAAGCCCCAATATACAAAGGGGAGGAAGGGGGCTAGATCCCACCCCAGCAACCCATTGCGACCCGAGTCTTGGCCTCCCCAGAGCCACCAGCGACAACCGAGGAGGCTAAAAAGCCCAGGAACCTAAACCCTAACCCTAGGACAAAAGAGGGGAAGGTGTTGCGCTCCGAGCGCACAACCTTACCTCTTATCAACTCCCCTCCGGTTGAGTTGTTTGAGTTACAACTCGTGCACTTAGAAAAACACAAATTCAGCAAGATGCAATTGCAAAACCATGGTTATGGTACCATGGGATTGTTCGGTTGTGGAAACTCGAGGCGACGGCGGTGGCGGTGGCGGCAGCAATAGAACAATTTCATTCTATAGGAACAAATTTTTTTTTTTTTTCAAGTGTATGGATTTTGTGAGATATGGAACTTATGATGAGGAGGCTATAGTCCGATCAAACTAAAAAAATCGGGACTAAAACTCCAACGGCAGCTCACAAATGTGGGAGAGGGCGACGGCGATTCCACTCCCACACCCTTCTCCCCTCCTCTCCTCCCCCTCCCTTTCTCCCCAACGCTCAGTCGAATGCACCACCATCTCCACCCGCCCCTGGAACGGCGGTGGCGCCGCCGCCCTCCGCCGCCCTCTACCCGCTATTCTCGCCTCCTCCTCCGGCCGAGACGTATGGAGGAATCCCGGCCGTCCATCCCGCGACGTCGACGGAGGAAAACTGCCCCACTACCACCCCGACCGCCGCCGCCACAACCACCACCAGTATGTGGACCGGAGCGTGGACATGGATGAGCTGCTCTCCTCCCTCAGCCAGACCTCCACCGCCGGGGAGCTCCACGCCGTCATGTCCCCGTATCTAAGCAGCAGCAGCAGCAGTAGCGGGCAGCACCAGCTGTCGCTCCGGTTCATGGTGTCGCTGCTCTCCCGCGAGCCCGACTGGCGCCGCTCCCTCGCCCTCCTCGACTGGATGCTCGACGCCGCCTCCTACCCGCCCTCCGTCTTCGCCTACAACGTCGTCCTTCGCAATGTCCTCCGCGCCCGGCAGTGGACCCTCGCCGCCGGCCTCGTCGCCGAGATGCGCGACCGCCACGCCCTAGCCCCCGACCGTGTCACATACTCCACTCTCATCTCCTCCCTCGGCCAGGCCGGCCTCCTCGACGCCGCCCTCGCCTGGCTCGACGGCATGGAGCGCGACGCCGTCGCCCCCGACCTCGTCCTCTTCTCCACCCTTATCGAGCTCGCCCGCAAGCTCGGCGACCACTCCAAGGCCATCGCCATCTTCCGCCGCCTCCGCGCCGTCGGCATCGCCCCCGACCTCGTCGCCTACAACTCCATGCTCAACGTCCTCGGCCGCGCCGGCCTCCTCCGGGAGGCCCGCCTCCTCCTCCGCGAGATGCACCTCCCGCCCGACACCGTCTCCTACTCCACCCTCCTCGCCGCCCTTGTCGACCACCGCCGCCTCCTCGAGGCCTTCAACCTGTTCGCCGAGATGCGTGACCGCCGCGTCCCCCTCGACCTCACCACCTGCAACATCATGATCGACGCCTACGGCCAACTCGACATGGCCCGCGAGGCCGACCGCCTCTTCTGGAGCCTGCGCCGCCTCGGGGTCGACCCTAGCGTCGTCACCTACAACACCATGCTCCGCGTCTACGGTGACGCCGACCTCTTCGGCGAGGCCATCCATCTCTTCCGCCTCATGCAGCGGAAGGAGGTCGAGCAGAACGTCGTCACCTACAACACCATGATCAAAATCTACGGCAAGTCCCTGGAACACGAGAAGGCCGGGAACCTGGTTCAAGAGATGCAGCGGAGGGGAATCCTGCCCAATGCCGTCACCTACTCCACCATCATCTCCATTTGGGGCCGGGTGGGGAAGTTGGACCGGGCGGCGATGCTGTTCCAGAAACTGAGGAGCTCGGGGGTGGAGATCGATCCGGTGCTCTACCAGACCATGATCGTGGTTTACGAGAGGGCCGGCATGGTTGCGCACGCCAAGCGTTTGCTCCATGACCTCAAACACCCGGAGAACATCCCCAAGGAGACCGCCATCACCATCCTCGCCAATGCCGGCCGGGTCGAGGAGGCGGCTTGGCTCTTCCGTCAGGCGGTTGAGGCAGGCGAGGTAAAGGAAATTTCGGTGTTCCGGTCCATGATGGATCTGTTCTCGAGGAACAGGAAGCACAAGAATGTCGTGGAGGTCTTTGAGAAGATGAGAGGGGCCAGGTACTTTCCTGATTCCGAGATGATCGCCACGGTCCTGAATGCTTACGGGAAGCTGCAGGAGTACGAGAAGGCCGAGTCCGTGTACCGGGAGATGCAGGAGGAGAGGTGTATGTTCTCCGATAGGGTGCACTTCCAAATGCTGAGCATATTGGGGGCGAGGAGAGATTTCAAGGGAGTGGAGTCGCTGCTCGAAACACTTAACACCGACCCGAACATCGACAAGAAGGAGTTGCACCTCGTGGCAGCCAGCATATACGAGAGAGCAAACAAACTAGACGAAGCATCTCGGATCATTGGCCAGATAAGCAAAAGAACTTCAAACACCTTCGCGATGCAATAGGTGCCGAATTATTCTTTCGGTTATCAGTATAAGTGAGTGTTGTTCATCATGTCCAGAATGCAGGCTAGTTTCTGTAGATTACATTCAACTCTGTTCGAAAATGATTAATTAACTCGGTCCTTTGTTGTTGTTGCAATGTCTCTTAGGAGCCGATAAACTGTGTTAACAATTAGTGCATCACTGTTCATATAATACTGATAATTTTCAACAGATATGATTGTTTGAAGATTTAAATGCTTTATTTCTAAATGACTAAGGTCTGTTCAACTGAGCATTGAAGACTTGTTCATAGTGGGGGGTTGAGAGAGGGAGGGAGGGAGGGAGGGAGGGAGGGAGCATTATTTAGATTTTTGCCTATATATTTATATAATTTGAGTGAATGTTTCTTTGTAGGTAGTATAGACTACAGTGTGACCGTCCTCGAGTCGCCACCATATTTATATAATTTGAGTGAATATTTCTTTATAAGAAAACATCATTTGCGCTCGCCTCCTCTGCCACCACCAACACCACCGTCGCAAACATTGGCCAACATTACTGATGTGGCCATCATCGAGTCGCCACCATATTAAGAGAGAGAAACTAGGAGGAGACAAATGAGAGGTGGTGGTGGCATGTGGAAATTTTTGGAAGCAAGGCCTCTGTTTTACTATATAGCAATTGATTTCATGAGAAATAAACTTGTTGTATAGGCAGGCAATTATACCAGATTGTTCTTTAGTTTTGCTTTAATGCTTCCCCGAAATCGCACCCGAAATCGCATTTCGTGCTGCAACAGTGTTAGCAAGCGCCTTGACACAATGAGACGAGACTTACGAGTACAGTTGGGCTCTAATAGCCCTCAGTGTGACCTAAACATGATATTACCCTAAGTGTTCATCCACACTTACATGACCATTCTACTTCAAAATAAAAGATAAATCCCTCTAAAATTTGGAAAACAAAAATATAGGTTAAATATGACATCAATTGAAGAAAAGTTGTTTCCCAAATCACCGCCGATGGTTCCTTTCGTGTTTCCTATAAACCCTAGTGCAGCTGAATACCTTGCATCTCCATCATTCACCAGTTATTGGTGGCTTGTAGTTATTCAAAGGTTTTCTACAGTATGCACATTTCTAACTATGTTACATGGCATCTTATTGTAAATTAGATTTTTAGTTTTGTAGCCATTAATCTTGTTCAAGCTTCTTCGTTTTAGAGATATTCAAATACTTCACTTAGAATTATTTGTAGAGCCTTAATCCTTATTGGTGTACATCGATAGTTGCAGCATTCCACAGTCGGCCGAATCGGTCAAATCAGTCCAAAGTTGCATGAATTGGCCAAAATCCGGCACATATAGGATTCCAAATGCAATGGAATCATTTTAGATGCAAACGAGTGATTTAAGTATGAATCTAGCACGCATCGGATTGAATCGACTCGATCCGGGCTCGAATAGTATGAATCGGCCTAATTAGGGCGTGATTAGGGTTCATAATCTAATCCGGCCATCTTAGAGATCAAAAGGTCCATTCGGATACGCCAAGTGTTGAATCGTTCCCAAGTCGGCCGAATCGGTCCAAAGTTGCACGAATCGGTCGAAATCCAATACATATAGGGTTCCAAATGCAATTGAATAGTTTTAGATGCAAACGAGTGATTCAAGAATGAACCGAGCACGAATCGAATTGAATCGGCTCGATCCGTGCTCGAATAGTATGAATCGGTCTAATTAGTGTGTGATTATGGTTCATAATCTAATTCGGCCATTTTAGAGACCAAACGGTTCATTCGGGTATATCAAGTGTCGAATCGATCCAAAGTCGGCCGAATCGGTTCAAAGTTGTATGAATTGGCCGAAATCTGGCACATATAGGGTTCCAAATGCAATTGAATCGTTTTAGATGCAAACAAGTGATTTAAGTTTGAATCGAGCACGAATCGGATTAAATCGACTCGATCCGGACTGGAATAGTATGAATCTGCTCAATTAGTGCGTGATTATGGTTCATAATCTAATCCGGCCATTTTAGAGATCAAGCAATCTATTCGGGTACGCCAAGTGTAATCGTTCCAAAGTCGGCCAAATCGGTCCAAAGTTACATGAATTGGCTAAATTCCAGCACAATTAGGGTTCACAATTTAATTGAATAATTTTAAAGATAAAACAAGTGATATAATTATGAATCCGTCTCAAATTTTAAATTTGAGCACGATAAATATAAAATCTAATTGAACAATTTTACATTTATCGGCTCAATTTGAGCACGATAAATATAAAATTCTAATCCTCTTTTTTTTTTAAGGGATCGGAAGATGGAGATTGGATTTACTTTTTGGGGATGTTAGTTGTAATTGTTGGATGTTAGATGTAATTGTTTTTTTTTTTTGGTACATTTTATGGTGAAATGTTGTTGGATGTAATCGTATGTTGTTAGAATGTTGTTGGATGGTTTTATGTTTAATGTTGGATAGTTAAATGTAATCGTATTTGTTTTTATTATGTATTTAGTTTGTATTGGACGTTGGTTAGTGGTTGGATGTAAACATGTGGTTTAAAATTATTGTATATGTGCAAAAAATATGGCAGCAGCTCACTGATTTTAAAAAAAAACTCGGCAAATAAACGGTCCTAAACCGTCGTTTACTGAACTATCAGTTTTTTAAAAATAATATCGTCAATTTAACAACGGTCTTCCACCATCATTTATTAAATAAAACAACATTTTTCCACCATTGTTTATTTATAAGCTTGTCATTTAAAATGACATAATACGACCGTCGTTCTTTAACGACGGTTTATGCCCATCGTTTAATAATAACGACAGGCCGATATACAACGTACATGGCAACGCGTTCCGACCGTCGTTAATTAGGGTGGGGGCCGTCAGATGGGTCGTTCGTTGGAGATGCTCTAATAAGCTCCTGAAAAGGCATGCATGTCTATCCCATCAATATATTGAGCCGGCGGCGACCCCCTCCAACAGGATCTGACAAAAGATCACTCAAAGAACATATGAGAATAGATATAGGTGTCCCAAGTTTCCAGTGCAAGGCTGACAATTTGCTTGAATGGCAGGAATGATGTTTGCCAAATTTATCTATAAAGGCAGGATGTCCTCCACTGCCCGCTAGTTAAACATACTAACCTCGGTAAGTGGAATCGACCTTACGATACCGAAAGAATTTTTCCAGTTAATCAAAGCCCGATGTCGTCCGCCATCCGGGTAAGTAGCGGTTCCTTCGTAAGCGGTCCCATTCCCATCCCGAAATGTCTGGTTCCTTCGTAAGCGAAATCGTCTGGAGGATATTAAGAAGATCGCCCAGGTCTGGCAGGAGCTCCGTAGGGAATGGACCATCGAAGCGAGGTCTCCAGATAGTCCTCATAAAAAGCTTGCTCCACTGAAATAATGAAGGCAAACAATGCATTCGATACAACACACCTGATCTGCTAGGCTAAAAATAAAACCCCAACACGGTGCAATAGAGTCTGATGAAAGATGGGTTCGATCTTCAACACAACAACAAAGACGATCCAAGTCACAGTTTGAACATACGAAAAAGACTACAAAAACGCGATGAACTCAAAAGACCATGTCTGCAAAGTAGAATAAAGATCCGCTCGAACCGTTCCAAAGAAACAATTGAGAACAGAGCTAAGGGGGGTGGGTAAGCCTCCTCAGTACTTGATGGGTGCAAGGATCTCTAGCTGGGAGCCGAGCTTCTCATCCGCAGCCTTCTCCGCCTTCAACCTCAGCTTCGTCAGCTGCTTCCGCCTCTCATATGCCACCTGAGCCCTCTCTTTCCTCTTACTCTCCAGCTCCTGTCGCACAGAGAGGATATGCATAGCTTGTTTAAAAACAGGATTAAGCACACCCATAACCACGAAGCCTTTAATCATAACACAGCCAAGGCTTCTGTGGAAGAAGCAATCGTCATCCAAGACTAATCCCCCCCCCCCCAAAAAAAAAAAAAAAAAATCAAGATTGGGCTAGCCATGGAAAATAGATGATAAGAATTTTATGTCCGGCTTTCAATTGGTGCAGAAAGTCTAAGCAAGGCAACTTTGTGGCATTGCCAAAAAAACCTAAGAGGTCAGTTGGCGGTAGTGACGCTCCCTTGCTCAGGGCGGAACAAGTATTTACTCCTTGGGGGTGCCAAAAATATTATTTCTCAAGCCATTAATTAAATAAATGTTAACATATGTGTATGTAAGAAAATGTAGAAAATTTTAATTAAAGTTATGCTTGATGTTCTTTCATACAATTGAGAAGTCATTTATAATTGACTGTGTACTAGATTTTTCACCAATTTCCTTCTCAATTTACAAAATAATTTGTGAAAAATCCATCCTTTTAGTTTGTTTTTGCCTTGTTTTCAGAGGGAAACAACAGGTTAAATAACATGACACTCTTAAAAATGACAGGAGCACCATGTTATTTCTAACCCAAGATTCGATTACACGACCATCCGAGAGGGAAACAACAGGTTAACCGCTAGGATGCAGCCATTGTTGCCATCATCATCTCATGTTTGGATACAAAAAGGTACTAAGGTCAAGGAATGTGCCTAGTTTAAGTGGCCGCAACCTCATAGTTTGTATATCTAAAGTACAAAAGGTATTACCTATTCTGTGCATCAGGTGAATATCATTAGTCTCTAGTGAGTAAACTTGGGTGGCATCACTATTATTTTGTTATCTGCAGTATTTGTGCAAGTGCAACAATGAGGACAATTCACTGCTTGTTCGTTTCTATTGTTGATCTCCTTCTGGGGCATTTAAATGTCGTATTATGGGACACAACTATACATTTGACGGCATTGACTCTAAATAGAAAACAATTTTCAGTATTTGTAATGGATGAGAGATGGATACATGGTGGGAGAAAAAATTGGAGTGTTGATATCAAGGATCCCATAATCCATTCAGAAAAAATGATTTTTTTGTATGTTTATAAACCTATTCCGACTATAAATTATCTGCACTCCTGAGTTTTATAGTATGATACCATTATGGGACATCCAAAGTCCAAACACTGCCTTCAATATATGCATGATCATGTTATATACTAATGAAGTTAGCTTGTGCTTTGTGCTACTTCTTTACATACAGTATCATCTCAAAATGTTGATTTAGTGCTGATAACAAATTGTTTGTGTCAAAGAAATGTGTTGGCAAGTGAGATTTCCCTTTTAGGATGTAGATTTTTAGGTTCTATCCTACTCGTTGATCTGTTGAAAAGATTTACTTCAAGCCACCTCCCAACTATTTGGGGCCGCCAGTTTTATGGACCCTTCTCCATCGTTCTCCCTTGATCGCTTCTCATTGTCGTCGTTCTCCGATACTCACTTCTCACTATAATTGTGTATAATACTTACAAGACGAAGTAAAAAAACATGAGTAGAATATATTAAGTAGTGTAAGAATTCATTGCTTTAGTGCATGTGATACACTAAAAATTTATTTCTTACATGTTTCTTTTTGTGGGAATGTTGTTTCATATCAGCTATTTGGCTTATAATTTATGATGTAGATGAATGAAACTCCATAAATCACCTTCTGCACTCTTCATCTAGCCTCTCTCCTAGTCTAGGGGAACTATGTTTTTGTGGATGTGTTTCCTTCATTTGATAATTAAGAAATGCACATCCGTGGAGCCATGTTTCCTTATTTTTATGGAGATGTGCATCGAAAATGATTGGGGAAGATGTGTATTTCCACAAAGAAGTGAAAATAATGGGTCTCATGGATTTGCATTTCTACATTATCAAACAACGAAAAAGCAAGAAACACGGAAATGTGCATCCGTTGAAGCTGGGATCTAGTTTACCAAACAAGGGGTAAATAATCACAAATAACTATAAACCTAATAATATTTGAAACTTGAAAGATGCTGAAGTATAAACCTATTTTTATGGAAATGTGCATCGAAAGTGGTTGAGGAATATGCGTATTTCCACAAAAATGCGAAAATATGGGTCTCGTGGATTTGCATTTCTACATTATCAAACAACAAAAAATCTAGAAACACGGAAATGTGCATCCGTTGAAGCTGGGATCTAGTTTACCAAACAAGGGGTAAATAATCACAAATAACTATAAACCTAATAATATTTGAAACTTTAAAGATGCTGAAGTATAAACTTTCTATTATATTAAGCTGGCAAAAAGAGAATCACAAATTCATTTTTTAAGATCAACAAAAGGTGAGAAGAAAAGATAAGGACCCTAAGCGTCTTCCCACACTTTATATTGCCCTTTGTCAGGAAGGGTTAGAAGATCTCGAGATTTTTAAAATAAAAAATTTAGAAGAAAAATATAGGGATCCTATAAGCCATCTCATGCTTTCTCTCTTCCACTTCACTCTCCTCTCCATTATCAACTATCCCCTATGAACCCGCTCACAGCCATACCCCTCTTTCACTGTCCATGCCTCCTTTTTTCATGTTCACTGCACAGGACTGATATTAGTTATTAGAATGCAATTTATGTTTGTGAATGTTTTCTGCTTTACCGTTTGGCTTACAATTTGTGCTATGGAGATTCATCCAATTGTACCAAATCTTACTTTCTACCCTCTTCGTCTTAGATTATTTCCTAATCTTGGGGAACTTTGGAAGGTTGCTCCTGGTTACATGAGCATAAATTGAGTAACCAACAGCGAGGTGCCCTACACGCCAACTAGCCATTAAATAATAAATAACTAGCTAACAAAATTAATCTTACTGTTCTTTGAAGTTTTCTAAAGTCAACTAAATAATAAATAACTAACTTGAGAAATTACAAATTATTTAATCATACCATTCTTCACCATTTTTGCATTGTCCTCATTTTTTATGCACTGAACTTGATTTTTTTCTCATCCAAGAAAATTCGTATAATTTCCATCTCACCTTCTTTACAAGCTTATGGATATTGCAAGTTAACCTTACTAGCTTTTTTCCACATCCATAGCTTTTTTACACCTTTAAAAGTCCTTAATGTCATTTGTCTTCTAACATCCTTGAAGCGGGACTTCTTTTTCTTAATTTCATTTTGAATGTCATCCTTCCTTCCACCACAGGTCTTTTATTTGCACAATGTTTACCTCTAGATTCTCCAAAAACCTTATTCACATAACCCTTAATAAAATTCTCATAAGATACTATGCCATCTTTGATGTAATTTCTCTTAAAAATTGATGCGGCATTATCCACATTTAAATCCAAGTGCCTTATTTGTGGGCCTATTTTAAATTCTTTTCTTTTTCTTTTCTTATTGCTCCTTTATTCACGTTCACAACTACCAACCTACACCGTCTTGTGAAACTCTCTCTCTCTCTCAGACTTGCTTTTACATTTTCATCTAATCCTACTTATGGTGCATAACCACATTAACTTAATAATATTCTCCTCTAAATCTAATTGTATAACTTACAACCGATCACTTGTCCTTGTACTCTCGACAATTTTATCTTTGGGCATCTTATCCACAATATCCATCGTAAATTCATTATTGTATTCATCGGCATGCTACTCTTTCTAGATAAGTTTCAATGTTTGAAGTGGTAAAGCTAATCCTACTTGCTTTTACATTTTCATCTAATCCTACTTATGGTGCATAACCAGTAAACCACATTAACTTAATAATATCTCCTCTAAATCTAATTGTATAACTTACAACCAATCACTTGTCTTTGTCCTCTCGACATTTTTATCTTGGGCATCTTATCCACAATATCCATCGTAAATTCATCATTGTATTCATTGGCATGCTACTCTTTCTAGATAAGTTTCAATGTTTTAAGTGGTAAAGCTAATCCACTTCTTTAGTGAGACTTGTTGCGAATCCCACCTGTGTTCCATCTAAAGTGTAAAACCTTTTCTTCGTCACTATTATCAAACGTCGCTTCTAAAAAACACTCTAGTCATATTCAACTGTAGCATATTTCTGACACGTTCAAGCTTTGTTGTGGCGTGTCACTTACAGTGGACGTCATATCCAACCTTTACCATTTCTCACCACAATTTGGTTATGACATGATGCATCGTCACAAGCGACAATCTTAATATTGATCTTTGTCTCTATTCGATTTTTATTTTTCTCTATATATTAAAGGGCGTCGTTATTTGCACCAACTAAATTACTAATATCCCCTATTTAAAAAAGAAAAAATACATGATACATCCCATGGGCTCCTATTTTCAATCGGTCCTTTTAACAAGTGCACCCACTATCATTGGCAATGCTCATACAGCTCATCCTTGCTACCGATTCTAGTGTCGCCTACCTTTTCTTCCTCCTCCCTAGTCCTCATCTTCACCCTCCTCTTTACTTTTCCCCCTCCTTCCTCTTCCATCGTTCCCCTAAAACCCTAAGCCACCCCCTGAAAACGTGTCGGTAGAAACCAATCAACATTGTCGGTGGCTACCAACGGGCATTATGATGTCAATGTCGGCGAGTAGCCATTGAACAATTACACACCATGTCAGTGGCTATCGTTGTCGACAATGTTGGCTGCTAGTCAGAAACGCTTCTTTAGAATGGGTTAGGGTTTTGACAATGAGGAAGAGGAAAGGAGGAGGGAAGAAGAAGGGGAAGAGGAAGGAAGAGGGAAGGGGAAGAAGGAGAAGGGGAGGGAGGAAGGAGGAAGAGGAAGAGAATAATAAGGGAGGAGGTGGTGGTGGCGGTGTCTTGCACGAAAACTGATGGCATTAGCAACCTACAAGGGTTTGACGAGAACGATGACGATAATCTGCATGTGCATCAACGCGCTATGGGAGGAAGGGTCGAGGGGAAGAAGAAAAATGTTGTGGGCTATACTATCAAAATCGGGACTAGTCGACGACTAGTCCCCAGGCGGCATTTTGCCGACCGACTAATTCCGATTCTTTCATGGCTAGGCGGAATCCCAACTAGTCTCCAGGCGACATTCTGCAAGCTTTTTTTTTTTTTTTCAATGAGTCTTTGCATGTAATTTTGTTTGGATTTTTTGCATTGCCTCGAAGTCTTAAGTCGTAACTATGGCTCTTCCATATAATCATATGTTGAGAACATAAGAATCTGAGATAAAAACATAAATAAATAATTATTGTTTATTTGTTGATATCCATATAAGTATATAACCCTATAATCAAAATTGGGGTTGTTCATATATTAAACATCAGCAAACAAATATTGTGATGAATTCTTAGTTCTGAGTCTTCTGACATGGGCATGAAGCCAATACAACTATGTTCTGTTATTTATGTATTTATACACATGTTGTGAAGTGTGAAGGCATGCATTGTTATTGACCGACTAATATCGTATATTTATTGACATTTATGCTAGTTCATATATCATATATGATTAGGGAGGGGGAGGGGGTTAGAATAAGTTTTGGCTGACTAATCCCGATTAGTTCTAGACGGCCAAGGGGCCGACTACCGACCTTGACTGCATAGGTTGTGGGGTACACTCGTCCATAGGGTGCATACAGTAGAATCCAATTTTGGGCTAGAAGCACACATCAGTTGGGGACACTCATTAATTTGTGTAAATGACAACACCCATAATAAACCTAGATTGCATATCAGTTATATCACTATATAAGACGTTTTAGGTTATGTAAGTAACATGCAAAGAACATTCAAAGCCGACTACCGATTTTGACAGTATAGGTTATGCCGTTATAGGGTACACTCATCCATAGGGTGTACGCAATAGAATTCTATTTTGGACTGGGAGCACACATCAGTTGGGGACACTCATTAATTTGTATTAATGACAACACCCATATTAAACCTAGATTGCATATCAGCTATATCACTACATAAGACATTTTAGGTTATGTAAGTAACATGCAAAGAACATTCAATTAGCATGAACTTTGTAAGATGTTGTAGCATGGAGGCTAGAAAACACCTTATTAAATTTCCACAAAGAAGATGGAAATATCCGATGACATGCATCACTACAAACATTAGATGCACGTTTTTTCTGAGTTGCAAAATATGAAAATAACTTTGGTATATATATGTTTCTCTGCTCAACCACACCATTAACCCCCTCGTGACAAAGGCCATATCTTCCCTAGAAAATAAAACCTCTCTTGCGCAAGGTTATCAAACTCTCGATTTGGATCTTACGATCCTACGATTCTCGATCCATATGATCAAAAATCGATCCAAAGAGCACCGTAGACTCCTAAGTCAATTGAATCCTAAGCAAACACCAACGATCATAAACCCTCGATCCTACAATTTTTAAGTAGACTCCCACAATCATGAATAGATTCTCAAGTAAGTTCAATATGATGTGGATGAAGATGAGAGAGGGGGAGTAGAAGCCGTTTGAAGTCGATTTTAATTTTAATTTTTAAGATTTATTTATGTATTTATCTAATACAAGTTTTTTTTTTTTACATTTTACGTGTTGAACATGCTAGGACACTAGAGCCACAGGTTGAGAAAAGACAAGAACTATGCTATCAAAATCAGAACTAGTCAACGACTAGGCGGCATTTTGCAGACCGACTAATCCAGATTCCTTCGTAGCTAGGCGGAACCCCAACTAAGGCCAGACTAGTGACTGGGAGTCTGGGACTAGTCAAGCAATTTTTTTGCAAGGTACACGTTCAGCCTTGAGTCTCTGTAAGTTTTTATTTTTTGCAAAGAGTTTCTGTAAACAATTTTGTTTGGATTTTTTTGCATTGTCTCGAAGTCTTGCGTCACAACTATGCATCTTCCCTATAATCATTTGTTAAGGACCTAAGAATCTGAGATAAAAACATAGACAAATAATTATTGTTTATTTGTTGATATCTATATAACCTTATAATCAAAACTGGGGCTGTTTACATATTAAACACCAGCAAACAATTATTCTGATGAATTCTTAGTTCTGAGTTTTTTGACATGGGCATGAAACCAATACAACTATGTTTTGTTACTTATGTATTTATAATCAATGTTTAAAAAGGCGTTCGAGGCTTACGCCTCGAGGCCCGCCTCAAGGTGAGGCGGTCCTGTGCTGCCTCGAGGCTTACGCCTCAGCAGCCACATATAAAAAGTCCACGCCTCTGCATCAAGAGACGTACGCCTTTGTTCGAGGCACGCCTTAAGGCATTCAAGGCATACGCCTCTTGCACCAAACGTGAAACATAGGGCATGGAGGGGTTAAAACCAATGTTTGGTGTGGGGAGTCACTAAGGGATTGATATGTAAATCGTCCTTATGGACCCTTTTTTCACCCATTGAAACCTCCTAAATCCTTTTAGATCTCTTTAGGTTTTGAAACCCCCTTGTCTCCAAAAACCCAAAATCAAGATCTAGTGCGCATTTATTTTTCGATTTTGATTTCGAAGTTGTATTCTTCTTTGTGGATTGTCTACCAACTACATGTGAGACTGTGAGAGATAAAGATTTATTTCAAGTTTAGAGGTATGGATCATGATCTTGTATCTTTTACTAGGTTTTTCTATGATTTCTTCTTTGTATTTGTATCATCGTTTGTTATTTTTTTAATCTTCACAATGTTAGTCCTATATTCGTATTTTATTGTTTGTTATTACTTGTTAGTTGCTATTTTAATTATTATCTTGAATATTAAAGAATTAAGCGTGTTTGAGCAATTTGACTTTCTATTTTGTTGTTAGATTGCTCGATGGAGCCCTCAATCGTGTCATATAAGATTTTATAACATATTGCGATTTATTATGCATATGCAATATATCTAGTTCAATTATTATTACACATTCAATAATAGTATTTATTCTGATTTTTTTTTTTAACTTTTATTTACCAAAACACCTCGAAAAAATTCGAGGCTTACGCCTCAGTGCGCCTTGAGGCTTACGCCTTGCCTCTCCAGTGGAAAAACGCCTCGGTACGCCTTTCGCCTTTTTAAACATTGTTTATAATCATGTTGTGAAATATGAAGGCATGCATTGTTATTGACCGACTAATATCATATACTTATTAACATTTATGTCATTTAATGCTAGTTCATATATCATATATGTTTAGGGAGGGGGAAGGGGTTAGAATTAGTTTTGGTCGACTAGTCCTGGTTGGCCCTTGACCGACTAGGAGCCGACTAACGACTTTGACTGCATAGTACATGAAGCAAGTGAATATGATGTTAAAAAGCCCTACAATGTTTTAAGGAACTTAGATGATGTTCGGTGATGATACTTGGGAAGCATATTTAGTACCTTTGAAGGGAAATGAACTATGTAGGTTTAACTGGTTAAATTTTTGTTTTGTTTCATTTGGTGTTACTTAGTTTTGAAATTTATTATAAGTGGAGATGTAATGATATAGACTTTGATCTTCTTACACATTTTTTGCAATTTACAAGTTACACTTATAAGTAATGGCTCTATCTTTTGAGATACATCTGTCAAACTAATTGTGTCGCCTATTTTTCTTGGATTTTTGGCTTATTTTTATTAAATAATTATGGTTTCTTAACATACATATGAATTATAATTTAAATCTATGATCCAATCGGACCAATCCTATAGACACCCCTACCGATCCTTCGCGGGATTCCCATCCTGACAACCTTGCTCTATCGAGGATTAAAAAGTGGCTCCTTGAACTTAAAGACCCCATACCAATCTATAAACAACACCTCACAAATACACAAAGACTAGCAAACACGTCATACGTATAATCTTTGTTATTGGCTTTCCCATAATCAATCCATCATTTTACAACCCTAGAAGATAAGTTAACAATCAAAAAATTGTGAGCCTCTAAACCGTTAATATGGACATAACATAGCATCCCATGAATGTGTTAAAAGAAAGATGCATCCTTTATAAAGTAGTATAAATTATAAGTAAAACCGATGAACCAAAAAACCCAAAGTAACATCAAGAGAGGATAATCTTATGTATCCATTTCAGCCAACTAACATGATTCAAGGTGCATAAATGGGCCAGTGATCGGCACTGCTTTTCTCTAACAGAAAGTACGGGGCATCTAGTTTTATTTCCAACCCAAAAGCAAAAAAAAAATTTACAGAAAAGTGCAATAAAAAGTAGAAGCTCCCATGAGATCTTACCTTGATGGTATCATAGTGACTCCATCCGACCTCGGAAGAGAGGCGGCCGAGCAGGCAGTACTTGTGACCCGGCTGAAGCCTCAGAACCCTAGCCCACCGAATCATCAATCGAGCTTAGAAAAAGAATTTGAAAAGCATTTCAAAATGTCAAAAAAAGATCCAAATTGGATTAAAGCAGAGATTAATCCTTACTTAAGAGCATCCGGAATGACCATCCTCTTTGTCTTATCGTACGGCGGAGGGACTCCCTCGTACGCCTTGAGCCGGGCAAGAGCTGCGGCACCGCGCTTCGTCTTGTGAGGGATCATCCTGCGGAGAAAGACAGACGGCGGTGCATGAAACCCTAACCCAGATTTACAGAAGAGAAGAACAAGGGGTGGGAGGGTAGATCGGTCGATCGATGCCAACCCTCGGATGGTGCGCCAGAGGATCTTGGCGGGGGCGCGGAAGTGGATGGGGCCGTGGGAGGGCTTGGTGTTCATGCGCTTGCGGAGGAAGCGGAGGTACTTCATCTTCTGCCGGACGAGGCCGCCGGAGAGGCAGATCTCCTCGCACCGCACCACCACCACCCGCTGCCCGTTCAGCAGCTCCTTCGCCACGATCGACGCCAGCCGCCCCAGCATGTGGTGGCGCGCGTCCACCACCACCCGCCGCACGCAGATCCCCGATCCAGACACCATCTCTCTCTCTCTCTCTCTCTCTCTCTCTCTCTCTCTCTCTCTCCGCGCTTATTTGTTCTGCGTTGCGGCTAGGGCTTCTTTCAAGGGCGTGTTTGGTTGCCCGAGCTCGCGAGGAACTGTCTGAACTCGTGGAAGTGGACTTTCCATGAACTGGACGTTCCAACGGAAGTCCCGATCTGTTTGTTTGGTTGTGAGGAAGTGGGTTCTGGTATTTGGTACTAGGAAGTGGAGAGGCTTAGAACTCTGAATTTCATCACTTCCACCAGTTATGTTCCTTGATTCGCATGAAGTTTAGGAGTGTGATCATTTCCGAAGTGGTTGGTAGGGTTACCCCGTTTACCTCATTCTTCTGGTCCTTGAAACTAAAATCAGTATCTCACTTCTTCCACGTCTGGAACAAGTTTTTGGTTCCATTCTAATCTTTACTTAGAAGTAATGGTAGACAGTTTACACCTCTTAGATCATCCATCTCCAGCTAGCTCCCAAGTTCCTTCCATATTATTGGGACTCCTAGATGCCACATAAGCAAAGTATGGAGTGAGAATTGAAGAGCACTCCAACAGGCTCCTCAAATCTCTCCCTATTTCTTGGAAAAAGACCAAATTGGGGTCCACGAAACAATACTTCGTGGGGGTTGTTTCAAAAATTAAAAAAAATATGGTAGTTTGTTTTATTCAAACCTGGGGGGCAGGGGGGGACTATCTAATCTTTCTCTACTCCTATCACCAGCCCTATGGAGAGGAGTAGAGAAAACCCACTCAGGAGAAAGGTTTGGGAGCCCGTTGGAGGGGCCTTTTTCACCCGGGGTCACTTTCTTCCCCTACAGTTTCGAAGGATGAAAGCGATAAGAGGCCGTTGGAGATGCTCTTACTCTACCCAATATCACAGGAGTTTAACAAAGTGTTAAACTATAATAAGAGTATCAATACTCCAATTCATGGATATCCATCAAGATCTGACAAAGTATCACACAAAAAAAAAACTAATATTGAACCTGTAGGTGGATTGGAGGATCAGACGTCGGCTCCAACAGTATAATGAAGATCCGATTGCAACCTCAAAGAGTAAAGAAGAAACATCAATCAATTCATGAGAATCCGATTGCAAGATCTGACAAAAACATCACACAAAGATATATATATATATATATATATATATATATATATATATATATATATATATATATATATATATATATATATATATATATATATATATATATATATATATATATATATATATATATATATATATATATATATATATATATATATATATATATATATAGGGTAGCAATCCAGTGAGATATGAGATATATGAGATAACTTTAAGAAACCTATCAAGAGATTTTAGAATTTGATGAAAATTGGTGGGCATGCTCTCTATGACAAGTTGATCATCCTCACAAAAAATCATCAAATTCTAAAACCTCTAAGGGCATCAAATGTTAGAAGATTTATCGACCATCCATTAAAACCAATAATTTGAATTGTGTATTTGATGCCTCTAGAGGTTTTAGAATTTGATGATTTTTTGTAAGGATGATCAACTTGACATAGAGAACATGCTCACCAATTTTCATCAAATTCTAAAACCTCTAGATAGCTTTCTCAAAGTTATCTCATAGAAGAGTTATCTCACTGGATCGTGATGCTATATATATATATATATATATATATATATATATATATATATAAACAAGGGACGTCGATTTTGTGCTGACTAGACAAAACGGAACAAAAAGGCTGTCTAGGACAAGCTGACTGGACAAAAATAAACCGAATAGATCTAACCATTCGTTCAAAAATTAACGCGCGATCTCTTCTTGGTTTCAAATCCCAACCCATTTAAATTGCACTAAACCCCTAAAATCCCGAGTCATTGAAACTGCACTAAACCTAACCGTTCATCCCGTGATTTGTTTTACATCAACGGCTATAACCCGCCTGCTAAAATTTCGACCGCCCAAAACCATCAGGTCTATCTCGAGGAATCCGTTCGAACAGAGACAACTGTAATTGATCGATTATAGGGGGAGGGGGAGTTGGTCGCGCTCGAGGAAATGGGTGTCCCTATGAATGTCAATGTTGTCGTCGAAAATGTTTTATTGGCAAAGGCGTTCAGATGTGTTGCCGCCGAAGGCGGCCCGCTGCAGTGCCGACAGGCACTGGCATGCACTAGTGTGTGTGTGTGTGTGTGTGTGTGTGTGTGTGTGTGTCTATATATATATATATATATATATATGTCGGAAGGGGAAAAAGGGGATCAGACGTCAGCTCCGCCAGCAAGATGAGAATGCAATCGCAGTCTCAAAGAGTAAAGAAGAAACATAAATCAATTCATGAGGACCCAAATGCAATATCTGACAAAAACATCACACAAACAAATGAAGAAAAAAAAATTACAGGGAAGGGGGGAAAAGGAGCAGGATGCGGATCCGATTGCAATTCTGGCAGCCGGGGGAGGAACGGCAGATGGCTCCGGTTGCGGGAACCCTAAACTAAGGTTTCTTCGTAGACGAACTCGTGACAGGAGGTAGCATGAGAGGTGACCCCAATCACGAGCTGATGAAACCTCAAGAAGTGTGAGACCTGATGTGGCAAATTCAGTACTTCCCCACCAACTCAAAAGTGCGGCTTCGGAACATTTTGAGCCGAAGTCACACTTACATATTTCCGAGGGGGGAGCTCATGGATCCCCCGCCACCACTCATGGAGTCTGCCGTCGCCAGCCCCTCCCTCCTCCTCTACCTTCCGCACCATCATCACCTTCTCCTCCTACTCCATCTTCCCCACCAAAACCCTAACACAAAAAAAAATCCTAACCGCCACCCAACTTCCCCTTTTGGTTTGTGTTCCAGATGGGGAGGAGGGGGTTGAGCCTTTGGCTTTGGGGGGGGGGGGGGGGGGGGGGGGACAAGAAAGGGAGACAAGAAAGGGAGCGCTCGCCGACGACGATGGTGGGCTGAAGGTGGTGAGGTTTGAGTTGGGGGTAGGGTAAGGTGGATGAAGGTGGGTGGGTAGAGGGAGGGGGGGATAAGGTTGCTAAAGGCTAAAGATGGTGGAGTATGAGGAGGACATGGGGTTGTTTAAGTTTTGTTTTTTTAGGTGGTAGAGAGGAAACCAAAGGGGAAGCGAGATATGTTAAGTAATTTTGGGATATGAACAAAATCTCCCTTTTCATTACATAAAAATATCCTTAGGAAGATGAAGAGAAAATGGGTCACCACCCAGGTGGAACCCGACCGATACCCCTCTTGGGTCGCACTGAGGTGCTCCACTGGCTATCGTCTCATGACTCTTGCCTCCACCTCCTCTCTCAACAGCCACCTCCACACTACCACTTACATCTCTCTCTCTCTCTCTCTCTCTCTCTCTCTCTCTCTCTCTCTCTCTCTCTCTCTCTCTCTCTCTCTCTCTCTCTCTCTCTCTCTCTCTCTCTCTCTCTCTCTCTCCATGTGAGTGTGTGTATGAGCGCAAGCGCACACACGCTTGTGCGCCCAACTCCTATCTTCTTCCAATTCACCTAAAATCAACCTCACGTCACTAAATCTAACCCCACGTAACACACCCACCTCCCCCTTCCTCCCTCTCTCTTTTACATGGGGTGTGGAAAGAGAAGTGAGGCGTTGAGAGAATTCGAGGGTGTGAGAACAAATTTCCTTTTAAAACATCATCTAACACGTGTTAAATGATTACCCTTTTTTTAGCCAAGACACCATACAAAAAAAAGGCTAGTAAGAAACCTAGGCAATGCTTGGATGAACTTGATGCCTACCACTTGGCACAGTTGACATCACAGCCGTGCGAAGAAGTGTACAATCTGGAGTGAGTGTGATTTACTCATCGGGGTGTATTTTCACTTGTTAGAGAGAGATGTATAGTACTAATGATTTTTTTAATTAGTTAATATCAAATGATTATTAAATGTCATTGAATGAGTATTTATCATCTTTATAGTAGGGTTTTAATAAGATTTATGAGAGAGATCCACGTTCACTCACCAGAGAAGGATTATGGTTCTTCAAAAGAGGTCCATGTGTCACAACACGGGAGAGAGGGCTCCATTTTAGTATTATACTATTAGATATGGGGTGGTTTGGGAATTTCAGACAAAACATATTTTTGATACAAAAGACCATGGGAATAAGAGGATCTCCAGTCGGCTCGCTACAATAACGAATTTGGTACTGCAGTGAGCAGTGGAAAGTCTTTTGGTACTCCAGTTGGCTCCGAAGTCCATCACTATTTTGGCATTTCGGTAGGACGCTAGCTAGCTGTGGCAAGTGTAATTCGATAACCCGAGTGAAGCCGGTTCAAATAGTCAACTCTCATCCATGTTGCGTACGAATCAAATGATCAAAACTCATCCGATATCCTGAGTAAAATCACGTATGTTCCATAAAAAAATTCTAGCAGACACCACTTTGCCGATCCCAGTGAACGCCATGTTGCCATCCCACATGGGCCCCAATGAAATAGTGGGTGGCTCTAGGAGTCCCTGGGAGACGGTTCTAAAAAATGGCTCTGGATTTTGCTAAAAAACCCATAGAGATCCATAAAATAAGGAGTGGTTCTAGGAGTCCATGGAGATGATCGAAGTCATGTGAGATAATTATTATAGGAGTCGCCCAGAGGCAAAAAATAGTAACTAGATGGATTATTAAATTGCTATAGGGATTGCTTAGAGGCAGAAGTATTGCACCAAATATATGTGGCTGGTGCGATTATCGGCCTCGCTATGATACAAATTGTTGCGCCGTGGAAGCCTTCAAGTCCTTAGGATTGTCCTCAAAGGTTTAAGGATTGGAGCCCTATAGAGATTGTGCAATCGCACAAGAGAATTTGATAGACCACTAGTAGCAACCACCGGCCCTGCTCGCTCAATGTTGACTCAGCTCCTCAGTTCCACTCTTTGCTAGGTGAGGGGTTTGGCGTGTTCGCTCTGCTCTCTCGTCCCCAACAATTCTTATCCCGCAATAGCTTTTGGCCATGCTCAGCTCTGGTTTTATTTGTTCCCACTACTTCCTGATCTGAATATTCAAACTCAAATTCAAAATAAGAAGGAAGGCAAGCCTTTCACCAGTCGATATGAAGTAGAAGTAGAAGTAGTCAAGTCTCGGGAGAGAAAAGTTATTACATATTCATCAGGCAATCAAGGATTTGGATTATCACTAGCAAGAGAATACACCATGCAATGGTCGTTATTTGTCGGACCCCGCAAACCCTCTTCTTGCTCCACTCACAAAAGCACCCAAATAGTTGAGAACAACCCTCCCAAGAAATACAAAGATATACTATATGATACACCAAGAGATAAAATAAAAACACATGAAATAGAAGCCAAAATAGACGCACCGAAGAACCCGGATAAAAACCTGGATGAACTTGAAGGAGAACCCTAGAGACGGACCTCTCTCCCCTTCTTCTTTCTTCCTCTTTTCTTCTTCTTCGATCTTCTTCTTTCTCTCTTCCTTCCTTCCTCACTCCTCTCTTTGAGGCAAACCCTAGATCGGGTTTTCCTTATCTATCTGTCTTTCAATTTGCTCTCTCAACTTTAAAATAACCACTTCTTGCTTCTCTCCTTGTGGCAAACTCTAGATCAGGTCACCCGACCTCCAACTTCCCTCAAACTACCGAGAGCTTGGGGGGAGCATCGTGCCAGCGCCCCTCGGATCCTTCCTTCTCTCATGTGACTCCCTCTTCTCCATAGATAATCTCAAAAAACCTTCAGTAGCTTCTCCTTAGATGCCCTAGAGCTACACGTCCCCCTTTTTATAAGGGAGTAAATACATGGCTATAGGAATCCAAAACGACTCAAAATTGTTGCCCGATCCGCATTCAGCCAGCGTTAGTCATGCGCACGATGTGAACATCGTGCCCACGTCAAACTTGAGATTTACTCGTCACACTTTCCTGTCGTCTCCAATCTTGGCCATGCATGTCATGCTCATGTCTTCTTGATAGATCGGTTTCCTATGTTTTCCAGCCAGGTCGCATGCACAGTGCGGACATCGTGCGCATGATTAGCTTCCATGTGACTTGTTGAAAGTCTATTCCATGCCCTCAGTCTTGATCCAAGCTCAGGGATTTCATAGGACTTTCCTTATCCATCGTGGACTCGATCCCATTCCCCACGTAGCATTTCGATTTGTGTTCAACTTTCACAAGTCAAATCCCAACATAGGTGGCCTGACATTGTTATTCATATACGTACAACTTCGAGTAACAGATTAATTATATTTGGTTTGGTTTATACAACAGTCTTGTGATAAAGGTGATTAGACCCACTATACATGTCTCATTCTGATAGCTTAGTGGCAACACATATACAACATGTGGCCTTGGTCAAGGGTTCGAATAAGTGTTGCTCACGTATTTCCTCTTGTTATGCAAACTACCTCTTGTCTTAGTGACATCTTTTTCTACTTGTGGGGTTATTAAAAAAAACCAGGCAATTCCTCTTGTTCCTATAGTGAGTTTCAATCATTGGTCTACCCTGTGTCGGTCACTAAAAGGTGATGAACTAACCACTATGGTGGTCCCTTAAAAAAAAAAACCATTATACATGGGTCATAAAATCACAAAAGATTGGTATGTCCATATGGTTAAGCCGTACAAATGATGATTAATAGGCTGCATAGGCAACTTCCCGCTCAAGACTCAACGGCTGCTTTCGAGGCCGACATCTAAAAACTTAATAGAAATGGATGGAAATAGACTCAACATACTTAGTACGATGAGCTATTCATTGCTTACTAATTAGTTTTAAAAGATAAAACATGATTTGATATAAGGATTTTTTTTAATACAGGGGCCCTACAAATATTAATTTTATGAATAATAAACCCCTAATTTTTTAATTTTATTAATAACCCCATGACAAAAAAAAAATCATGCAACTAATTTTTTTGATTGTTTTACCTTTGGATTGCTCGGTCTTTGTGCGTGTTGTCATCGTCGATGCACGTGCAAATCGTCGTTGTCTTTTCATCTCGTTGTCACCTTCATCTCGTCTCTGTCCTCACACCAATAACGGTGGTGTGCATGAGCACCGGTGATGGCCAAGGGTAAAATGGTTCTAAATTGTTACAAATGAGTATTTTTGTAAAAATTGGGTTATGTGATGGGGTTAATTATAAAATTTAAAAAATAGGGGTTATATATAATATCAAAAAATTGTTAGGGAGTGCGTGAAAAATCCATTTGTTATAGGGAGTTACTATTCATACCCCAAAATTACTTAACATACCCAATTTCTTAAAAAAAAATTGGTTTCCCACCACCATATGTCATTCACCCCCCCCCCCCCCCCCCCCCTACACACACACACAAAAATTACACTCACATACCTCCTTCCTCCTCTTCCACACCGCCAGAGCCTCCTCCTCCCTTCCTCCTTCCCCATCACCACTGAAGCCACCTTCACTATCGGAGTCGAGGGGGGAGACCTCGTATGTGGAGCCTGCAACTCCTCCCTAGGCTTTAGAATCTTCACCTCCTCATTGAGGTCACATGATGGGGTCTTTATGATCATGTAGTGCCAGATCCATGGCAAGGAGCCTTGCTAATGTGAGTGTTGATGTCGTAGATCAAGTGGGGGCGGAGATCCGATGTCATAGAAGGGAGGGGGGGGGGTCTGGGTAGAGGGACATCGGAAGAGGATGCTAAATATGGCACGGATCTCGGGGCAAAAGGATGAGTGGAGGAGTTGGGCGAGCTTGAGGGCAAAGAGCGACTCAACCGCCTCCTCTTCCCCTCCTCCTCATCAACGGCGCTGGAGCCTTCGCCTCGTCTTCACCAGCAAGGTGAGGTATGAAATGGAGGTAGGGCGGAGGAGGGTAATTTTGGGGTATGAATAAAATAACCCTTGTTATATTCCAAGGAAACATAGTTATTAAATCCAGAAGTCCAGACATGCTATCTATAGTGTTCCTACTTATGCAGTAAAATGAAAATCAAATCAAACCATTATATTTAGGACAATATTTAAAGCATTTCTACATCATACTAGCATCATATTTTAAAAAGTATATTTAAGCAATTGATGGTGGATGGACCCTCCATTGTTTATTCTCATGTCAAAGGATCTATTGTGGGTTGACTCCTCCTCCCCTCGATTTACCCATGATTGAAGTGGGAATTGTCAAGTGGGTAGTGCTTCACTCCCAGAGATGTTAGTCTAAGCCTGAAGTGAGCGACCATTGTCTGAAGGTCTCTAGTCGCCTGTCGATCTCAAAAAAAAAAAAAAAAACAGGAATACTTTTAGAAAAAAAAATTATGTCATCCCTCTTCTCCACCTTTTGCGTATACTGGTCCTGATATTGTTCATCTCCGATAAATTTATGGAACAAAGAAGATTTTCACCTTAACCTACGAAAATCAATAAATTGTTCTTTTGGGAGGTACCAAAATTGATAATTCTCTCTTGGAGTAGTGGGATAACTTGGATATGTCCCTATTTTAGATCAAGAATCTTTCCCTTCTAATGATGGCTTCGACTTACCCTGAATATGTGATCCCCATCGCGACCTTGCTCTAAACTTTTAATGTTCTTCGGTCGCCAAGCTCTTTTATGTCGGCCAAGCCCTAAAACCACTTTCTTGTGATTCGTTACCACCGATGGCATATGCCGATCCTATTTATAGTTGATCTCTCTTATACCACTTGATGAGCCTCGTAAGGTTCTGATACCAATCGTGAAACTTAGCTCTCGATTCCTGGTGTGATGCCGGACTATAAGAAGATGCTAGAGACGACGGAAAGAGATGGAACACGAGAGAAGGAGCAAACCTCTTTTTTTGTTGTATTTGTTTTTTTTAAAATGTTATTTTGACTTTGCCCCCCAAATTTTGCCTTGAATTAGACTTTACCTCCCATTTTTTTTGTTACGAAGAGAGAGAGAGAGAAAGAATAGGGTTTGGAGAGAATAAACTCCTTGTATTATCTCTTTGTATATCCCATTACATAAGACTACCTCTCCTTATATAGAGAGAGAACACACACCATTACAATATCACAACTAAGGTGGGACTAATAGTAACTCTATATCTAATACCCCTGTCAAACTGATGTAAGGTATAAACCGACATCAGTTTGCTTAATAAAAGAAAGGAAATAAAAAACAAAATTTACATCAAATATCCCAATTTTATGCTGTCAAGTAAAAATTAGTGTCAGGACAACCTGCAAGCAAGTCATCCTTGAAATCCGCTTGACCTGCAAGCAGGACAATCGGGGAAACCCGGCCAACCTGAAAGCAGGTCAAACGGGTAATTAGCAATGATCACTAAGGATCGGAGCAGAGAAAACCGACGGTGATGGAAGCCGGCAAATAAGGAGGCCAAAAGAGGAAAGAATGGCTAAGAAAAAAGGTGTGGATGCATGAGACCTCATAGGAGGCAAACACTCGACCGAAACAAGCACTTGACAGCTCCTAGAAGATCTTAATTATCACAGACGAAGAAGAGAAAATAGATAGGGTCACATGACCAAGAAAAGGAAGAGGATCCGAAAGCTGGCACAAATGTGTTCGGAGAAAGAGAGAATCTGAGAGAAAAATAGAGTCATAGATCTGATAGGGTCGCATAACCGGAAATAGAGGATCCAAGAATCGGCACAAGTGTGACCGGATAGAGGAGATTCGAGAGCCCGTGTGACTATAGAGAAAGAGGAATAAGAGAAAGTAAAGAGAGGATAAGACAACGGCCAAGGAAAGAGACGTCGGAGGGAGAGAAGCTCGATCAGAAGGAGAAAGAAGATCTCGGTCGACAGAAAGTAGGGAGTAGATAAACCGGTAGAGCGCAGGGCACAGGGCACTAGTGCAGGCGCATACAGACCGATAAAACACAAGGACGCAGGGTACAAGTGCAGGCCAAGCGAGCGGACCGGTAGAGTGCAGGGTGCAGGTGCAGGCGAACCGGTAGAACACAATGGCACAGGGCACGAATGCAGGCACAGGCAGACTGATAGAATGCAAGATGCAGGAAGACCAGCAAAGCGTAAGACGCAAGCGGACCGACAAAGCGCAAGGGTATAGGGTGCAAGTACAGGGCACAGGCATACCGACTAAGCGCAAGGGCACAGGGCGCGAGTGCAGACGCAGGCAAGCCGACAGAGTGCAAGGACGCAGGGCATGAGTGCAGGCGCAGGCAAGCAGACAGAGCGCAAAGGCACAAGCAGGTCAGCATAGAGCAAGACACATGCAGGTTGACAGAACGCAGACCAATAGGACGATAAAGCGCAGACGGGCTAGCAGAGTGTAGGAATGCAGGTAGGCCACAAATAGGCAGACCGACAAGCAAGGAAGGCCGGCGAAAAGACCGGTAGGCTGCAGGAGGGCCGACGGATAGTAGGCTGCAGGAGGTCCGACGGAAGGCTGGCAGGCTGCAGGAGGGGCCGGCGAAAGACCGACAAGCTGCAGGAGGGCCGGCGGATAGTCGGCGGGCTGCAGAAGGGCCGGCGTTGAGCTGCAGGAGGTCCGGCGGAGGGCTGGCGGGCTGCAGGAGGGGCCGGCGGAAGATCGATAAGCTACAGAAGGGCCGGCGGATAGTCAATGAGTGGTAGAAGGACCGACGATGGGCTGCTGAAGGATCGACGTTGGGCTGCAGGAGGGCCGGTGGAGGGCTGGCGGGCTACAAGAGGGGCCGACGGAAGACCGATAGGTTGCAAGAGAGCCGAAGGATAGTCAATGGGCTACAAAATGGGCCGGTGGAAGACCGACAGACTGCAGGAGGGCCGACGGATAGTCGGCGGGCTACAGGAGATCTGGCAGGCTACAGGGGGGCAGGCAAAGGGCAGGCGACGGACTACAAGAGGGGTCGACGGAAGACCGACAGGCTGCAGAAGGGCCAATGGATAGTTGGCGGGCTGCAGGAAGGGCCGGCGGTAAGCTGCAGGAGAGCCAGTGGATAATCGACGGGCTGTAAGAGGGGCCGACGGAAGATCAGCAAACTGCAAGAGGGTCAACGACGGGCTCTGACGCAAGGCGCAAGCAAGGCAGACATAGGGCTAGCGGCGGGCTCGGACGTAGGGCACATGCAGGGCGTATAGTGGGCCGGTGGGTCTGGCACGGGTGCAGACAAGGCGCAGACGAGGCGATTGAGGCCAGCGGAAGGGGCGGAGGGCGACGAGATTGTCATGGGCGCAGGCAAGGCGGCGGAAGCAAGCGAGAAGGGGACACACAGTTTGCTCGGGAGAGAGATCGGCAGGGATCACAAGGGGGATCACACGATTGGGCCGCACGGGATTTGCTCGAGAGAGAGAGAGAGAGAGAGAGAGAGAGAGATCGGGACGGGAGAAAACAATTTTACTTTGCCCCGCATCCCCGAGGTCGCCAGCGGCGACCGAGGAGGCCGAGGCCAAAGATGGGATCTCCGAAACCCTAGGTCGGCTCTGATACCATGTTACGAAGAGAGAGAGAGAGAGAGAGAGAGAGAGAGAGAGAGAGAGAGAATAGGGTTTGGGGAGAATAAACTCGTTGTATTATCTTTTTGTATATCCCATTACATAAGACTACCTCTCCTTATATAGAGAGAGAACGCACACCATTACAATACCACAACTAAAGTAGGACTAATAGTAACTCTACATCTAATATTTTCATTAATTAGACTTTACCCCCCAAAACTAACTGTTCCGTCAGGGGAGAGCTGATGGAACAGTTAGTTTTGGGGGGTAATGTCTAATTAATGAAAATATGGGGTGTAAAGTCTAATTCAAGTAAAATTTGGGGGGCCCTTTTTTAGGGAAATTTTTATTCATACCCCAAAAATCTGTGACTAGCCTCCGTTTCCCAACCGTTTCACAATAACTTACTCAAAAATTTAAAAATATCATTTATACCCTTATCTGGTACCCCACATCCAACTAAAACCTAAAACAAAAGTTTTTGGACGTCTACTGCAATTGGAAAGGAATTGAGCGGTGGCGACAACATGACTGTGACATCATTGGTAGTGACATCGACAACATGGCTCAAAAATCTTACTTCTCCCAATCGGATTCCTTTATAAACAGCAATAAGGCTCGAAGATTACACTTTTCCCGATCTGATTCCTCCATACGAGATCTAACCCCTCTAGCAATGGGGAAAGAAGAGGGACATCTCTCTCTCTCTCTCTCTCTCTCTCTCTCTCTCTCTCTCTCTCTCTCTCTCTCTTATCAATCCATCAATGAATTGCAGATGATCAAAATAAAGCCTCTCCACGTTCCTATACTCATGGGGCTTCAACATCGGAAAGAAATAGGGTATGATCAAGATGGGGTGGGCCATTTAACTGGTGTGTATTTAACGTGGGGTGTAAAAAGGAAGGATATATGATAAAAAAAAAAACGGAGTGTGTTCAAGTTTGTTGGAAAGGAGGGCTAATTACTGACTTTTAGGGTATATATATAGAGGATACGGGGTATAGGCTGACAGCCCATTTCTGAAATTGGGCTGTCAGATAATAACCGTCCGATGTTGATCATGCACCATTGATTAAAAATAAAATAAAAAACTAAAAAATACACCGAACACTTTCTATCTCTCCCTCTCTCGCGCAGCGGCAGCCCCGTCCCCGACCTCCCACTCCAGCTGCCCCCTCCCGCACCGGCACCGGCTCCCACTCCGGCACCGGCTCCCCCCCGCCGATCTGATGTTCTCTCTCTCTCTCTCTCTCTCTCTCTCTCTCTCTCTCTCTCTCTCTCTCTCTCTCTCTCTCTCGATCCAGTCGTTGGTTTTAAAAAAAAAAAATTTCAGAGAACCATCTCTGTCTCTCTCTTGACCTCGACCTCGAGCGGCAGCCGACACACAGCCGACCACGGGAGGCGCCCTCATGATCGGCGCCGGAGGGGAAGGTCGGGGCTGCGATCGGGGCCGGAGGGGGAGAGATCGGGGTGGGAAGGGGCTACCGGAGGTGGAGGGGAAGAGGCTGCCGGAGGTGGAAGGGAAGGGGCTGCCGGAGGTGGAGGGGTGGAGGCTGCCGGAGGTGGGGCTGTCGGGGCTGCCACTCGAGGGAGATTGATCCATCGGCGGCCGGGGAGCGTAGGGGAGGTCGGGGACGGGAGGGGGCTGTCGTGGGGCCGCCGACGTCGAGGGATGCAGATCGGGGATGCAGATCGGCGGCCGAGGAGCGATCTCCCGTTTCAGCGAGAGCGAGAGCGAGAGAGAGTGAGAGAGAGAGAGAGAGAGAGAGAGAGAGAGAGAGAAAAAGAGAGAGGGTGGTGTTAATACAGCTGTTATTATTATTATTTTTAAATGAACGGCTTGATCGATTCCAATCGGATGGCTATGAACTGACAGCCTAATTTCAAATTAGGCTGGCAGCTCATACCCCGTATTCTCATATATATATATATATATATATATATATATATATATATATATATATATATATATATATATATATATATATATATATATATATATATATATATATATATATATATATATATATATATATATATATATATTTTAAGCACGTGCTAACACCCTACTTTCCACCTATAAACAAGCTTTTCATATCAAAGTCAAACTAGTATTCTAAAATCAGACCTAGCAATGAACTAGTAGTATCTCCGAGTTGGTCGAATCCGGTTTAACTAGCGGTTCAAACTAGGGGTGCAACTCGAGTCGGGTTGGTTCGGGTTTGAGCCAACCCAGAACCGAACCGAACTAGTTCGGTTCTACCATATTGAAACCTGAACCAACCCAACTTGGGTATAGACCCGAACCAACCCAATCCACACCACGGCCAGGTTGATTCGGGTCGGTTCTCGGGTTGGGAGTTGGTTTAAAAAAATAATGATCATCGGCTATTTACTAGCAAACTAAAGGTCCATACTGGGCTTTAGGCTTTAGCCACCCGTTAAGTTCTCTTGGTAGTTGGTTCAATGTTAGCAAACAAATAACGTTTACTCGGGCGCTAGTGTGATGGAGCCCAAAAGTCCAAACCTGTGACATGTATATGTGGACTAATATATAAGAGTTCGGTTCTCGGGTTGGGTCAGGTCTACCCGAGCCTCAACCCAGAACCGATCCGTATTTAGTCGGATCCACAAAACTTAGAACCGAACCAACCCATTTAGTCAAAATACCCGAACCAACCCGACCCATTTAGGTTGGGTTGGGTCAGTTCTCGGTTTTACGCGACCCAAGTTGCACCCCTAGTTCAAACCATCTACAACGATGCAGGTTGGTCATTGGTGGCGGTGAGGAAGGTGTGGGCATCAAATTTTGACATAACGATTCAATATAGACTGACTGGTTCAATCCGCTTCACCAATTTCTTGCCGGTCTAGATGGGCCTTTTTTTGAAAAAAAAATGGTTCGAACTTTGGTTTCTAGTCAAACCGGTCCAATTGAGCAGCCGGTCTGGTTTTCGAACTCCTAGACAAACCCAAACCTCCAAAAAGTCAGTGCTACGCAAACACCCAAATCCTCTTAGTTTCCAACAAGTAATAAATACATCGTTGCTTTACATAGACGCAAGCAAGATCAATTAGAAATGGCAATGGGGTGGGTATAGAAATTGATTATTGTGATTTTTTAATAGACTCATCTCGAACCCGCCCCATTTATAATAGAAATTTAAAATCCGAACCCGACCCATTGACATCCCTAGGATCAATCATATTCTCTGCTCTGAAAATAAAGTGTAAATGCTTCTACATCCCGATTCGACTCCTACCTAAAAAAATTCCAAATGCAAAAAAAGGGTTTTTTGCATAGTCGACCTTGCAAATAGACTAAAAAAACATAGGGCAAATTACATAAACCTTCCCTCTATGGGGCTAGTATCACATAGGTCCCTCAATTATTTTTTTGAACAAATAGACCCCCAAACTATGGACCAAATTGAAATCATCATCATCCACAGACGGAATGTGTCAAATGACTAAATTATCCACTATTCTTTCTTCAAAACCAAACCGAAAGGGGGGGAGGTTGCTTTGCAACTCCGGCCACCATCACCACCCTCCTCCTTTATCTCGACCTGGCACAACCATTGGCTTGCCTCGTCGGTGCCTCCGGAGCAGGGCAGAAGAAGCAAGGAGGAGGAGTGGTCTAAGGTGGTGCAAGGGAATGGGAGGAGGAGGGCTGCCATGGGGTTGGGCTGAGGCCTTTACCAGAACGTTGTCGGTGATCTGGGGGACCTAAGGTGGGCTCGGGAGGTCGGGGAGGAGGTGGTGGTGGTCAAGTCGCCTGAAAGGATAGGGAAGTTGCTCTGCAACTTCGGTTGCCATCGGGTTGGGTCGGGGGATTTGTCGGAACGTCGTCGGCGATCGGGGGGCCTGAGGTGACTTTGGGAGGGTTGGGGAGGAGGGAAGAAGGTGGTGGTGGTCGGGCAGCCTGAGAGAGAGAGAGAGAAAGAGAGAGAGAGAGAGAGAGAGAGAGAGAGAGAGAGAGAGAGAGAGAGAGAGAGAGAGAAGTGTAATATCAGAAGAAAAACTATTAATATTGGCCACGTCAACCATTTTCGTCAAATTTGACTGCGAAAATTTAACGGAGGGATCAACTTGTTAACATTGCATAGTTTGGGGTTATATTTGTTCAAAAAAATAGTTGAGGGACCAATATGAAACTACCCCCATAGTTCAAGGAACGTTTATATAATTTGCCCAAAAACATAATAACTAGGGGTGTAACTTGGGTCGGCTAAAACTAAGAACCAACCCAACTCAGCCTAAATAAGTTGGGTTGGTTTGGTTCTAAGTTTTATGGACTTGATTAAATACGGGTCTCTTCCGGGTTGGGGCTCGGGTAGACCCAACTAATTCGAGAATCAACCTCATATATATTAGTCCACATATATGATAAGTCCGCATAAATATCACGCGGGTTTGGACTTGGGGGTTACAACACACTAGCACACGAGTAGTCGTTTTTGTTTGCTAACGTTGAACCTGTTGCGCAGCAGACGATACGGAACCCGGCATAGAGAAAGGTTGAAGATGAGGATACATGGCCCGGCACCGCGGATCCCCTAAACGTCAGATCCCATCGGTGCATCCCATACTACACTGGTCCGTTACTGCACAAGACACATAGAAAAACATAGACAAGAGAGAGGGTCACAAGATTTACAGAGGTTCACCCCGATCGGGGCTATGTCCTCTCTCCGGTAATCACCACCTCCAGGAATCCACTATGAAGAAGATAAACAGGATTACACCCGATGACACTGCAATGCCCTCTCACAAATCCTCACGTATCTCTCCACCACAAAAGATGATCATGCGCATTAATGAAAAGCAGACTATCTCCAATATGTGCCAACGGTTCTCCAAAAAACCACCAAATAGAGAAGACCAAAACTGAACATGCTACATGATAGATGGAGAAGAAAGCTCTACCTCTTTGTGTGCTCTCTGCCCCACTGATCTGATTGAACGAATCACACATGGCAAACTCCGCAGAGATAACCCTCACGGGTTCCACAAAAAGCCATGATCTAGATACTTACCAGTCACGATCTGTCAGATCAATCATCATCGAAGTACCATGGATCTCCCAACGGTCTTGCGCTTCTCTCAAACTTGCCCCATCATGACCTCGGTCTTCGCAAAGTGGCCTTGCCCTCCATGGCTCGCCACTATGCCCGAAGGCATCTTCCCCGGAACGGGGGTCTTCTCTAGGTTTTCCTCCAAGATTGATCACAGAGCACTTGCAAAGAGGTGCTCTAACACGGCGTGAGGGACTCGCCGGCTCTTCAACGGCTCGGGGGAGGAGCAAGGCATGCTCCTCCCTCGGGTTCATCTTCTCCGGGAGAAGCTTCACCAAGAGCCACCGCCTCCGAAATCGATCCTTATTTCCAAAGGATGATCAAGGATTCAAAGGTTATGTTTCCCAAAACCCTAGACCCCTTTATATACTAGGGGAATAGGTTATAATAGCTTAACCCCTAGATTGTAACAACCTTTTTTTTTATTATTATTATTTTATTAAGGCAGGTCTGTCAGAGCCAGCGAGGTTCGTGCGCCGGTGCGTCTCGACGTGAGTCGAGGTTGAATCAGGCGCGGCACGGGTAAAACCAGAGGGAAAAAAAAAAGAAAAATAAGAAACTAAACTAAAAAAAAAACTAACTAATAAAACAAAAAAAAAATTAAAACCTAAAACCCACTACCCATCCCTAACCCGACCCCAGCCAACCCGTTACCCCATTCCCCCCTTCCCCCCCCCCCCCTCTCTCTCTCTCTCTCTCTCTCTCTCTCTCTCTTCTCTCTTTTCTCTGATCCCTCTCTATCTCTCTCTCTTGTGAACCCAAACCCGACGCCTCGAATCCCGCCGCCGCCGCCCCCTACCCTGCACCTGCCGCCCCTAGGCCCCCTACCCGGTCCGCCGCCCCTTACCCTGCACCCGCCGCCCCTAGGCCCCCTACCCCGCCGGTCGCCGCCCCTCCTCTCCCTTTAAAACCCTGCCCCACTCCCCCTCTCCCCCCTTTCCTCATTCCGAACCCCCTCAACCCACTCCGACCCCTCATCTCTCCCCTCCAGATCTGCCCCTCTCTCCTACTCTTTGTGTTGTACTGCGCGCGTGGCCGGAGGAGAGCCACGCCGGCGCCGAAGAAGGAAAGTCGGCCGGAGGAGAGCCGCCGGCCGGAGCAATCGCAACCGATGACCCCCCTTGCTTCCGGTCTTCCCCTCTCTGTGGTGGTTGCGCGTAGCCGGTGCCGGGGAGTCGCCACCGGAGCTTGGAGGGAGGAGCCCCCAAGTCAGTCCTCCTCCCCCCCCCTTCTGTTTTCTTTTGTGAGTGTGTGTGTGTGTGTTGTGGGTTGACCGACCACAACCACCCCCTCCGTTCGCCTCAAGCCACGACCATGGCCGCCGACCCGATGGCTGGCGACTGTATAGCCGGTGAAGTCGATCCGGTGCCAACGACATCTTCTTCGTATAGACCCCATCGACCCCACCCCCGTGGTGCTTGCCATGGTTGCAACCATGACTGCCGGCCAAGTGGCCGATGGCAGTACAGTCGGCAAAGCCGACCAAACCAAGCCAAACCCCAATCCGATCGGCCCGGTTAGCTAGTCGCTGCCCCGACTGGTTTCGTGGCCGAGGTTGCCGATGGCCTCGCCGTTGGCGGTCGGGCAACGGATAGCGCACCCGATCACCCCTGGCTCGACGCAATCTCGCATCCAACCACCATCGCACCGATCGAGCTAAACCGCAACCCTTCCCTTGCACGATCGTTGCCGGTTGCTTGACAACCGGTGGACCGGCGGTAGGTAACCCCGACGATATCATGCCAAGTTGTGGCTTGACACACCAACCCCGACCACCTCGAGTCACGCTCGTAGGAAGGTTGTGGGTGCTGACGCGGGCCAAACCACCTCGCATAGCCTTTTGCGCACAAGACCGACCTCCAACACCTAAGCCCGACCGAGATTGACTTTTGCCAATTTTGCCACCGACCGAAGCGGTTATGATCGTTTCGCCTGATTAGTGTATTTGGACCCTAATGTGGCTTTTGGCGTCGGCAACGCCGACTAACCATGACGCTACCATTAACACACCGGTTTGCATGCCAGTAGACCGGCGTCCGATGACACTATCTTTGGCATATCGATTTGCGTGCCAGTAGACCGACGTCCGATAGTGCTACCTTTGGCATACCGGTTTGCATGCCAGTAGACCGGTGTCCGATGACGCTATCGTTGGTACATCGATTTGCATGCCAGTAGACCGGTATTCAATGACGCTACCTTTGGCACATCGATTTACGTGCCAATAGATCGACGTCCGATGACACTACTTTTGGCGCATCGATTTGCGTACCAATAGACCGGCGTCCGATGACGTATAAATTCTCGGCTCGGCCAATCAGAGTTAAACCGGTAATATTTTAAGTAGCACTTAATAACCATAGGCCGCTGGTATGTTTGGCAATTGGTGAGCACGTGGACCGAGTTGGAGGCGAAGCAGAAGGCGCTTAGCAGCATCAGCCCGAGCACACTTTCCAGGTGACACTGCATGCTGTTTAGATAATTAACTATGCTGTTATAGAAATTAAGGGTAGGTGTCCATAACGCTGCATGCGGGTCCCGTCGGACATCGTCGCATGTGGTCGAGTAGACCTCGCCTTGCATGCGGAGTCACGAGTCCGGCGACGCATGCTTAATAATATAATTTAATAATAAATTTTCTGATTGCTTGGCCACCATAAGTAGGAATCCCCTTAATATTAAGAATTAATGATTAAATAAAAATTATCGGGCTCACTCTCTTGGATGGAGTGTGGAGACTCGGGCACACGGGAATACGGGCGAGAATAAATTCTTTATAGTTATTGTGATGCATGGGTTGTGAGCGCGGTACGAATCCTGGGGTAAAACATCGAAATTGCTTTATTATTATATTGGTGTGATATTCTATCATGTGGAAAGATTCGGACCCCGTGCGCTCAAGGGCCGTGAACCACCCTACGCGCACAGCCGAAGATTAGTAAGCTAGGGGGTCACGGGCAGGGATTGTGGTAAAGCCAATAGGTGGTGCCCTCGAAGGGGGATTGGCCTAGCAATCCTGTCCCGGGATAGTTGAAGCCCCCAAGGAAAGCAATTTGGGTGGTAGAGCTCCACCGTGAAAGACGGGAACCCCCTTATGATCATATGGGTGACTTTGCGCATGGTGTCGGAGTATGCGCGGCGAGAGAGTTGGCCCTCTACATCGAAATAAAAGGCCCTATAGTAATGCCCGATCGGGGGCAGGATGAACAAAATATCCGGGGTTCACATTGAGTGTGTTTAATTTTATTAACTGTAAAATAGTACTCTCGATAACCTAGTGACAGTAGGAATTGTATGCAAATGTAGAAAATGCATGGACACTTAGGGCATGATTGAGAATATAGTTGGACAATTAGGTTAATCAGTAAATTATTTATTAATGCGGGCGTCATTAATTACCTAGGCAGTTAGCTTGTCACTAGCCATTTATTTGGCTAATCTCATAATTTATTTTGGGGGCTACTCATTCCCACGAGTAGGCTCTTCTGCAGGTTCGGGGACTCAGGGGTAGCCGCAGCAGCGAGGCCAGCGGCGGAGTTAGGATGGCGGTGGAGTCTTAGATTACAGTAGGTCTTGTAGTAATCATCTTCCTTCTAGTAGTGTAATCATACTTTATTTGGCTCAGTGTATGTTATTAGTGGCAATAATCCAGCTGTATTCTTTTTGGGTAGGCCTCTCCTCAAGGCCCCAAGCCTAGGATAGCTCACAATAAAATATAAAACATAAAGTGACCTAATTGACTAGCCCATTAGATAGGATATGTGAACTAGTGCCCAAGTGCTAGAGAGCGGGCGAGGCTACTCGGCTCAACGTTAGAGGTTTGAGCCTCGTGCTCCCTTCAGAGGGACTTCTGTCAGTATGTGGGGCACTGGCAGGCCGCACATGCTGAGAGGATAGCCCGGTTGAGGGTCGAGCATGATCATCTACTTGTCGATGAAACTGTATCTTTATATTTTCTTTCAAAATAAAAATATTTTCGAAAAAAAAGTAAGTTTTAAAATATTCTTGAGAGAGTAGAAGCCTGGTGAGAAACCCTAATTGGAATAGACAGTTGACCGAACCCTAAAATCCTTGGTTTTTTCTCAATTCACACCCCAGGAGTCGGTTTCAGATTTCTAGGGCGTGACAGCTGGTATCAGAGCCTAGGGATATGTTCCTAGGAGTAGTTTCTTGTTAGATCTAGAGTCTTATTAGGAGGTTGGTGTTAGACTAATCCCTTCTCTTTTCAGATGGCGGGTACCAGAAGTGGTAATAGTGGTAACAACGGAGCAGGATCGTCCGCTGGGCCAGACAGCGCGACGATGATAATGGAGATGCTCTAGGGGATGGCCGCCAAGGTCCAGCAGCTCAGGTTGCCCTTGCCCAAGCCCAGGCTCGTTAGCAGGCCGAGGGTGAGCGGCAGGGGAAGTTGCTGAAAGACTTCAAGGCGATGGGACCACCGAGCTTCAGGGGTGAGCCAGACCCCTTGGAGACCGATCGATGGTTCCAGCAGACGGAGAAGATACTGAACGCATTGGGCATCACCGGCGACAAGAGAGTCACCTTCGCCTCATACCAGTTCAAGGCTGAGGCAGACTTCTGGTGGCAGACGGTTCAGCGCACCCGAGCAGCAGATCGAGGAGCGATCACTTGGCCAGAGTTTGAGAAAATCTTTCGAAAGAAGTTCTTTTCGGTCACCGTGCAGAACCGGATGGAGATGGAGTTTCTGGCGCTCTACCAAGGGTCTCGTACTGTGTCCCAGTATGAGGCCAAATTCTCGGAGCTTGCGAGGTATGCTCCTCACCAAGTGGCGACCGATGGCAGGAGGGCTATGCGCTTTGAGCATGGCTTGAACCCGACGATCAGAGGTAGGGTTGCTGCCTTCCTGGGGCAATCCTATGAGGAGTTGGTCAACTAGTCCCTAGCGGTGGAGCAGGAGCTGAAGGAGTCCCGTGCTACCTTGGAGAAGCAGGGTAATAGCAGTCGCCATGGCCCACCGGCTCAGAAGAGGTTCAGACCCATGGAGGTTCGACCCCCGCCTCGCCAGTCTCAGTATTTCCACGGTCCTCCAGTTCCTGGACCCCAGAGGTGTGGCTGTTTCCAGTGCAGCTCGTTTGAGCATCTAAAGTGGAGCTGCCCACAGCTCCGTCAGCAGTCGCTTTTACCGGCTCCACCTCTCAGGCCTGCACTGCCGGCACCACATGTGCAGCAGCAGAGGTCCCCGCAGAGAGTTCAGCAGCAGCGTCCTCCCCAGCCACAGCAGCAGAGGCCTCTCCCCCGTCAGGGCGGAGGAGGCAATCAGGCCCAGGGCAGGGCATACTTGTTGGTCGGTCAAGACCCAGAGGCTTATGGGGGAGCAATCGAAGGTAACCCTGAACTTCGTAGTTCAATTCTTAGTCATAGTTGCCTTACTGTCTTTGATTATTTGGGGCTTGTTAGGATTAGTTTTGGTCATAGCTAGCTTAGCCTCTTACATTCTTTCGGTATTGTTAGGCACCCTCCCCGTCTTCTTGACCCTGGCCCATGTTCTTTTCGACAGTGGGTCCACGCACTCCTATATTGTCCCTAGTTTTGTCAAAACTTTGGAACTGGAGTCGATTCCATTGGGTCACACTCTGTCGGTGTTTTCACCGCTCGGGGTGAGTATCAATATGGACCGGGTCTACCGAGACTGCATCATTCTTGTTGGAGACATGGAGCTCTCGGCTGACCTTATTATCTTAGACTTGGGAGGAGTAGACGTGTTGCTCGGGATGGACTGGATGTCGGCTTACCACGTCACCCTTGACTGCTTCTTGAGGAAGGTCACCTTCTCACCTCCGGGGAGCGAGGTCTTCTACTTTATGGGAGACAAGCAGAAGGTTATGTGCCCAGTACCGCTGCAGCAGATCTCCCTGGCGTAGCTACCAAGTAGGGATCGAGATGGGAACCCAGTAGTACTCCCGCCGATGGTTCGTGAGTTCCCAGACGTCTTTCCAGATGAGCACCCAGGCTTACCTCCACCTCGGGAGGTCGAGTTTGCTATAGATCTGGTACCGGGAGCAGCACCGGTCTCGATTGCTCCGTACCGGATGGCTCTTGCTGAGCTGAATGAGCTGAAGACTCAGTTGGAGGAGTTGCTTGACCGAGGCTTTATTCGTCCTAGCACATCTCCTTGGGGAGCCCCGGTCCTCTTTGCTCAGAAGAAGGATGGGACGAAGAGGCTTTGCATTGATTATCGCAAGCTGAATAGCCTCACGATTACCGCGGATAGAGGATCTGTTTGATCAACTGAAGGGTGCTTGTTGCTTCTCGAAGATTGATATGAGGACTGGATATCACCAGCTGGCTGTGAGGGCAGAGGATATTCCGAAGAAATCGTTTCGGATGCGATATGGGCACTATGAGTTTTTAGTTATGCCCTTCGGTCTAACGAACACTCCTGCAACATTTATGGATCTGATGAACCGCGTCTTCAACATGTTCCTGGACAGATTTGTGATGGTATTTGTGGATGATGTCCTTATTTAGTCCACGATGAAGGATGATCATCGGGAGCACCTGAGCGCAGTATTACAGACCCTCAGTGATCACCAACTGTATGCCAATCTCAGTAAGTATGAGTTCTGGATGCAGGAGGTGAAGTTCCTCGGACACGTTGTCTCGAAGGAAGGTATCTCGGTGGATCCAGCGAAGATAGAGGTCGTTATGGACTGGGAGCAGCCAAGGAATATCGTCGAGATCAGGAGTTTCTTGGGGCTAGCAGGCTACTATCGATGCTTCGTGGAAGGATTCTGGCGTCTGGCTGCACCTCTCTCCCGTCTGACTAAGAAGTGTGTCAAGTTTGAGTGATCGGAAGATTGTGAGATGTCCTTCCGAGAGTTGAAGCAGTGCCTTACTTCGGCCCCAGTACTGACGATTCCAGCTAGCGACAAGGGCTATGTTGTCTTCACTGACGCCTCACTGATGGGGCTTGGGGCAGTTCTGATGCAGGACGGCAGAGTGGTCGCATATGCCTCGAGACAGCTGAAGACTCACGAGAAGAATTATCCCACCCATAATCTGGAGTTAGCAGCGGTGGTCTTTGCCTTGAAGATCTGGAGGCATTACCTGTACGGCAAGGAGTTTGAGATGTATTGCGATCACAAGAGTTTGCGATACATCGCGAGTCAAAAGGATCTGAACAAGCGGCAGAGGAGGTGGATCGAAGTCCTGAAGGACTTCAACTATTCGCTCTTTTACCATCCTGGTAAAGCGAATGTTGTTGCTGATGCCCTGAGCCAGAAGTCCCGTAGCCAACTTGCCAGATTGTTGACAGATCGACATGACTTTTTGGCTACGATAGAAGGCTTTGATTTGTGGGTTCGGTGGGAGCCTTCTCGTACCGTGTTGCGCACCATACGAGTACAGCCAGCCTACTTTAGAAGGTGATTACAGCACAGAGGTTGGATTCAGAGCTAGAGGAGATGAGAGCACGGTGCGATAGTAGGGAGTCTGTTCCAGACTGGTCAGTTGATGCTGATGGAGGTCTGAGGTTCCAGAGGAGGTTATGCCTTCCCACTGATGAGGAGGTTTGAGAGGAGGTGCTATCAGAGGCGCATCGATCTAGATTCTCGATGCACCCCGGTAGCACCAAGATGTACCACGACTTGCGGAGGCAGTTCTGGTGGAAAGGCATGAAGCGGGATGTGGCCGCCTTCGTGTCCAGATGTTTGACTTGTCAGCAAGTCAAGGCTGAGCACCAGAGACCGGCTGGATTGCTGCAGCCACTCCCAGTAGCTGAGTGGAAATGGGAGCATATTATGATGAACTTTATTTCGGGATTTCCTTTGACCTGGAACAGGCATGACTCAGTTTGCGTGATCGTGGATAGACTGACAAATTCGGTGCACTTTCTTCCCGTGCGGACGACGATGACGTCCATCGACAGGGCAAAGCTGTACATGAGGGAGATTGTTAGACTGCACGGAGTTTCAGTTTCCATCGTCTCAGATCGGGATCCTCGGTTTGTTTTTCATTTTTAGGAGAGCCTGCAGACAGCCTTGGGGACTGAGCTCAGTTTTAGCACAGCCTTCCACCCTCAGACAGATGGCCAGTCCGGGAGGACGATTCAGATTCTGGAGGATATGTTGCGGGCATATTCTGTAGATTTTGGAGGCAGTTGGGAGGAGCATCTACCTCTTGTGGAGTTCGCCTACAACAATAGCCACCAAGCCAGCATCGGCATGGCCCCCTATGAGGCATTGTACGGGAGGCCGTGTCGGTCACCTTTTTATTGGGCGGAGGTAGGAGAGCGAAGCCTTTTGGGACCGGAGCTCGTATAGGAAACGACGGAGAAGATCCAACTGATCAGGGAGCGACTTCGAGCGACGCAGAGTCGACAAAAGAGCTATGCTGATGTGCATCGACGCCCGCTCGAGTTCACCATTGGAGACCATGTGTTCTTGAAGGTTTCCCCTCGTCGAGGAATCACGAGGTTTAGGAAGAAAGGGAAGTTGGCTTCAAGATTCATTAGCCCCTTCGAGATCTTGGAGAGAGTTGGTGAGGTAGCATATCGGTTGGCGCTGCCTCCACAGCTCTCTAGCGTCCACGGTGTCTTCCACGTGTCGATGCTTCGGAGGTACGAGCCGGACCCGTCCCACGTGCTGGATTGGTAGGACCTGGCACTCAGTTCAGATGCGTCCTATGAGGAGTGGCCGATCAATATTCTAGCTAGCAAGGATCGAGTGCTTCGTACAAAGACCATCCCCATGGTGAAAGTGCAGTGGCAGCACTGCAGTGAGGAGGAAGCTACTTGGGAGCTTAAGTCCACGATGCAATCCCTGTACCCATCTTTGTTTGATGACTAGTGTTATTTAATTTTCGGGACAAAAATTCTATTAAGGTGGGTAGGATGTAACAACCTTTTATTATTATTATTATTATTTTATTAAGGCAGATCTGTCAAAGCCAGCGAGGTTCTCGTGCCGGTGCGTCTCGACGTGAGTCGAGGTTGAGTCAGGGGCGGCGCGGGCAAAACCAGAGGAAAAAAAAACTAAACTAAACAAAAAAAAAACTAACTAATAAAACAAAAAAATAAATTAATAAATTAAAACCTAAAATCCACTACCCATCCCCAACCCGACCCCAGCCAACCCGTGACCCCATTCCCCCCTTCCTCTCTCTCTCTCTCTCTTCATCTCTTCTCTCTTTTCTCTGATCCATCTCTCTCTCTCTCTCTCTTGAACCCAAACCCGACGCCCCGAATCCCATCGACGCCACTGCCCCTGCCCTGCCCTGCCACCGCCGCCCCCTACCATGCACCCGCCGCCCCTAGGCCCCCTACCCGGCCGCCGTTGCCCCTACCCGGTCCGTCGCCCTCTACCCTGCACTCGCCGCCCCTAGGCCCCCTACCCCGCTGGCCGCCGCCCCTCCTCTCCCTTTAAAACCTTGCCCCACTCCCCCTCTCCCCCCTTTCCTCAGTCCGAACCCCCTCACCCCACTCTGACCCCTCATCTCTCCCCTCCAGATCTGCCCCTCTCTCCCACTTTTTGTGTTGTACTGCGCGCGTGGCCGGAGGAGAGCCACGCCGGCGCCGGAGAAGAAAAGCCGGCCAGAGCAATCACAACCGACGACCCCCCTCCCCCCCCGCTTCCGGTCTTCCCCTCTCTGTGGTGGTTGCGCGTAGCCGGCGCCGGGGAGGAGCCGTCGGAGGAGAGCTGCCGTCGGAGCTTGGAGGGAGGAGCCCCCAAGTCAGTCCTCCTCCCCCCCTTCTGTTTTCTTTTGTGAGTGTGAGTGTGTGCGTGTGTGTGTTGTGGGCTGACCGACCACTACCACCCCCTCCGTTTGCCTCAAGCCATGGCCATGGCCGCCGGCTCGATGGCCGACGACTGTGCAGCCGGCGAAGTCGATTCGGTGTCAATGGCATCTTCTTCGTATAGACCCCATCGACCCCACCCCCGTGGTGTTTGCCATGGTTGCAGCCATGTCTGCCGGCCAAGTGGCCAACGGCAGTACAGTCGGCAAGGCCGACCAAGCCAAGCCAAACCCCCATCCGACCGGCCCGGCTAGCTAGTCGCTGCCCCGACTGGTTTCGTGGCCGAGGTTGCCGATGGCCTCGCCGTTGGCGGCCGAGCAACGGATAGCGCACCCGATCACCCCTGGCTTGACGCCATCTCGCGTCCAACCACCATCGCGCCGACCGAACTAAACCGCAACCCTTCCCTTGCACGACCGTTGCCGGTTGCTTGACAACCGGTGGACCGGCGGTAGGCAACCCCGACGATATCATGCCAAGTTGTGGCTTGGCACACCAACCCCGACCTCCCCGGGTCACGCTCGTAGCAAGGTTGTGGATGCCGACGCGGGCCAAACCACCTCGCATAGCCTTTTGCGCACAAGACCGACCTCCAACACCTAAGCCTGATCGAGATCGGCTTTTGCCGATTTTGCCACCGACCGACGCGGTTATCATCGTTTGGCCGGATTAGTGCATTTGGACCCTAATGTGGCTTTTGACGTCGGCAACGCTGACTAACCATGACGCTACCTTTGGCATACCGGTTTGCGTGCCAGTAGACTGGCGTCCGATGATGCTATCTTTGACATATCGATTTGCGTGCCAGTAGACCGACGTTCGATGACGCTATCTTTGGTACACCAGTTTGCGTGCCAGTAGACCGGTGTCCGATGACGCTATCTTTGGCACATCAATTTGCGTGCCAGTAGACTGGTGTTTGATGATGCTACCTTTGGCACATCGATTTGTGTGCCAATAGACCGACATCCGATGACGCTACCTTTGGCGCATCGATTTGCGTGCCAGTAGACCGGCGTCCGATGACGCATAAATTCTCAGCTCGGCCAATCAGACTTAAGCCGGTAATATTTTAAATAGCATTTAATGACCATAGGCCGCTGGTATGTTTGGCAGTTGGTGAGGACGTGGACCGAGTTGGAGGCGGAGCAGAGGGCGCATAGCAGCATCAGCCAGAGCACACTTTTCAGGTGATACTGCACGCTGTTTAGATAATTAACTATGCTATTATAGAAATTAAGGGTAGGTGTCCATAACGCTGCATGTGAGTCCCGCCGGACATCATCGCATGTGGTCGAGTGGACCCCGCCTTGCATGCGGAGTCGCGAGTCCGGCGACGTATGCTTAATAATATAATTTAATAATAAATTTTCTGATTGCTTGGACACCGTAAGTAGGAATCCCCTTAATATTAAGAATTAATGATTAAATAATAATTATCGGGCTCACTCTCTTGGATGGAGTGTGGAGACCCGGGGCACACAGGAATACGGGCGAGAATAAATTCTTTATAGTTATTGTGATGCATGGGTTGTGAGCGCAGTACGAATCCCGGGGTAAAACATCGAAATTGCTTTATTATTATATTGGTGTGATATTCTATCATGTGGAAAGATTCAGACCCCGTGCGCGCTGGGGCCGTGAACCACCCTGCGCGCACAGCCAAAGATTAGTAGGCTAGGGGTCACGGGCAGGGATTATGGTAAGGCAATAGGTGGTGCCCTCGAAGAGGGATTAACCTAGCAATCCTGTCCCGGGGTAGTTGAAGCCCCCAAGGAAAGCAAGTTGGGCGGTAGAGCTCCACCGTGAAAGACGGGAAATCCCTTATGATCATATGGGTGACTTTGCTCATGGTGTCGGCTTATGCGCGGCGAGAGAGTTGGCCCTCTACATCGAAATAAAAGGCCCTATAGTAATGCCCGACTGGGGGCAGGATGAACAAAATATCCGGGGTTCACATTGAGTGTGTTTAATTTTATTAACTGTAAAATGGTACTCTCGATAACCTAGTGACAGTAGGAATTGTATGCAAATGTAGAAAATGCATGGACACTTAGGGCGTGATTGAGAATATAGTCAGACAATTAGGTTAATCAGTAAATTATTTATTAATGCGGGCGTCATTAATTACCTAGGCAGATAGCTTGTCACTAGCCTTTTATTTGGCTTATCTCCCAATTCATTTTGGGGGCTACTCATTCCCACGAGTAGGCACTTCTACAAGTTCGGAGACTCAGGGGTAGCCGCAGCAGCGAGACCAGCGGCGGAGTTAGGACGGCGGTGGAGTCTTAGATTACAGTAGGTCTTGTAGTAGTCATCTTCCTTCTGGTAGTGTAATCATATTTTATTTGGCTCAGTGTATGTTATTAGTGGCAATGATCCAGCTGTATTCTTTTTGGGTAGGCCTCTTCTCAAAGCCCCAAGCCTAGAATAGCTTACAATAAAATATAAAACATAAAGTGACCTAATTGACTAGTCCATTAGATAGGATATGTGAACCAGTGCCCGAGTACTAGAGAGCGGGCGAGACTACTCGGCTCGCCGTTAGAGGCTTGAGCCTCGTGCTCCCTTCAGAAGGACTTCTATCAGCATGTGGGGCACTGGCAGGCTGCACATGCTGAGAGGATAGCCCGGTTGAGGGTCGAACGTGATCATCTACCTGTCGATGAAACTGTATCTTTATATTTTCTTTCAAAATAAAAATCTTTTCGAAAAGAAAAGTAAGTTTTAAAATATTCTTGAGAGAGTAGAAGCCTAGTGAGAAACCCTAATTGGAATAGACAGTTGACCAAACCCTAAAATCCTTGGTTTTTTCTCAATTCACACCCCAGGAGTCGGTTTCAGATTTCTGAGGCGTGACAGTCTCCCAAAATAGCAAGATCTGAAAAGTCCAATCGTGCAAGATCGGGTCAAACCCATGTTGCCAGGCACAGTTGTGTGCCGCCCTGGGAAAATCTTATGCACGACTGCCTGTAGAAAGTCCCATCTTTTTGCTGAAAGACGTGTCGGGAAAGTCAGTCTCCAGGTCGTGCGCACGACCTAAAAGGTTCGTGCGCACGACCCGTTCGAGGAAGGTTTGACTCAATCCATCATCAACAATCTCCACCATGATGAGATGTCACAAACCAGACGTCTATTCGTCGTCTTCAATGTACCCTGACAGTGCCAAATGGTACCGTGCCGATATCATGAACTCACTTCTTGATGGCACTCAAACGGCACTTTGACAGAGCCGAATGCCCCCTCCTTGATGTCCTGAACATGCGTCCTGAAAATGCACCAAAAGCACCCTGCCAGTACCTGCATCCAAACATATGCCCTACACCTTTGGCCAGTGTATGCACCCAACTGAATGCAGATGGTCGATCATCATGCCCGATGATGGCCTCCGTTAACCATCCTCCAGTGGCCATGATGCCCGGAGTCTCCTCCAATATCCAAACAAGCTCCACCTCGATCGATGTCTCCACCACTAATGGACAAACGTCCGAAGTATCCTTCGACGTCCAACAAGCTCCACCGAACCGATGGACTTGTGTCAGCGGGCAATTCCGTCGGATTTCTACTTGAGGTCATGAACATATGGCTCTCCTCCAAATAGGTCTCTGAGCCAACCGGCTCGCCTCCAAATAAGATTCCAAACCATAGCACAATGCTCAACAATCTCCACCTTGATGAGAGATCCTCAGCACCAATCTCCCCTTCATCTCTGTCAAGAAAGTAAAACAAGTCGCACCTCTACATACTCCACCACGAATGCCCGGTCACCATCCCTGATGACAGATGCACCTCCACACATATTATTCGAGATCTGCATCGCGGAGAAAACGCTTCACCTACAGCCATATTTCTCGACAAAGCCCGCTGCGTCTGAAGCCAACACTCAATAATGCCAAACAATCCCCAACTCATAGGGCCTCCAATAATGATTTCCAAAGAAGCCCTCATAAGAAGCTCCACTTCCAAAGGTGAGCCTGCACATGTGAGACTCGGATTGAAAAAAAAATCTGATATCTTCTCACACTCTGACATATAACAAATATGCAGCCCCTCCTGTCAGCACTTGAGTACGCCGCTTCCGTCATCAATTGGCCACCATCACACTGAGTTGCTGAAACTCCAATCATGTGAACAAACAACTGGCCACTGTCATCAATAACACTAGAATCTCGGCAGATCATGAGCTGTTGCCAAGATAACCCACCATTAGACTCTACATCTGATGAAACATAATAGCACTGAACCCGACCCTATTGCTGGTCAAAACTTGAAGCAAAATCTATCGGCTATGCTCTACATTTCCTCTGCAATCTTGATTATAGTGCCAATGACTGCTCGTATTCTAAACACGAGATCCATCTGAAAAATGACCTCAAACTGTCACCTCCTCAGGACCGATAACATCGGACCCACTTCTGTCTTGTACCACCAAGATCTGACCAACAGAAATTTTCTATGCCATTCTCCCAAAACTTCAGTCAGTGCCTCTACCAGTAGCTCTGTAACGACTCGCACCGGTGCCCGTCGGCACCTCCACCAGCCACCTGTCGGTAACCACATCAACCCGTTCGTCGGCGGCTTGAATAATCACCCATCGATGACTCTGCAACGGCACTCTGAAGAAGCAACCCAAAGCTCTGATACCAAAATTGTTTGAATAAGAGCAATCCCACACCGCAAGCTAAAGCTCTGATACCAGTTTGTTGTGTAGTGGAAGATACGGAGCCCGGCATAGAGAAAGGTCGAAGATGCGGATACGTGGCCCAGCGCTGCGGATCCCCGAAACGTTAGGTCCTATCGGTGCATCCTATACTGCACCGGTCCGTTACAGCACAAGACACATAGAAAAACAAAGACAAAAGAGAGGGAGTTAAGATTTACAGAGGTTCACCCCGATCGGGGCTACATCCTCTCTCTGGCAATCACCACCTCCAAGAATCCACTATGAAGAAAATAAATAGGATTACACCCGATGGCACTCCAATGCCCTCTCACAAATCCTGACGTATCTCTCCACCACAAAATATGACCATGTGCATCAACGGAGACCAGACTGTCTCCAACATACGCCAATGGTCCTCCGAAAAACCACCAAATAGAGAAGACCAAAACTGAACATGCTACTTGATAGATGGAAAAGAAAGCACTACATCTTTGTGCACTCTCTCTCCCACAGATCTGACTGAACGGATCTGACTCCCCGGGTTCATCTTCTCCGGGAGAAGCTTCACTAAAAGCCCCGGCCTCCGAAATTGATCCTCTCTTCCAAAGGATGATCAAGGATTCAAAGGTTATGTTTCCTAAAACCCTAAACCCCTTTATATACTCGGGGAATAGGTTACAAGAGCTTAATCTCGAGATTCCCCCAAAATAGCCAGATCTGGAAAGTCCAATTGTGCAAGACGGGGTCAAAACCGTGTTTGTCAGGCACAGTCGTGAGCATGACCTGGGAAAGTCGTGCGCACAATTGCCTGTAGCATGTCCCGTCTTTCTGCTGAAAGATGCGTCGGAAAAGTCGAGCTCCAGGTCATGTGCACAACCCAATAGTCGTGCGCACGACCTAAAAGGTTCGTGCGCATGACCCGGTCGAGGAAGGTTTGACTCGAGCCATCATCAACAGAACCAACTACCAAGGGAACTCAACGTGTGGCAAAAGCCTAAAGCCCAATATGAACCTCTAGCTTGCTAGTAAATAGCCGATAGCAATTAATGTTTTAGACCAACTATCGACTCAAGAATCAACCCGACCTTAGTGTGTGTTGGGTCGGTTCAGGTATGCACCCAATTCAGATTGGCTCGGGTTGCAATATGCTAGAACCAAATTAGTTTGGTTCGGTTCCGAGTTGGCTCAAACCCTAACCAACCCGACTCGAGTTGCACACCTAAAATTAACCCCTGAAACCCTCATTTTTACATATCGACCCCTGTAAACTAGATTATTTGTGCATGTTGACCCTTCAGGTTAACTAGGGTCTACCTAGGAATATCAATGTAAATCCGAGGCTGGCTATTACTTGGATAATTTCTCCCTTAGTTGACATGAAGATTGTCTGTTAGGTTCAGAGAACCATACCAAAATCCCTAATTTTGGACAAAAAAACTCCTTCCTACACTTTCCGTACCATTTCCATCATTCGATGAGAATGACTGAGGGAATTGTTTGCCCTTAAATTCGAGTTTTTAATTTTTTGTAACCCGGATTCTTCCTTCATTCATTAAACTGGTAGGGGTCTAGGCCAAACCCCCCTCAACACCGAGAAGGATTTCTCAAAAAAAAAAAAGAGTTTTTTTATTGCTATTCTTTGAGCCTACCTTTTCCTCTTCGGGTTAACTAAGGGTTAAATCGTTCTGGTAATAGCTAAACCATGAATATACACCCCATATTGGCATAAGTTAGGGTTGATATGTACAAGTAATATAGTATTAAAGAGTCAACATGTAAATATGAGGTTTTCAAGGGTTATGTAATTAACCTAGTTTTCCAGGGGCTATATGCAAGAATGCATTCTTTGAAAAAAAAAAAATTATTCATACCTCATAAATCTGTAATTAGCCCCCATTTTGAACAAACTTGAACACGTCTCTTTTTTTTTTTTTTGATCTTAGGCTATTCCTATTCCAAAAATACCCTTCTCTCTTACACCCCATGTTGAATACACCCCAGTTAAATGGTACGTCCCATCTTTTTGATCATACCCATTCATTTCCGATGTTGAAGTCCCAATGTGGGGAGGGTTATTTTGATCATCTGTCATTCATTGATGGCTTGATAAGGAGAGAGAGAGAGAGAGAGAGAGAGAGAGAGAGAGAGAGAGAGAGAGAGAGAGAGAGAGAGAGAGAGAGAGAGATGTCTCTCTTCTTTCCCTATTGCTAGAGCCTAGTGGGATTAGATCTCGTATGGAGGAATTTGATCGGAAAAAGTGGGATCTTCAAGCCCTGTTGTCATCTATGAAGGAATCCAATCGGGAGAAGTAAGATCTTTGAGCCATATTGTCGATGTCGCTGTCAATGACGCCACAGCCATGCTGTCTCCATCGCTCAATTCCTTTCCAATTGCAATTGATGACCAAAAGGTTATGTTTTAGGTTTTAGTTAAAAAAAAAAAAAGCTTTGGATAAAGTACTCTTTACCCCCTAAAGTTTATCCCAAAATCACTTAACCCCCTATAATTCAAAAACTACATTTTGCCCCCTTTCAATTCAGTTTTGACTAGATAAAAATTATTGAAAGAGGAAAAAAAAATTTCTTTGAGAGGTAAAGAAAAAATTTAGTAAGCGAAAACAAAAGCAATTACAGAGCACGACTTATCTTTGGACAAGTAAGCAGGACACAAGACAAGACCGAGTAGGGCCATACATCAGCACCTAAACCCCTAACTAGGGAGATACACGCACACACACACACTCACACAAGTGAGCAACAAGCCACACTGCTACCCCAGGATAGCAGAAATAGAATACATCTCACGGATGAACAAGCGATGAACAAGCGAACCACGTTCACACAAGCAAGCAATCACACCCAAAAGCACCAGAATGCTAACATCACCTCCACCTATACTCTTGTACATCTGCTACATAACATCTCCACTAGCTTCAAACTTAATCGGCCCTACTTCGAGAAGACCGATTGCAGGGACGCTTTGGTCAGTTCTCCTTGGTCCGCTTGCCAATACGAGCAGAACGAGTTACCATTTCCTACAACTCTGCCACAGACTCTTTCTTAAACTCCCCCATCAACTTCCCTTGTCTTAATTGCTTCTCCTACAATAAAATCCCCAGAATCCGAAACCAAACCACCTGATTTACAAGTGGAAGCACCTCAGACTCTTGCCGAACCTCCTCTTCAAAATGCTCTCCCTCAATGCCAAGAAATGAGGTTAGCAGAAGATCAACAACTAAAAAGTGGATTTTGACATGATCCACACCTTTTTTCGAGAGGATCGAAGTCAAATTGACCCACAATTGTCCGTACCTCTTTTGAAGGCGCTCCACGAGAAATTTAAGGTCCTCAATCCTAGCCCTGTCCTTTTCCTTATCCGATCGGCCCGTCTCTATTACCTGAGTAAAACTAAAACATGCTACATGTTATCGGGGATCACCTTCTCCTACGCGATCCAGTGGAATAGAATCGGTCCCTGCTACAGCACCAGCGAGATCCCCAACTCTAACCCCTCCCCTCATCATAGCAACAACATCAACAACTGCCACAACTTCAGCAACTTCAGCATTCGCAGCATCGACATCAGCCCTCGTAACATCAACATTTGCAACATCAGTATTATTAACAGCCACAACTATACCAATAGCACTATTAAAATAACATCAGCATTTGCATTTGCAACAACAAATGAACATCAACATCTGCATCATCTTTAGCCTTATATCTGCAGCATCTTCACTTGCTGCATCATCTCCAACAGCACCATGGGCTGCATCGATCGACATCCTTCAGATCACCCCTCATTGTATCACCGGAGCACACTGCAACCGTACCATGGACAGCATCACGACCAACAGTACCAATCCGTCGAACTACAGCATCTCCACTCACTCCTCATCTTGGAAAGAGGAAATTTAGTCGTTGACAAAAGGGGTGTTGTGCCACCATTGAAAACTATAGGGACCGATTTAGAACCAAAAAAAAAAATCTTTAAGGGGTTAAGTGATTTTGGGATAATCTTCATGGAGGTAAAGTGTAATTTACCCATAACCTTTTTGGTAATTTTGAAGTCTGCAGCGTATAAACAACACAGTTTTTATATAGGCATGTCGTGACTTACGAGTAGGGCTGGCAATTTCGGACCCGACACGAAGTTAGCGGGTCTGGGTCAGGGCTAAACGGGTTCGGGTCGTAAAAGGGTCGACACGATAGACCCGTTTAATAAACGGGTTGGGTCCGGGTTTAGGGTCTGGACACGGTAGACCCGGGAAGACCCGTTTAGTATTCAACAGGTCGGGTCGTGTCGGGTCTACCCGCAATCCAATACTATAATATATAACACCAGCGGTCTTTCGGGTCAGGTCGGGTCGAGTCGGATTGGGTAGGATTGGGTTAACTGAATAGACCCGAGTGGTAAACGGGTCTTTTCGGGTCTACCCGTTTATTAGCGGGTCGGGTACGGGTTTAGGATCTAGACACGATTAGTTAAACGGGTTGGGTCCGGGTCTAGGGGTTTTGGACATGACACGAAACTAGACATTGACACGAACCCGACACGACACGACCCATTGTCACCCCTACCCCTACTTACAAGCAACTATAGATGGCAACGGATCAGGTTTTGGGTCAGACCCTACCCCTGCCCATATCCATACCCATACCTATACCCATTCGAGTGTGACAAGGTCCATAGTAGGCCTATACCCATTCGGGTATACGAGGTTCCATACCCTATCCATACCCATACCCATTCGGGTTTCTGGTTTCGGATCGGATTTTGGGTAGGAATTACGTAATTTTTTGCTTTTTTTTTTTCCTCCACCCCAAATGATAGGGTTAGGGGTGGCAATGGAGCTTGAAAAACCGAAAACCCGACCCGAAAGTTACGATATGGATATTGATTTTGTACCCAAAAGTGCTGAAACAAGGGTGGGTAGGTATGGGTATAGGAACTCTACCCAATAAGCTTTTGGGTATGGGTATGGGAACCCCAGTACCCAAACCTGATTTCTCCTCTAAATCTTATATGCTAGATTATATGGTTGGATTCTAAACTATTGTTATACCTAAATTCTAACCAACTTTCATCCGTGTCCTAGTTCTACCCTATCTCATTCCCTGCTAAACCCAATATAATAACAACCTGTAAGAGCTTCTTAAAATTTTTGTGTAATGCATTGATTTTTTACTCAAACAATTGCATATGTGGTAGATTAAAAAGAGAGAAAAACATACGTAATTTATATCCGAAATCCGAATGGGTATGGGTATGGGTAGGGTATGGACCCTCATGACCAAAACTGATATGGGTCGGGTATGGACCCTATCATACCCAAATGGGTATGGGTATAAAAAAGAATAGGATCCGACCCAAATTCGACCCGTTGCCACCCCTAGAGTAGAATTTGGGTAGGGATATGAATTGTTTAGAATTTATATATATTACAATAGTTTGGAGTCCAACAGTATTATCTAATATACAAAAGTTAGGAGAAAATTGAGTATCGAGTTTTGCGTATGGGTATTGGGGTATCCATGCATACCCATACCCAAAAGTTGATCGGGTAGCATTCATATACCCATAACCTAACCAAACCTTGTGTCGAGTACAAAATCTATATCCATACCCTATGTTTCCGATCGGGGTCGGATCGGGCTTTGGTTTTTCGAGCTCCATTGCCACCCTTACGGGCAACCCTATAAGTTTTTTTTGCTAGGGGTAGCATGCGACTAAAGGTAACCCCCGACTCTGTAGGTAGCCTACATCTTCTTTCTCTTCCCTTCCTCCAGCTCGTCGGTGCCCGTGCATGTCACCGATTTTGTGCAAGCCACCCATCCAACCCATCACCACCGTCTTCTCCCCTTCCCTCCTCCTCCTCCTCCTCCTTCCTCTCCTTCTCCCTCCTCCCCCTCCTCCCTCCCTCTCCTTTTTCCTTCCTCCTCCTCCCCCTCCTTCCTCCTCACCTTCTTCTTCCTCCTACACACAAAAGTAGATGCCTGAAATTGGCCTCGGCCTCGGGTTGAGGTAGATCCGTTGAAGTAGCTGCAAAACAACTTGAGAAACTAGGGTTTGGGTCCTAGGTGTCAAGCCTTTGACGCTCAAGTTAGCCTCAAGAACGATGTAGTAGGAGTTATGAGGGAGGAGATTGCATACCTTGGGAAGAGCTGATAAGGACATTTCAAGCCGAATGCTTCTACAACTTATTCGTTCCAAGAAGACCCAGTGTATTGCAGTGACACTCGCCACAGTCGATCACTCGGTTTGAAAACGGCTGAATGGTCTATAGTAGCACGCGGCTTGAAATGAATGAATAATTTGTAGGAGCACTCAGTCTGTAATGACCGAATGAGATGCATAAAGACTTATGGAGGAGGAAATAGAAAAAGGAGGATGAGGAGAGGGACGAGGAGGAAGGCGGAGGCGGGTGACAACATGCACACCTGGTAATGGTAGCGAAAGAAAAGGAGGAGGAAGGAGTAGTTGCATAGCTACGTGGGGCCTAGGCGGTCCCCCTGGATTTTTTGGGCTTTCTATTCCTCAGAGAGAGAGAGAGAGAGAGAGAGAGAGAGAGAGAGAGAGAGAGAGAGAGAGAGAGAGAGAGAGTTGCCCTTCCACTGTTTGCTATAATAATCATATGCATTCACGTGAAGGGAAAAAAAAGAACGCAAATACCTAGCTAATAGTGCAATACTTGTGCACCTCACGATTAAAACAAAACAAAATAGAGCACTGCTATTTGAACATACTGTATGAAATACTCACGGACATACTGTGTATGTGTGGAGGCTTCGGGGTTAGGAAAGCATTTTTGGAGTTCAAATCTCCTCCGTCACTTGGAAGAAGAGAAGAGTAAAATTAGGATATAGTAAAAGTCCCCATCTCACTATCCAAGATAAAAACATGGATATAATGATATCTTATGTATTAGGGTTACTTTAGATATATTGAATATGTGACTAACGGGTTGCCCAAAAAAAAAAAAACTGTGGTATATTGTCGCTGCCTTTGAAGTTTTGAGCCGGTCGTGCTCCTGTCCCTCTCGACCAAAACACGACGAAAGACTGAAAGGAGGCTCGAGTCGGGTCGGTGTCGGCCATCACCGCACGGTTCCACGGTCCACCGCCCCATCGCCGTGACGCACCCTCGCGCCAGGGGGGGGGGAAATAAAAAGGGCAAGCCCGTGGGCCCCACACGAAGCCACGCCATGATTGCGGCTTTTGCTTTTGTCCCCGCCCTCCCGCCCGCCCGCCGAATCTCCCCCCTCGTGGTCGCGGGGCGGTGCGACTCAGCGCCCCCCCTCTCCTCCTCGCCCCCCGCGGACGATCCGGCAGCCGGCCGCTCGGTGCCACGCGGCCCCGATCGCCTCCCCCTCCCCCTCCCACCATGGCGGAGCTGGCGGCGGCGACGGAGGTGTACGCGCCGGCCGGACACAGCAGCAAGGCGGTGGCGAAGGCGTGGCGGACGGTGGTGAGCTGGCTGGGGTTCCTGTTCCAGATCCTGATCCAGATACTCCGGGGAACCCCGTCCTTCGCCCAGGTCCTCTCCTTCGTCGGCTTCCGCCACCCCCTCATCTCCTCCTCCGCCTCCACGGCCTTCAGGCCGCTTCCCGCCGACGAGATCCCCATCGACACCCCTCCTCCGCCGCCGCTCCACTCCTCCGAGGCCTTCGACAAGCTCACAGTACGCCTCTCTCTCTCTCTCTCTCTCTCTCTCTCTCTCTCTCTCTCTCCCCGTGCGGATTGGGAGAGGATACCACAACCTTTTCTATTGGCCTCTTTCATGTGTTCTTCCTTGATAGTGCTGCCTGTTTTGAACCGGGGCAGGGTTGGCAATGGGCCGTACCTGAACCGCCCCTGCAATTGGGTAGACCCTGCGATGCCTGAATTGAGGCTTTTTGGATGTGGTGTGAGATTCAGATGAGTTTTGGTCTAAAGCACTCAATCTCGACCGAGTAGTGGCTTCCTTCCGACCGATTTCCCTCTGCCGAATCGATAGATGCTGCTAAGCTTACTCCCCTTTTTTGATTAGGAGTGGGATGTGATGAGAACTCATTCATTTGGTTTTATGATGTGGGTTTCTTTTAATCTTATGTGTATTTGAACACATGAACATTCTTCGACAAAGGACCGGAATTTCCAAGCACGCTTGCTCTTGATATGTTTGTAGTCCAATCTTATCATGTGCATACATCTAAGCAAAGTTCTCAGAGCTCTAGAAATGTCACTCAACCGACGTTCTATCAATTTTTTTAGCCCCTCTTTGGTTTTATGTTTTTTCCCCTATGTATGCAAGGAAGCTTTGATGCATGTGTTCTTTGCTGCTTAATTCACCTTCACTCTAGAGTCGCCATTGCCAAAGCCTTTCTAGCTCTATAGCCTTTCTAGCTCTATAGACACCTCAACACATGGTCTGAAGGATCGAGATTTGAGCGCTGAAATAGTGGTAGAAAGTTATCATTGTTGTTTAGGTATTTGTGATAGATTGTTTTTAGGGTTCATTTATGAATTGAAGCAGCCACCTTTTCTATAATTGTTTCATATGAGCTAATAAGATGTAGATGGATCATTATGTTACCACTAAGTAAAAGATCACTAGACATTGTATGGAAAGCCTACAAGGGCGATATCGTGATTAGTTGTTGTAATGATGGGTTACATAAACTAAACATCATGGTATGAAGGATCTGGCAGGTTGAAGTATTTCTCTTAGTAGTTGAAGTGGCTTACTCCAGAGAAAGAATCAATATGTTAGAGAAGATGTGTAACTGATATTCTTGGTGAAATAGGCTTGTCTAGAACCAAATGATTCAATTATGAACTTGTAGGTAATTTTGTGAGAAAAAGACCGACGGGAAAGCTGATATATTTGACTCTCAGTCTCTCACTCATCTTGGTATTTGCTTTGCAGTTGGTGCTGTTGAGTTATTTTATGAGAACTCCTAGAAAACCATCTGGATGCTTTGACTCTTTTGTTTGATACCTAGGCGCTGTTCTATCATATTAGTCACATATATGGAGCAACCTACATAGCAACACTTCCATATACTCATACGTTGCAATTTATGTTGCAACACATTGGTTATCACTCGGTATCACACTTCCATATCCTCATACGATGCAATTTATGTTGCAACCCATTGTTTATCAATTGGTATCACATTTCCATATGCTCATACTATGCAATTTATGTTGCAACACATTGGTTTTCACTGGGTATCCTGATTTTAAATTCAAGGTCACCCTTTTGTGTGTTTGTGTGCATGCACACATAATTGTGTAATTATGTGTCTAATGAAGTACATATTTCATTACAATCTTACCAAGATAAGTATCTCTTTGTAGATAAGGATTGAGACAAGGCATGTCAGGTTGTGTAGCGAGGATTTGGGTTGTTGAGATGATTCGAGGTCATTGAAATTGAAGTTAAATGACTTGGTTACATTTTGGCACTTAGGAACAAAGTCCCCAGTGAAGCGAAAGCTGATGTGTTAAAATACATCCTTGAAGGAAAGTTGAGAATTTTGTGCATGTGATTAATATGTATGATGGCTCTGCTAAAGCCATAAATTGCACTATTATGTTAGGGAATGAATGGGGCTGTCTCTTGTATCTAAGAGTAAAATAGAGATGTTTGTACCTATTTTGTAGCAATAAATGCAGCTTCCCATGTCAAACCTTTGCTTTCCTCCCTCTTAATCTTTCCCTTCAAAATTGAGGAAATCTTGGAGGGTTACAATCTGTTTGCTTGAGTTGAAATTGTGTAAATAAAAAGGAGGTTTTCCTTTCAACTAGTTAGTCTCTAGGGTTCCAGGTTTCTTAACAATCCCCTTTCTTCCCGAAAGTTTTCTTGTGCGGGTATTGGACATCAATTTGCAGGAGGATGCCATTAGGTTGAGAGCTTGTTGTACAAACTTCTCGAACTTCGATGGATTATATTTGATATATAAAGCTGGTATCATTCTAATGGGATAAGCTTGCAACAGAGGCATCTATATAACTATAGAGAATGTGTTGGTGGGGATATGAAGGAATTAGTTGAGCGGTGAGTCATCTTTTCTTTTGCCTTTGAAGAAAAATTAATCACACAAAGGCTATGCTACACTATTCTCTCTTCGATCCTCCCAAGTCCCAAGAATTGAGTGATGAAGCTGGCTTAAATACTCTCCTTGTAAACAATATTCTTTTGCAACACTTGATGTGATTTGGTTGTCATTTGGCACTCAGAATCCCTACTCAGAGGACCTGTAGGTCGGATTCTGATCACGCTTGCCACTTGGCTCACGCTCAACATAAAACTTAAATTGGACTAATTAATCATTAATCCACAACCACAGGTGATTGTGTACGTGCTTAACATGTATAATCCATCTCAAATAAGAATAATAAAACACAAAGTTGGCATTCACTAGCAAAATACATGCACCAAAATCATGGAAAATGAGCATCCAATCAATATAAATGATTGGCAATGAAACTTGAAGATTTGACCATGCATTACAGAGTTAACTTAATTAAATAGTTGTCAATTGAACTTGAAGATTTGAGCATGTATCACAAGGGGCAAAACTGATCATGGTTTGAGGGTTCACCTGAACTTGAATCAGTTCGGATTTTGGATGATTTGAAGTGAAAACATCTCCCCAAAACCGAAACGTGCCTTGCAGTCCGATTCGACCAAATCTGCTGGATCAGATCCATAATAGGATGCCTGAGTAGACCTAATCCATCTTGAATCAGGCCGATTGGTCGAATCAAACTTGGATCAACCGAATTAGACCCGAATTATACGAATCATATATGAATTCTCCTTTTCTAATTTTTTAATGTTTTCCAAAATGACAAAACATGCCGAATCTGAAATGTTTGGATTGGTTCATTTTCCGCTTGGTTTGAACCCGAGCTCGAATTCTGAAACCTTGAAACATTTGCATTGAAGTGTTATTGAGGGAGTGGAATGATCGAGGAGAAAAGAACCCCACCTCTTCCTCGTCGTATCTTACTTAAATGCACACTCGACTTTTATAGCATGTTGATATGCACCATTAATGATTAGGATTGTCTGCACCACATCTTGGATCTAATAAAAGCAATCCTGCCGCATAATGTGTAACTCTTTACTCTTGCCCTTGGGAATTGTTCATGGTCTACAAGTCGAACTCTTCGGCGTTATGCAGCATTGATTTGTTCTCTCATCATAAACATGAGTCTTTGCTAGAGGGTTGTTCGATAGTCTAAGGGTAGGTACTTTCTACTCAGTCTCTCTCATATCCTAGCCCAGCAGGAGAGATCTCCTTGCTTTTTCCAACTCTGGGTCTGAAGTTCATGCCACTAGCTTAACCGTGACCTACTCGACCTACTTCTCGAGGAGTTCCTTCCACTCACAGATATGCACGACGCTGATAAGCCAATTAAGAAAGTCTTCTGAATTGAAGTGACCTTTAAAATCCCTAACCTAAACTCAAATCCAAAAGTGTCAAAGTCTCTCCAATGTTTTTGTAATCCTACCCTCTAGCCCATCTCTGGCTGCCTACCATGCTTATCTGAGTTATCTCCTAAATCTAACATCTCCATGTGGTTCCCCATAAAAATCCTTGTGAACAGTAAATTTGCTAGTGGGAGGGGTTTTCCTTCTTGAAAACCCTCCGGAGAACAAGTTGGACTCCATGTTAACTTAAAACTGGCTCAATAATGCCAAGTCAGCCTTCTAACTTATTGAGTTGACCTTGGGCTTTAATAGCCATCTAATCTCTAAACATTGGCTATAATACTTAGGTTCGTAACTAACAAAAGTCTCGAAGAATACCATGAGTGCATCCATCTCCCACATCTAGGCCTAAAAAGTAAATGCAGAATACAATTAAATGCTAAATCAAATGCAACTAGGCGTAGGGACCAAATATTGCAGGTAGTCGAAGACATGTAGTACGCTAAAATGTCCAAAGATTTTAAAGAAGCAGCCATAGGCTACATCAGCATGCCAGCATTAGCGATGAAAACAATCTACTGAGTATGTTTAGACAGGCAAATACTTTTACCTTTCTATCTTAGCTTTTCAGCTCTCTTTCGAGCAAATTGTTCTTATTTATCACATTTTGGACTTAGTTGTGTCCAACATGTCTTATGTATGGTTTGAAATATTTGATTATGGAAACATCAATCATGGGGTTATGGTTGTTTCAAATGCAGATATTTTGAATAATAAGAATGGCAGAATAATGAGAACTGATCATGTTGAGTCAGTTGATAAAATTGTAATGGTGATGGTTGTTGCATGGCAAGAGGAGTTAAAGAAATAATGTGCATGCTGGATGTGAGTCATGTGACAGCCTATTATCTGTTTATGTGCAGCTTTGCGTTAATCATATTGTATGGGGTAAATTTCACAGAGACACCCCCTGTAGTTTGATTGAATATCTCTTTCACCTCCTCATGTTTAAAACCCTACAAATGCCACCTTACACGTACACCCTCTCTTGAGGCCCTTACAAGGGGGTTAAAGTGTAAGGCTTTTCAAACTACAGGAGGGGCATTTGTAGGGTTATAAACATGAGGGGGTGAAAGTGATAAACTACCAAACTACGGGGGATTTATGTATAATTTACCCTATTTTATATGTATATGCTGATGGTGAGGTCATTTGAACTTGACGTTTTACTGCAGCTTCCTCAAACTTAATTTTAAGCACAGCTGGAACCTATTTCTTGTTCCTTCTGGGTCACTGAATTCTATTTATATTTTAGAGCAGTTATTCTTAATTTTTAAGAACACCCTAGAGTAACTGTCATCACCTCTTATTTTTTCCTTCCCTTTTTGTAGTTCATATATACACTCTAAACATTCTTCCCACCTATTCAATCTATTTCTTCTAAATTGTGCAGGTAGTGCTTGATCTGGATGAGACTTTAGTATGTGCATACGAGACATCTAGCCTGTCTGCTGTTGTCCGTAACCAGGCTATTGAAGCTGGTCTAAAGTGTTTTGAGCTGGAATGCGTATCTAGTGACAAGGTTAGTCCCCTTAAGATCCTTCTACTTAGATTATTTTGGGTGAGAGGGATTCCCCTTTTCCATTTAAGGTCCCATGAGAGGGGTGGGGGGGTATTCATGTCCCTGAAACCACCTATGGGATTCAAACCAGCACCCGCCCGCAAGAGGAGAGCTCAACCAACCATCGAGTTATACCCAAGATGGTACTCTTAGTCGCTTTATGTTTATCCTATGAAAGAAACTTGTTCCAAATTAAATTTCATGTGCAGCAGGAAGTTGAAGGAAAACCAAAAGTGAATCATGTTACCGTGTTCGAACGTCCTGGTTTGCAAGAGTTCTTAAAGCAGATTAATCAATTTGCAGATCTTGTTCTCTTCACTGCTGGCCTCGAAGGTCTTGTGTTGTTACCTAATTGTTCCTTTTTTTTGAAAGGTTACCTAATTGTTCCTAGTTATAGTCACTTTAATTTATATTGCTGTCTTATTGTACATTTCATACCTCATTGATATTTCAGGATATGCTAGACCACTTGTCGATAGAATTGACATTGAAAAGAGATTTTGCCTTCGTCTTTATCGGCCTTCAACAGTTAGCACGTGAGTCAATGATAGCTGCAATTTCTCTTAGACTGAATTTAATGAATCCAAACAACAACTAGATAACATGCTTGTCTGCTATATAGACTTTTTGGTTTTCTCTGTCATTATCCATGCAGCAACGCCGTCTTTCTTACCTTTTAACGTCGGTATATTCAGCTTCCATTGATTCCACGTTTTGCAAAAATTCAGTGCTAGACTACTAATTTTGGCTACTCATGCCACAAGTGCTTCCGGATCTAATACAATTGAAGTAGTGTTGATATAAATGTTCGCCTTTGTCTTATAAATGCTTAACATGTGGTAGTTCACTCTTTCTATGTTAGTGTTGCAGACTGCTCATATTTTGGTTTTCATGTTTTTTTTTTCTTCTCATAATTGATTCTCTTGAAGATCACTGTATTGTTTGTTACATGTTTAATTTGTAGATTCTGGGGAATAATTGGTAAAAATGCTGATTATATGCTTCATAATGGAGTTATGTCCTTCCACTGATGTTAACGGTGCATCGGGATGATGACAACTGCTGCCTCTAGATGGTATGATTTCTAGGTGTTCCATGTTAACCACTGGTTGCATGGCAAGGCCAAAACTTCTGGCATTTAAGCCCGACAGCGTGTGCTTGAATTTACTGCAGATTAAGAATAGGATAAGTTCCATATACTAGTTTACGGACCAATGATTTCCTTAAGGGGACATTAAAAATGTATATTTTATATGATACAAACATTAAGTATGATAATAGAATGGGAAAATACAAGAAGGAAATAAAATTCTTTCTTAATTACCTGATCTATGGTCGGTGCTTTTTTCGTAAACTTTATTACTACTTATCTTATTGGATTAATGATTCATCTCTATGTTACCTCATAAAGAAATCACCTGCTAAAGGAATATGACAAAAAAACATATTCTTGTGCACTTTTTTTTAACTGACCTGGCCCAGTATACATCGTGCTCACCACATGAAGACAATGTAGGAGTGTGTTCTGGTTCATATTCTGGAGGACGTCACATATGGACGACCTAATTCGTGCATAGTATTATTACTTATTAGCATACATTCCCACATAATTCAGTTTTTTTTTCAAAATTTTTTAAATTAAAGAAATTATATGATCGAAAATCATACCATGTTGTAGATCTGCAACATATCAAGAATTCTTGTTATTTGAATAATATTTAATCTATAGCATAAACGATTTTAATTATTTCAATAAAAAATATTTTTTTTGAAAACAATGACCATAAATTGTTGTGGATTTACAAAAGGTTTACAACACATCCTAAATTCAAGTCATTTCATCAATAGTAAACCTGATTCTAATTTTTTTCAAACCCTCCAAAATTTCAGAAGGTAGATTCGATAATTTCAGCACCCCAAGTCTGGCACCATCAGGTTATCAATTAAGTAACTCGACACAAATTAATTGAAAGAAATAAGATTTACCCTTTTTAAAATTTTTTGGGGAATGCTTTAATGCGATTGAACAAACGATTCAATGTGTTTTTTGTTGATTTGTACGTTCCTCAAATTGGTGGTCGATGATAACATCCCAAATTTCGAATAAAAATCATGCTGAAGAAATCAAATGGAGGGATTTTGGGATTTCAGATGAATTTTGATCAAAATTCTTGAAAATTATGACCGAAATGACCACTGTTCTAAAAAGCGGTCCGGGCGGCCGCCTAGGCGTTTTAGGGGGTTGGCCGCTCCGCTTCAGCAAAAAGCAGCACTGCAGGCGGGTTGAACAAAGGCGGGCGCCTAGGCGGGATCCGACCCGCCTAGGCGGGTAAAAGGCAGGCGCCTAGGCGGTCTCACTGTATGCAATTGCTTGAGGAATTTTTTTTTTTCTGTAATGAATTTTTTGTTTCTTCACCATATGCAATTGCTTGAGGAATTTTTTTTTCAATGTATTGTGATGAAATGTTTAAGAAGCTCTTACGATTTTTTACTATATTGGTTCTTCTTTGGTATGAGTTTGGATAGAATTTGGATAACAATATATGATTGGTTGGAATTTGGGTACATCACAATAAAGTTGGAGTACAACTGTATTATCTGGTATACTCAAGTTGGAGAGACAATTGGGTATAGGTATTGAGGTAACCATACCGAAATACCCCTACCCACCCAATCCCCTCCTCCTTTTTCATAAAACTTTTATATTCAGATCGGTAGTTTTGATGGTTTCATATGTAAAACTTTCTAATATTGTTTTTTTATATAGAATTATGAATTTATATATATACATACATATAGAATATATATAATATATTTTATATAGGTGAGCGCCTGCCTTTTTCTCCGGGCGCCCGCCTAGTCGTCCGCCTTCCGCCTTGAAACCACTTGACCGCCCGTCTTCCGCCTTCCGTTTTTTAAAACATTGGAAATGACCCTTGCATATTGAGTTTTCTTCGAACCATGGTTGCACTCAAGGTGCTATGTGACTTCTTGGTGTAATAGAAGCTCAAAGTCAATGCTAATATGTAGTATCCTTCTCATGGGTTTTGGTACGTCTTTATCCTCCTATATTACAAGAATATTTGCGCGTGTGGCGTGCTCATTTGTGATTCATTGTGGCCTTTGCCATATGGTTGAATAATTGGTCAATGATGAACCAAAGATTCCAGCCCCTATGGTATCAGTTGCTATGCATGAGTGTTTCATAGGACATGCTCTTATGAACCCCACAATGCTTGCATGCTAAATGCACTTTTAAGTGAGTTTAAAGACCTTTGACCACTTCGTAGCAATGTGTTCTACTTCAACTTTGAAGAGGTATGATAGGTAGCCTAGGTGTACTTTTTGGTGGGTTTAGTGATCGTGGACCACTTTGTAATTGCTTCATCTTTGAAGATGAGTGACCATGAGCTCTATAAAACTGTTGATTGTATAGAGGCCTTTTGTTGTACATATATTGCAACATATTTAAGCTCTTTTCTGTTGTCCATAAAGTACTTTTATTATTTTTTGTGAGTTTGTACATGTATGATCTATTTGATTCTGTGCATATTGCACTCCTTACTTGCTGGTTCAGACACGTGGCACCTTTATTAATACAATGTTTAAATGTTCTCAAATATTATGTTCCAATGGATTGTTGAGATATATGCAAAATCCCAGGGTTAATATGTAATTAGCCTTGTTTATAGGGGATATATGCAAAATCCCTTCTAAACTTTTTATTAAATCATGAGGGGTGTTTGCCATTTATATTTAAACTTAAAGTAAAGAGTTAAATGTTTAAGGATAATCATAATTCTTTGAGTAAAAATGGGTTGTTTGTTGGTCTTTTAAAAGATACGAAAAATCATCATAGTTTTTGTTTGGTTCCGTTTGAAACCAAACAAACCATGGCCGAAAACGATCCAAAATTAAAGGATCGATTTCAGATGAAACTTCAAATCTCAGCCTCCATAACTTTTTAGTCGACTGTGCAACTCAAGTATAGTGACATTATCTTGATATGCAATCTGCTTATTAGTGCTATAGCCAGAGTTTTCAAGGAAGTTGTACGTGATTATCTAGTAGATCAGTAGATGTATGTGTATGCAGATGCATCAAGGATTTAGTTTCATTTAGTTCATAAGCTGATTATTTGTGCAATAGAGATGAACATGGTTCCTTGCATCTTACCTTGTTTTATTCGCTCTTCTCCTGAACTCTTCCACATTCAAAGGGATCTTGACGGTTGTTCCTTGGTTTTGTGCTTAAACTGCATTACCAATAGGGTTAGCTCTTTGACCTGCCAAATGACTTCTAGTTCTATGGCAATGCCCCTTTTTGTTTAAAATTGCCCTGGCCAGGAATTCTACCTCTACCTCAGTTGATAGAGGATTGATGTCAGGTGGAGAGGTATTTGTGAAATGTCGTCTACCTCTGATTCACCATATTTTATTCTCTTAGCCTATGACCATGAAGGTGGGATAAGACTTTCTTCTCTAGGTTAACATGTATGGAGATTCTGTGGTTACCTATTGGATACTACCACACAAGGATTCCATAAAATTACTTCTGATTGTTGTTTGATCTTGTAATAAATTTTGTAGGGAAAATATGTTAATTAATCAAAGAGCAATTAATGAAGACAACCTCAACCCGTTCATCTTTTCCATTGAGTATTGTTGAGCTATATGCATGTTTGTTTTTCACGTTAATAATACATTTAAGATGTGGGATTATCTAATATGGGATGCCTTTAAGCCATTGCTATTCAACACGGTACATTCATTTTAATCCGTTGTTATTCCACACTAGCTTAAAGTAGCCCGGGCATCGCCGGGGGTTCACGCTAGTGTGTTTGTGTGTGAAAAGGAGTTGAGATTTGATTTTATTCATATGAAGTAAAATCCATACAAAGAATATCAGAGATCCCAGAGAGAACTGAACTTGAACTCCACTGATTGTAAATAAGATTTTGAGCTGAGAATCAAGTTACCGTATGACTATTGCTCCAAAACTGTAATCTTTCCTGTTTGTTTACATTTCATTTGGCTACTTCTCATACGGTGCAATGAGCATGTTTAGCGTTTGCCATTATTTAACCTTAAAAGGCATTGTGAGGATATTTTGCTAGGATTGTTTCCGGTGTATGTCACATCGTTTGATAAAAATTCGGACGTTTCATGTTTCAGGGAGTACAGGGAACATGTCAAAGACCTTTCCTGCCTTTCAAAAGATCTCTGCCGAACTGTGATTGTCGATAACAATCCATTCAGTTTCTTGCGGCAACCGTTGAACGGGATACCATGTGTTCCATTTACTGTTGGACAACCTTACGATGAGCAGGTAACAAGTGTGAATTTTCTGATCATCTTCACAATGAAACACACCATCATCTAAATGTATCCAGCACATTGCATTCGCTAGTTCTATAAATATGCATGTAAGATGTGTGTGTGCAAAGGGGATGAGAGAGAGAGAGAGAGGGGGGGGGGGGGGGGGGGGGGGGGTGTTACAGGAAGAGTTAGTCCAAATTAACTATCATTAAAAAGTCAACACTACCCCTAATATTTTTTATATAATATAACATTTAATTCAAGTTAGGGGTAGGAGTGGGTATTGAATATTTGGCGTTAGCAACCGGTAATTCTCTTTACATAATAGAGATGATTCTTTTTTGTTCTAATCCCTCCCTAACCCTAGTCATTTCTAATCTTGGTTCTGATGTTCAGCTTATGGGGGTTCTTGTTCCACTTCTCAAGCACCTCTCTCTCCAGAAGGATGTCAGGCCTGTGCTGTACGAAAGGTTTCACATGCCGGAGTGGTTTCAGAAGCATGGGATCCCTCCCTCCTGCTGATCGGGTCTTCTAGGGTTTGCAAGGCGGTACTCATGGCGACGATTTCGTCTGAAGATCACCTGAGCAGGCAAACGTCGAACTACGTCACGTGTCTGCTCGATCACTGGACTGCTTGTACATTATCGCATTTTTTAGGCGCTCCTCCAAAATCTCATGTGGAATTCACTAGGGCTTCACTCCGACTACTCGGACACGGACTTTTTATATTTGCTGGTGCTGTCTAGAAAAAAAAAAAAAACAAAATTCTAGAATGTAGCAGTGATTAAGTTTCAATCCTGATTTGTTCTGTAACTGTTTATATTATTTGTAATATTCATGAATGGTGTCAGTTGAAAGCTGTTCATCGGTGGAATAACCGGTTGGTGGAGCGTTACGGCGAAGATGTCGATGTTTGATGTGGTGCTGGCTTTTTGAGTACAGATTGGGCTGTGTGGGTGAATCAATCGGTACCGGAGGAAGTACAGAGATCCTTAACTTGGAATCCAATGACTTTGGAGAATCCATGTCGCAACATATAAACCTAGTTTATAAACCTTTGGAGTCTTCGTCCTATCTGAGGGTCCGTCTCTGCCAAGCATTGTTGCCTTAGTGGTGAGCTTTGCTATCTGTGGGGTTACTTGGTAAATGCCAGTGCGTTCGCCTTCGGCGGCCATGTTTACTTTCGGGTGTGATTCACTTGTTAGAGAGAGAGAGAGAGTACTAATTAACCTTCTAAATAAAAGTATTAATTAACATCAGATGGCCATTGAATAGGTATCGAGAGAGTACTAATTAACCTTCCAAATAAAAATACTAATTAACATCAAATGCCATTGAATAGGTATTTATCATATTTATAGTAGGTTTTTAATAGGATTTATGAGAGTGATATACACAAAGGAGAGAGGGGTTTGCTTGAATTCTCTTTCTATTCCTCTCTAGATCTTGATCGCTGGCTAGACCTATCTCGTGTCTTTTTATCCCAGTCAACTTATAAACAGCCATAACATGTTATATATATTAAAAATCGTACCAACGGGCTCTTGGCCTAGCAGTACTTCGATCTCCGGAACTCTTTGAGCTCTTGTTCTAGCGCCATGTCCTCTAGCCGCATGGACGGTCCAGCGAAAAAAAACCAAGACATTTATCTCATTCTTGTGGCAAGTTTCGAACCTTGGTCTATCTTGTGCCTGGCGTGCTAACAAGTGATGTCCCCACCACTATTGGCGTGGACATTCCGAAACACAGGAGCAACTAATATGGCCAGAAAAATTGAGCTAGGGTTGAATCTTCACTTTCAGGAGGATTGAAATCCAATTCCGAAGAACTTTTATTAAATTGCGGATATGTACAACAACATTAGGGCACCACATAATCTCTCGTTAGGTCCATTGGATGGGGGGCAAACTACTTGGTAACAAACCTACCAGGTAGTGCAGCAGCCTCACAGGAACTCAAACCGCATGAGAAGCCTCACAGACTTGAACTTGATCCCCTTGCGGTCGAAAAGAGGCACGGCTCGGATGCCCGGCCTCAGCTCCGACACCGGGAGGCAGGTCTGCCCCCCAAAGTCGTCCTTGTCGGACATATCGTACTCGTGCACCTCGATCCGCAGCAATGCCAGCTCGGGAACCGTTAGCGGGAATACAAACTCCTCGTCCCACACCGGCGTCCAGTTATCCTCAAGCGTCCTCGTTTTCTTCATCACGGCGTCAGCTGCCACTCCAGCTATCCCTACCTGTAGATTTATTCATCTCTCTCAATCAGCTACCACTCGATTCTCGTGCTCTGGTAATCTGAGCAGGAAAATAGTTGCTGCTTGGATTCTCATTTCTCACCCTTGTATAGAAGTCTGGAGGAGAATAGGTATCGAAATGTGTCGACTTGAAATCCATGCGCCATCCGTCTCCCATGTATACTTTAACCTGTTGAAACCAAGGCAAATTTCGATAAAAAGTTGGGTTGGCAGCGAGAATGGAAACGCAAATCCTTCGCTCCGGGTAAAACTGGCCCACCTTCAGGGTTTTCTTCACCGGTAGATTTGCTTTGGGGTCAAACACCTCACCGTGTGGACCGGTCTTCAGCAAGAAATCCGGCTTTTTTACATAACCACAGCCTCCGTTGGCTCTATAGAATCCTTGCATCAGCCACAGTGACCTTCCATATCCCTGTCAGAGGGAAAGATGAACCCACAAATAAGTCTATGTAAAGAAAATCTAAGGAAAACACACACACAGAGATTCAAAGACACTGCTTTCCCACTAAGACACCATCGTCCAAATCGTTAGATAGAAGTTTCGGAATTTGTTGAATTTTTTGTGAGGATGATCACCTTTCCCTAGATAGCACATCCACAAAAAATCAGCACATTCTAAAACCTCTAGGTGCATCAAATCCAAAAGGCTTTATCGGCCATCTGTTTTAACCGTTAATTTGAAGAGCACATTTGATAAGCATCAAATCCAAAAGGCTTTATCAACCATCCGTTTTAACCGTTAATTTGAATAGCACATTTGTAAGTCTATAGGTTTTAGAATGTGCTACTAGGGCAAGGTGATCATCATAAAAAAAAAAGTCAACAAATTTTGAAACCTCTATCTAATGAATTGAACGATGGGTGTCTAACTCAGTGGCAAAGTAGCGTGTCCCTGAATCTTACTTGAGTTTGAGTTCACCAATGAATGGTGAACTAGTGTTTCTATTGAGGTCTGTGTTCACTGAAAAGACACAAGGCATCGAAAAAAGAAGCATTTATTGTCTATTTTACTACTAAAGAGAGTATATTGTACTAGAAAAAGAGAGAACGCGTACACGTAGCAGTTGGAAAAATCAAGTTCACAATTGAACTGTGAAAGCAAGTACAAGGCTAATGAACCAGTGATGGCACGGTGATGACCATCTACCTAAGCTAACTTTAACAAAGAGGGTAGAGGACATGGTTTGGTATAGGCAATTGTAGTCACTAGTCACATCCCCAACACAAATTATAATCCAAAAAACTGAACTGCAACATTCCCAAAGAAAATGTCCTTATATCGTCCTGTTATTGGGTTTAATATAGCAAAAAGAATGGAAATTAATTGTTTAGCATCTCCATATCATCAATTTTAATCAAATCTTTTTTCTCTTACAATCCCATTAAAATGTAAAACAATACTCAATGGTGACTCAACTTAATATAGGCTTGTATTATCTGGAACATGCCTCCAAGATTCCAATTCAACATTCATCCCTATTCTCATTTCATCAGGCATTACTAACCGTAAAATTGAATATGCCTAAGGATGTCATAAATTTCAATAGTTGAGGTAATATCACACCTCCAAAGTCAAGAACCCAAAAAGAAAGAAAAATACAAAAAAAAAAAACACACCGTGAAATTAGTAATCATTAAAGTGATTGATGATTTGGCCTGTACAATATACTAGGCATGGTCCATGAGTGGAGAGACCTAATATTGGCATTCATTAATTAAAGAAGCCACAACTTTCATCATATATCAGGAGGTACAATCACCAAAAAGTGCCTTTTCGTCCTTATGATGAATAGCATGGAACCAAACAAGAATAGCTGCAAGGCACCTAGTCCCCAAATATAGTTCCCTCCAAGCAAGCCACCTAGTCATACATTTTGTATTGCTAGTCGGATATGGTCAGAGCTTTTCTATACCTATCTTTCTTTGTTCCCACCACATATTTCTAATCATGCTTTCGATAATACGTTTTTGACAAGGAAAGAAGAAGAAAGAAACTTGCAACACAAGCGATGATCGAAACAGAAGATAACACAGATTATTGTAGCAACATCGACATCTTGTATCCCAAGTTTAGAAGCTAACCTGCATATTAAATGCAACCATCTGGGCTCCATACATCCACCCAATCAGTGGATTGTAATTAGAAGAGTTAAAGCGTGTACCCTTTGGGTATATCCTGAGCAGATTCTTCTGAGTGAACCTATAGATTGGATATCAAGAAGATCAAGCAACTGGCCAACATTTTCTAAGACGAAAGCAGAGTTGATGACAACCAGATAAAGTTGCATTTCGCCACTAAAATATAACTCATTCTAAAATTCTCATTATTAACCCTGTTTAGAAATAGGTGATGCTGTAGAAGTGGTTGCAGTTTTCAATCTTAGGAGTATCATGACAAAGGGGTGAAAATCCATCTGATTACCAAACCACACACAAATTCTCCCAAATAAAGGATGAAAATGACTACCTCACTATATCATCTCCATGAGATGCTGCCGCTCTTGCAAGTTCTTGTTCACTCAAACTAAGACGTCTAACTTTATCAGGATCCACCTTTAGTGCATCTCTCAAGTGACCCTTGGGTTTCCCAGCCCTAATAGTGATTAGACGTTTGTACTCAGGTGCTGAATTGAGTGAATTCTGCCTCAATTTGTGGTCATCATCATCAGCATCTTCCTCGTATTGATTGTTTTCAGTTTGATCATGTTCATTCTGCTACAGATCAATGATATTTTAGAGGTTATGGATTGTAAATAAGTCAAGACCCGAGTATTGAAAACAAGAAAATACACATTCAATGCAACATACCTTATCATCAGATGCAATTATAGTTTTAAGATCTGGGACCTCGTTTCCCCATTCTTCTTCCTCCAGTGAATTCTTTTCCTTTTGAGATCCATTCTCCTTGAAACTCTTAGTTTCAAGGTACTCTTTTGGAGGTTTGGTGGAAAGAATGATTCTCTTCCTTAGAGCTTCTGGAGAAGGAAATTCTTCAACATATTCCGATTCAGGGTAATACAGCGTGTCTCCAAATGTTTGAGTGACTAACTAAAGATGAATAAAATTTTAGTTTAGTGAAAAAGTTGGAGGATTTAGAGAAGATTAATATTTAAGGTTTAAGATAGAAAATAGAATTCACCTTAGCTACTTTGGCCTGAAGATCTGGAGTAAGGTGGTCCTCTAAAGTTATTATAAGAGGATATGGAGATGCAACAAAAGCATACTCCTTGATGGACTTCAAACATTTTATTAGTTCCACTGGAGCAGTCAGAGTCCTTCAAATGCAGAAGAAACCATTAAACAGAACAACAAAAAGACTACTAACGCGAATGACAGAGTATGATCAAGGTTCGAAATCTCAATTTCAGTGAAAATTTTGACCTTCTGGATATGGAAATATTTTGTGGAAATATTTCGACAGTGTGGAAATATTGCAATTTTGTAGAAATAGTGGAAATATTGATTTTTTGATGGAATTTTTTAATGAAACTTTGGATAGTCCTAAACCAAGTATGATACACACTTTGGAACATTCAAATAATATTTGTACTCTATCTAGGGGTGTAGAGCTTCACATAGCATGTATTCAATGTATTGAGTTTATGAGTCTTGTGCAATCTTATTTGGTTTGGTTTTGATATATATTTTCAAATGTTTTTTAACCTTTTTTTGGATAAAAATATTTTAGAAATAAAGATTAGTTGATTGTTAAAATAATGTTTCAAACGATTTTGAAAGCGGACTTAAAACAAGAAAGCTATGCAAGTTTGAAATTGTGCAATAATTATGCTAAATGTGAAACACTTTTTTTACTATGTCTAGAAAAAAGAGTTTTTATATAAAATTTTTTTTATACATTCAAAATTTCCTAAGACAGACCATGGTTTTCTAGATGCACTCGTACTTCTACATCTTGTGGAATTTTTTGAGCTAAAAAGGAATTGATTTAATCACTTTTCTCACCATGTAAATTTTATAAAAAACCATGAAAACTGTTCTCCTATTAAAACTGAAAGTTAACAGATAAGAAGAGGGCCCAATAATGCAATACCACTCTTGCATTTATAGGTAAGAAAGATGCCAGATAATGTGATTAATTAGACAATCTGGAAAGAACCAGAAATTTCATACTGTATAGGTAGTTGTTGCTACATCAATGAATTGTAGATCAATGAAAGAGACCATGTATTGTTGGAAACAGATATAAAGAGAATAAAGAAATGCCCTAGAAACCTTATATCACAAAAACTCTTCCTATTTAGTTGCAATGTTGGGCTCTCTTCTTTGCAACTAAAAATAGTTTGTATATAAGCATCAATCAATGTAAAACAATTCTGGAACACCCATTAACTGCAGATCAATGAAAGAGACTATGTATTAACCACCTAAAACCTAAGTCTAATGTATAATCTCAATCAACCAGATGGCTCAATGATGCTAAGAAAAAAAAATAACTATGAAAACTAAGTGGAATTACATAGTGATGCGCTTACTGAAGCCAAAACGAAACAACTATTAAGCTCAAAGATTTTGGTTTTAAGTAATCTCGTGATAAGGAAATCCAAAAACAACACTATCACTCTATCATCCATAAGACAATCTCGAACTAAAGTTATTGGCACATATTGTGGGTGCAAAATCTAACTAACGCCCAACGGTGGGACACGCAATCCTGCTTGGGGTCCACTTGTATGACAATGGGACCCGCAATCCTGTCAGGGGTCCACGAGTACAACGGTGGGACCCGCAGCCCTGCTTGGGGTCCACTTGTACGACAGTGGGACCCGCAGCCCTGCCTGAGGCCCACGAGTATGACGGTGGGACCCGCAGCCCTGCTTAGGGTCCACTTGTACGACAATGGGACCCGCATCTCTGCCTGGGGCCCACTTGCACAATCTGGGGTTTGGTAAATCTCCCGGGTATTTACCAAACCCCGGATATTCCTGGGAATATTCCCTAGATAAACCAAACCCTTATAAATAGCAGACCCTGTAAATGATTCCGGATCCCAAAATCCAAACCATAATCCCACTTTCTGTTTTCCAGAGTTCCCTGAGCTTTCTGGTTTTCAGATACCCTCTCCACCCTCTGTCATCTTGTAAGAAGCACTCCTTGGCCTGTCGAGAGTAACTCTACTTCATTCAGAGATAGTGGATTCAAAGGTTGCGTCTTACCGCACGGAGACATAGGTTTCGGCCGAACTTCGTCACTACATCTAGTGTCAACTCTCTCTCTCTCTCTCTCTCTCTCTCTATCCTACAGTACTTGTGTGACAGCCTAGCAAATTACAGCTCAGCACTTTGAAGCGCGCCATATCCTGAAGGATAAAACCTTCAATCGATTGTTGGAGGAGGGTCACGTACGACCAGTGTTTTAAAAAACTCGCCCCGGGGTACGCCCGGGGCTCGCCCCGGGGTGGGGCGGTCCCAAAACGCCCGGGGCGAATCAATTTGGGTCTTTTTTCCTGTGGGGCTTACGCCCGAACCACTGGGGCGTATGCCCCGAACACCCGAGCACGCCTTTTACGCCCCAATGGCCTGGGCTTACGCCCCACTGGAGTTTGTCTACATAGTTGAAAAAAAATGATTTAATTGCTACCGTGTGATCTTTTATATGCGTCTTACTCTCTTGGATGGCGATTATGACATTCTTGGGAACTAAAGTTGTTTTAAATTGGTTATATATCATGTATAGAATGATAGAATCTATGGAATATAAACATAGATAGTTTGAATTTTGGTTAGAAATTTAGAATTAGATCTTAAATGATCTTGAAGGACAATGATAAGTTCATTTTTATTATCGTTTTGTATATATTTGTGATTTATCAACCAATTTTGTAGGCTTAAATGCTTTGTTTGTTCATAATATTTTTTATTTTGTTTGTTTTTTATCTATTTTCACTATTTATATAATATTTTTTATTTCTATATATTTTTTAAATTAAAAAATAAAAAATTCGTGGGGCTTACGCCCCGCCCCACATCAGGCAAAACGCCTCGCCTTACGCCCCCGCCTCTGAAAACATTGCGTACGACGGCCGAAATCCTCCCCCACACATATCGGTTTGCGTCAAAATCAAACAAGCCAGGAGATCATGGTACTATGGTACAAAATGGTAAAATTTCATATTTAGTCCATACAAATTTTATTGGGAGCCTCTCCCCATGATACACAGGAGTGTAGCTTACCACTAAGCTCAAAAGCAACCACACTTCATCAATGCGACAACAAAGTAGTGATCCTTCAATAATACATATAAAATATTTAACAATTTTGTTGGAACAGTTAGATTTAAATGTCCCTACAGGGCTATGTATGCATGTAATTTCTAACGGCATCCATGTTGCTTGGTGTGGGATAAAGAAACTCTCTAGATAAAATAAAGGGTAAATTACAAAAACCTCCCATGAACTATACACCTCATTTCATATTGGTCCCTCAACTTTTTTTTTTTTTTGAACAATTCGATCCCCGAACTATGCACTGTCTGCATTTAGCCCCCTCCGCCAACTTTTTTTTCCCAAAAATACCCTTATCAATTTTCAATAAAACACAAAATTATTTAAAATATATAATTTATGCTTACACATACAAGGGTATTTTCGGAATAAAAGTTGACAGAGGGGGTTAAATGCAGACAGAGCATAGTTCAGGGATCAAATTGTCCAAAAAAATAATTGAGAGACCAATATGCAATGAGGTATATAGTTTAGGGGAGGTTTTTGTTATTTGCCCTAAAATAAATACTTGGTGAATCCAACAGCTTCAAAGTTCATGATTGATTTTCTCCTTCCAGCTAATTCATAGCAGGATCTTTCGGTATCTATACTTTTGGGATTTTTTAACCACAAGTCTCAACTAAAAGGATGTCGCAGACGGAAATTTGGGGAGAAGAAAACAAATGCTAGACAAGATTGCTATATAAGGAAAGAATACTCGACCTAATAAGCTTGGACACAATTTTTTTTTTTTCAAACAAGCTAATAGTAGATATGTTTTTGTAGACTTGTTCATCGTGGAGATTTTAAGTCTTTGATTCTCTGCTATAGTATAAAACTTAAATGAAAGATCTACCTATTGAATTGTGCCTTTTAGTTTCAACATCAGGTTTATAAGATTAAAAGCAGCTTTTCTTCAAGGTTTGTGAAAAAAGTAGATCTACCCTGTCATCATGGATGCTCAATTTTTCTTGACACATCAGTTAGCAGTTTAGCACTAGCAAGACATCCACTAAAAAGCACATAGCTGAATGCATGCATTGAATCATTACCTTCCATGGAGAACATCAACATCATCTTTGGTAGAATTCGGCCACATATCCAGTTCAATTACTCTCACACCTCTCTCAAGTGCTTTTATAATTGGGACATCGCTGCAGTCACTGCTGAGCTGGTTCCCAGTCAGGTATGAATTATGGCCGGTGTATATGTAATAATGGGATAATGGAGCATTCATATCTTGGTGAACCTGTAAAAATAGATGTTTTGTCAACTATTTCATCTTAACATACAGAAGAATTCTGTAGCAGTGGTAAAGAAATATCTAGTTACACGAGTTGTTATTCAACGTATATACTGATCTTGGACCTGTACTCCATGATTGAACATTTACAGCCCTACTACCAGTTTATTAAAAAAACAAAATTAGTTACAAAAAGATAAACCGGCAACTGAAAGGATTACAATAAAAAATAAAATAAGGCTCTAAGAGTATCCAGGAAAGCAAATCTCCACAACTTCAAAGTTTTTGATGTTCGCCTGAAACCTCAGTCTGAACTTCTACTCGAAAATTCTCTAGTTCTGCTCCCATCATAAGGGCCAAGAAACTGCCGAGGCGAGGACATACCAGAGCTTCCTTAAATCTGGTGGTATCTTCCTCCACCTCCAAGTCTAAGAAACACGGATACGGATACGGATACGGATACGGGATACGGGTACGATACGATACGGGTACGGCGATACAGCAAATCTTACAAAAATAGGATACGGGTACGGCTAAGAATACGCCAATAAATTATTATTTTTTAAATATTTATTTTAAATAAAATACTAAATTATTAATTTATAGAACTATTAATTGATAGAATGCATCATAAAGAACATATTCAATATAGAAGCGGACGAGTGCGGGGGGACGATGGGCGACTGCAGTTGGGCAACGGATGGGCGGCTAACGGCTGTAGTTTGGCACGGACAGCGGACGGCTGCAATCAGGCAAGTGACGACGAACAACAGACGACGGGCACCGGCGGACGCCTGCCTCTCTGCTCTCCCTCTCTTCTCGCTCGATCCAGAAAACTGGGTGGGGTGGGGTTAAATTTTGGGTAAATTACACATAGACCCCCTACAGTTTGAAAAACATATCACTTGCATTGCACCCCCTCCAGGGGGGGCATTTGTAGGGTTTTAAATATGAGGGGGTGTAAGTGATAATCGGTCAAACTATAGGGGTCTTTGTGCAATTTATCCTTAAATTTTTTAGTGTGGGACAGTGGGTTTGGGTTTGGATTTGGGTTTGGGTTTGAGTTTAACTTTTAACCAAACCCAAACTCGATAACCCAAGCCCAAACCGGTCAGCCGTATCCCTCCCGTATCCGGGCCGTATCCCAGCCGTATCCAGGCCGTATCAAGGCATTTTTAAATCCAGGATACGCTCGAAACGTATCGGACACGTATCCGAGCCGTATCCGTGTCCGATACGTATCCAGTACGGGTACGTCATGTATTTTGAAGTATCCGTGCTTCATAGCTCCAAGTAGACCATAGAGTTGACAGAGAAGTTGGGAGCTAAAATCATGAATTTTCCTCCAAAACAGTGTCCATACTTCCTTTGCAAAATCACAGTGATGTTCGCCTGAAACCTCAGTCTGAACTTCTACTCGAAAAATCTCTAGTTCTGCTCCCATCATAAGGGCCAAGAAATTGCCAAGGCGAGGACATACCAGAGCTTCCTTAAATCTGGTGGTATCTTCCTCCTCCTCCAAGTAGACCATGGAGTTGACAGAGAAGCTGGGGAGCTAAAATCATGAATTTTCCTCCAAAACAGTGTCCATACTTCCTTAGCAAAATTACAGTGATGCAGTAGTTGATTGGCTATTTCCACTTACGAATTACAGAAAGAGCAGCAACTGCCAGAAATGGTCAGATGTCCTATCTTCAATAGATTATCCTCTGTAAGGATTTTGTTTAAAGTTGCCAGACTCATAAAAATTTTATTCTTGAGTGGGACTTTAGCTTCCAAATATTTCTTGCCATCGGACAAATCAAAGAGAAAGCATCGAGACTCGTACAAAGAATTAACTGAGAAGATACCTGAAGAAGTAAACCGCCAAGTGGCAGAGTCTCAAGTCGAGGCAAGAGAGAAACTGTTAAGGATTTTTTTTGTTTGAGATGAAATAGCATCCCTGAGCGGGAAGGGGGTTAGGCAGACCCCAACCTGTATATTAACTCAAAATCAAGAGAAAAGAAAAGGCAGCACGCACCCCACAAAGCGATGGTGGCCACACTACAAGGTCCAAAACCCCAGGTCACCCAAAAGCCCAGAACATCACCCCCTGGCAAGGTTGGCATCTACAAAGAGAGCCTCAGCCACCTAAAACATACACTATGTACAATCCACCTAAAAGTTAAGGATTTGAAGAAGATCATTAAGTTTATCTCTGAGATTGTGTAGAATACTACAATAGAAGGCTGCCTTCCAATAAATCTAAACTAAAGTTAAAATCTCCATCGATCTCTTTTGCTCAACTCTTACATTTCTCTTCCCCAATCTCCCCCTCACGCTTCTCATGCTTCCTCCTTCGTTCTTCGTTCTTCGTTCTTCGTTCTTCGTTCTTCGTTCTTCGTTCTTCGTTCTTCGTTCTTCGTCCCCTTGGACCTCTCATCTCAAGCAAGATCGCCGTTGCTCCAACGCTAATATTACAAACATCATAGACCAATATATTATATACCATCTACTCCACCTTCTAGAGAGGGGTCATAGCCCAATCAACCGCACAGTCTTTAAATTCTAACTATCGAATTAGTACTCGTTCAGAAGGGAATAGTTCTCGAGGAGATGACCGAATGTCGGAAAATTACACACCCATGCCAACTAGTCACAGTCATGGGATCACCAGAAAGCAAGGAATTGGGGCAAAATCATCAAAGATTGATCCTTTATCCTAAACAAAACAAATGGTAAGTTTGGAGGGAAAGGGAGGATTGAGGTTCTATTTGTTAATCATCTTTTGTTGGCAATAGTCAAACAATCTAACAAGAGCGCTCCACCTTAACCAAGGATCATCCCGTCCATCCAAACAAGATCGGACGGAAGGGAGGGGGGAGAAGTGGAACGTACCTGAGATCCGAGGGGAGGGTTGAGGTCGTCGGAGAAGAGGTAGTGGTGGAAGTCGTCGAGCGCGAGGAGGGGCCGGGAGAGCTTGGGGAGCCGGTGGCGGAGGTGCCGGATCTGATCCACGACCCGCTCGGCGTCGGCGCCGCCGGGATCGCCCTGGCGCTCGGCGAGGAAGCAGCGGAGCTGGTCGGGGCCCATGTGGGACCCGCCCTCGGCGTAGGCCTCGAAGGCCGCCCTCACGTCCGACGGGGGCTCCGCCTCGCTCCACCGGAACTTCCTCGTGAAGCACAGGCAGTACTTGTAGCTCCCCATTTTCTTGACCCCTTCCTCTCAACAAAACCCCCCCTCCGCCTCCGCCTCCCCCTCCCCCAAGTCTCCGACAATTCCCTCCTCCCTCCTCCGCCCGGCCACCTCCCTCTTCAATTTATACTCAGCTCCCTGATATTTAGGATCGGCGAGGTGGTGTCGAGTGGGAGGCGGACGCGTGGCATTTCGGAAGAGATTCTCTCTCTCTCTCTCTCTCTGATTAATATTAATCAACGTGGGTTAGTAGTAATCCATCATCTGATCCGTGGCTTGAGATGGGAGACGAGGATCGCGGCATCGCCCCACCCTTTTATAGTCGAGACAACGTACACGAAACCGTGGGGACCACCTCCAGCCTTTTTAAGATTCTTTCCCGCCCTTTTTTTATATTCCCGGCTGCAGGACAGCGGAGAACTCACGCCGGGCGGTGGCTGTCCGTCGGAGCAGCTTCGGACGGTCCCGATCGCGGCTGAAAGTATTCGTCCCTGTTGCTTGTCGGGGATGGATAAAAGATGGAAAATTTTATTCATACCCCAAAAATCTGTAATTAACCCCCATTTCCAACAAACTTGAACACACCCATTTCTTTTTTTTATACCCCATTCCTATCCCAAAAATACCATTCCCCTTACACCCTACCTTCATTTAGGGGTGGGACTTGGGCGGGTCTGACCCGAACCCGACCCGCCCAACCCGAACAATGGACAAACATGGGCAAAGCTTGTTAAAAACTTGGACGGGTTTGGACAAAAATAGATCAACCCGATTTCAATTTGGACGGGTTTGGGCACCGATCTCCCCAACCCGAGGAACCCGAGGAACCCGAAAAAGTGACACACTAAGGTGGAATGCTTTGATAGTTTTTTTTTATGAAAATCAAAGACCGTCTATTTGATGTTGAATGATAAGAATTAGTTTGAAATATGTGAGGATATGAGTTGGACTTTATGTTTTTGTTATGCAAATGAAAGATTTTTTTTATACAATTTAAAAATCTATTCGATTTTTTTTACCATCTATTTACGTGCACAAGCATTTCTAATTGGGCAACCCGTCCAACCTGCTTATTATTTTGTAAATTGGGCAACCCGAGCAACCCGAAGAACCCGAGGAACTAGAATGGGCAAACACGGGTTGGACTTCCACGGGTTCCCCGGGTTCCACGGGCAAAACGGGCAAAGGTTTGTGCAAGTCGGGTTGGGCATGGGCAGACCCTTCAACCCTTCAACCCGCCCAAGTCCCACCCCTACCTTCATTACACCTTAGTTAAATGGCCCGCTCCAACTTAATTATATCTCAATCAAACACATACCCCCTTAAATATACCCCAATTATATGCACTCTTAAATATACCCCACTCTTAAATAAACCCCATGCAATTGGCTGGTACTTGAAGACAGACGTAGGGCTGCAACTTGGACGAGCCAACCGAAACCCAACCTGAATTTGGACGGGCTAATCTAAACCCAAACAGAGCTCAACCCGAATTATTTCTCCTCTATCATATTGAAGCCAGTCAACCCACCCCGCACAACCCGATCAACCCGGCCAACCCGACGGGTTAGGCTTGGGCTAAGAAAGTTCAAAGAGACATTGGGTTGGGTTGGAGGTATAAAAGACTCTGAGTTAGGGCTTTGAGTTGTGGGGTACAAAAGAAAAGGACATTGTTGGTATTAAAGGGTCGCTGAGTAAGTTATTCAGAAACAATAGGGATATGGCGATTTTTGGGGTATGAATAAAATTTGGGAAATTTTATTCATACCCCAAAAATCTGTAATTAGCCCCCGTCTCCCTATCGTTTCTCAATAACTTACTCAACAATCCTTTAATACCAACAATGCCTCTTTTTTTTTACCCCAAACCCCTTACTCAGCGTATTTTGTACCCCCAACCCAACCCAAGGTTTGTTTAAACTTAGCCCAAGCCCAACCCGTCGAGTTGGCCGGGTTGTGCCGGTTAACCCGCCCAAAGTCGGGTTGGGTTCGGGTTGACCCGCCCAAGTTGCAGCTAGGGGTGGCAATGGGTCGGGTCGTGTCGGGTTCGTGTCGTGTCTAGTTTCGTGTCATGTCCAAAACCCCTAGACCCGGACCTGACCCGTTTAACTAATCGTGTCTAGATCCTAAACCCGTACCCAACTCGCTAATAAACGTCCGGGTAGACACGATAAGACCCGTTTACCACCCGGATCTATTTAGTTGACCCGATCCGACCTAATCCGACTTGACCCGACCTGACCTGAAAGACCCGCTAGTATTATATATTCTAGTATCGGATTGCTGGTAGACCCGACCCGACCCGACCCAACACGACCCGTTGAATACTAAACAGGTCTTCCCGGGTCTACCGTGTCCAGACCCTAAACCCAGACTCGACCCGTTTACCACCCGGATCTATTTAGTTGACCCGATCCGACCCAATCCGACTCGACCCGACCTGACCCGAAAGACCCGCTAGTATTATATATTCTAGTATCGGATTGCTGGTAGACCCGACCGACCCGACCCAACACGACCCGTTGAATACTAAACAGGTCTTCCCGGGTCTACCGTGTCCAGACCCTAAACCCAGACTCGACCCGTTTATTAAACGGGTCTATCGTGTCGACCCATTTACGACCTGAACCTGTTTAGCCCTGACCCAGACCCGCTAACTTTCTGTCGGGTCCTGTCAGGTCCGAAATTGCCAGCACTAGTTGCAGCCCTACCTGTGCCTTCAAGTACCAGCCAACGGCATGGGGTTTATTTAAAAGTCGGGTGAATTCAAGAGTGCATATAATTGGGGTATATTTAAGGGGGTATGTGTTTGATTGGGGTATAATCAAGTTGGGGTGGGCCATTTAACTGGGGTGTATTGATGGTGGGGTGTAAGGGGTAAGGGTATTTTTGGAACAGGAATGGGGTATGAAAAAAAAAATGGGGTGTGTTCAAGTTTGTTGGAAATGGGGTCTAATTACAGATTTTTGGGGTATGAATAGAATTTCCCTAAAAGATTGGGTTGTTTTGACTTTGCCCCCCAAGTTTTGCCTTGCATTATACTTTACCTCCCATTTTTCATTAATTAGATTTTACCCCCCAAAACTAACTGTTCCGTCAGCTCACCATCTATAAGAAAGGGTGAGCTGACGGAAAAGAAATAAAGTTTTGAGGGGGTGAGCTGACAGAACAGTTAGTTTTGGGGGGTAAAGTCTAATTAATGAAAAATGGGGGGTAAAGTCTAATTCAAGGCAATGTTTGGGGGACAAAGTCAAAATAACCCTAAAAGATTCGACCGAGCCCTTGAGGCGTCAACCGGCCGACAGACGGTAGCCGCCAAGGGACTTGACGGAGACCCGCAGCTCCACCCCCGCCCCGCGGCACAACCGCGTGCCAGCCGCGTCCGCCGCCCCTCCGACCCCCCGAGACAGACAAAGGGGCTGCTGGCCTGGCAGCAGCAACATTGTGGAGGCCAAGCTGAGGAGTACGGATATCCCCCGATCGGCCGGCCCGGTCTGTGGGCCCCGCACAAGGGCTGGCAATTTCGGACCCGACACGGCAGAACCGACACGAAGTTAGCATGTCTGGGTCAGGGCCAAATGGTTCGGGTCGTAAACGGGCCGACACGATAGACCCGTTTAATAAACGGGTCGGGTCTACCCGCAATCCGATACTGTAATATATAATACCAGCGGGTCTTTCGGGTCAGGTCGGGTCGAGTCGGATCGGGTCAACTGAATAGACCCGGGTGGTAAACGGGTCTTATCGGGTCTACCCGTTTATTAGCGGGTCCGGTACGGGTTTAGAGTCTAGACACGATTAGTTAAACGGGTCGGATCTGGGTCTAGGGGTTTGGGACACGACTCGAACCCGACCCGACACGACCATTGCCACCCCTAATCCTACTCCTAGTGTTTCTTTCCCTCTTGCTAAATTTCTACCAACGATAGTGTTCCTAATAAAAGTTAAAGAGAAAAAAAATAAATAAAGCCATCCCTCCGAAGAGGAATGCTATAAGCCAGCTATATATATCCAGATGTAGCCGGGGGTAAAGATATGCCAACATGCCTCGGGAGTCGTGCATTGCATCCGATGCATGAATCTTAGCGAGACCGATGTAAAGTTAACGCTAGGGGGATCATCTTAGCCGTCGAGTGGCAAGCAATTTTCAATCTTGAGCGTGATGAAGCTTGGAAAAAGATATCAATTGAATGCGTCGAATGAGACCAGTGATACGTATGAATTTGGAATCATAACTTTTTTCATCGAACAAATGACAGCGATAGCGTCTAATGAGCCATCGAATCTATCTATACTATTTTTATAAAGCCAGGGTCTTTGGTGCCACATGGTAGCCTCCCCATATCCCCCCCCTCTCTCTCTCTCTCTCTCTCTCTCTCTCTCTCTCTCTCTCTCTCTCTCTCTCTCCACACACAATGGGGATCCGGTGCCGGATGTACAATTCGTTCGAGCAACATCGTAATTGTTCATGCATTGCACGGGATTAGTGCTAGTACTACAGAGAATCAACAATGTTCGCACGGTGATTGTTATAGTGAAACCACTGTAGCAACCAAATTACTTTGCCAACAATTCTGAAGTATCAATTCGATTAATTGCTATAATGAAATCAATATAGCTGCTAAAGCGAAATCACTGTAGCAATCAAATTGATACTCTGTAGTCCCGAATTGATATTCCAAAAATTATTAATCAACTATAACGATTCCGGAGTTTTAATTCGGGGCAGTTGAGTATCAATTTGGTTACTACAGTTAAACGTCGTAGCTGCTACAATGATTTCACTGTAGCTGCTACAGTGAAATCATTGTAGCAAACCGAAATAATACTCTATTGCCCTAAATTGATACTTCAGAATAATTACTACTACAGTGAAATCACTATAGCAGATACAATATTTTGGGTCTCTTATTGGGGATTTCACTATATAATGCATGTTTAAAAAAAAACTATATAACAGTTTCTTATCATTGTACAGCTGCTATAGGAGCAAAATGACCATTTTAAAAAAGGGAGTGAGGGAGGGACGTAATGCTAAACACAACAAATAGAAGGGTTTATTGTACTAAAGGGGTCATTGGAAGGGTCTTGGGCTAATAACTCCCCAAAAAAAATATGAGTTACTATAGCTACTACAGTAACTCCAAAATAACTTTTCGCCCGATGCGAGTGGCATGCAATAGGCTGTGCATTGCATGAGGTTAGCAACTGGTTGCTTACATAAAATAATACTTTGCTTCCTCCAAATGTTCAATAAGATTTATCATATACAAAAGGGTTAAAAGCTTAACGGTCACCTGACTCACATGAGAATAAGAAAAGACACTCATTAGAAGACCAAATACTGCACGTTCATGAAATTTAGTATTCCAACAGAAGCACATTTAACCCACTTGTAGTGATTTTGAACAAGGGCATGTATGTAATCTGAATGATTTAAAATTTTCACATCTAATTTGGTTGCACGTGTATAAGACTTGTGAGTATTGTATAATTATACGCAGGCCAGTTAAGCATACTTGAAGAATCTTTTATCCCGATTTCGGCCATGCAAAATCGAATGTATCATGAAGGTAAATTTTGCACATAATCTTCTGCACCGAATCATTGAGAGCATAGATACTATACAAAACTGATAACTAGCTGTAGCAAAGATATCTCGACGAGTTTTAATTACCTTATGTGTGCAATCGAATGATAAAAAACAAATAGCTTCAATGGTAAATTACACTGACCCCTGAGTTTTATGCTTATTACACTTTCCCCCAGATATTTCTGAAATATGACTTTGACCACCTATCAGACATGTTTATTTATTAAAAAAATTATTAAAACTATGGCATGTCCAAACACAAAGTTATAATAAAGGATATTGTATACTTTCTTTGCATGTTATAAGGATAAAATGATACTTAAAACTCAGTATTCTACTAATAAATATCAATTTTATAACATCCAAAAAAGTATGAAATATCCTTTATTATAACTTCGTCTTCAAACAAGCCATGATTTTAATAATATTTTGATAAATAAATATGACAAACATGGGTCACAGTGTTATTTCAATAATGGGGTAGGGGTTGTAATAAGCATGTATCCTCAGCGGGGTCAAAGTGTATTTTTTTCTAACTTCTGTGGTGAATGATCTTTTGCCGTCTGAAGACTCTGTCCAACAATCAATTGATTTAACATTGACTTATTGACCTGAGCGTAGAGTAGAAAGTAGCAAGTAGAGAGTAGAGGGTAGGGTAGATGTGAAACAAAGATTTGGTGTCAAAATTCAACCGAAGCCTACATCTCCATGCAGTAAGACGTAAGACTGCAAATAAACCAAGTTGCTCATGAGCGGCTCACAAACAAGATCAATAAAAGCTCATTCGAGTTCGTTAGGTTGCTAGTCAAGCCCAGCCCAAGCCTAGAGCTTAGGCTCGTTTAATAAACGAGCCAAGCTCAAGCTGACCAAAGCTTGGCTCGATTAGACTCACAAACTTACTTGTTTAGGGCTTGTGAGCAAGCTAGTGAGTAGGCTCATAAATGGCATGAATATACCTAACATATATAGTCTATGCTTTTGGAGTTCGAGAACAAGCTCGATAAGGTCCGTTCGATCAATAATTGAGCAAAACATAGCCTGGAGTTTAGGCTTATTTAATAAACGAGCCAAGCTCAAGTAGACCAAAGCTCGGATTGGCTCCACTCGATTATTAAACAAGCCTAAGCCTAAGCCTAAGCCTGAAGTTTAGGCTCGTTTAATAAATGAACAAGCTCAAAGAGACCAATGCTTAGCTCGGTTCGGCTCGTTTGCAGTCCTAAACGTAACCTTTGAATCTACTATCTCAGAAATATAGAGTTACTTCGACAGGGCAAGGATAACTTTACAAACAATCAGAGAAGAAGATGGGGGTATAATAAAAGATACGTTCTTGGCAAGTTGGTTCTTGAAACATATATGTTCTAACTTGTATAAGCAATCAGAGAAGAAGATGGGGGTATAATAAAAGATACGTTCTTGGCAAGTTGGTTCTTGAAACATATATGTTCTTCGTTCGAGCTCTGCAACTCTGGATTTTAGAAGAATGATCTATGAAGGAAAATGTTGATTTGGAATATATGTCGGGTATGCTATTGAGTTTGGAAACTGCCGAGTCCCGGGGTGGTTTCTGTTGGCGGGCTGTTGAGTCCCAAGCTATCCCTCGTGTGCCCCAAGCAAGGCTGGTGGGTTCCAAGGTGTCGTCATGGGCTTTAGGCAGGACTGGCGAGTTCCACTTTGTCGTCGTGGACCCAAGCAAGGCTGGCTGATTCCACTATATGGTCATGGGCCCTAGGACAAGCTGATGAATCCCACTATAATCTATTGGGCCTCAAGCTGCTTTTGTGAACCCCACTTGAGATGTACGTTGTGAGCCTGTGAGTGCCTTAACCAAATTTTGTACCCACAACTTTAATCTAATATTAACATCAAGAACAACATTCTTGTACCAAAATGTTAGCACAGTGGGCAAGATACATTTCGAACCCTCACTTGTCGGTTAGGTTGTAACTTGGCTGCCTAAACAACAAAGAGGACCATTCGTCCTTTGCCAAATGAAAAATAAAGTAAGGAGCGTATTAGGACTTTCACCAATCTTTTGAAAAAGATTAGGTCACTTTCAACAAACATTAAAAAAAAAAGGGTTATTTTGACTTTGCCCCCCAAGTTTTGCCATGAATTAGACTTTACCCCCCACATTTTCATTAATTAGACTTTACCCCCCAAAACTAACTGTTCCGTCAGCTCACCATCTAAGAGAAAGGTTGAGCTGACGGAAAAGAAATAAAGTTTTGGGGGGTGAGCTGACGGAACAGTTAGTTTTGGGGGGTAAAGTCTAATTAATGAAAATGTGGGGGGTAAAGTCTAATTCAAGGCAAAACTTGGGGGGCAAAGTCAAAATAACCCAAAAAAAAATTAGTTCTTAAAATGTGTTTGGGATTTGGATTTAATGATTCTTTATCATGAACAATTTTGTCAATCCATCTAATAGGTTGGTAAACAAAACCCTCCAATATGACTCCTTGTATGCACCTTTTGGCCGGTGTTAAGAGGCATGCATCAATGTTTTTGAAGGGTTCAACAAAATTATTTCCTTTCCAATATGGTCTCGAATGACAAAAATTTGGTACCGTACCAAACTTATCTCCACCATCAATGTCATTGTCCATACATCTTATCATCGATGGGAGCGGAGCATTATTCAAGGCGCCATGGGATGAACCTTAGGTGGACACCTGAGATCCACCGTAGGGTCATCGGATAGTCCCCCTTTTTATTAATAGAAAGCCCACTGGACAACACTACACTACAGTTGGGGAGAAAAAAAGCTCATAATGGTTGCTATGGTTTCATTCTATAATTATCTATTTTATTTTTTTTAAGACCATTATAGTGATCATTAGTTCATTTTTAGTGTGCTAGCACTTGATAGACCAAGGATAGAGACTCACCATAGAAGCGAGAAAAATGTCATATTTTTTAATATCTTCACGGGTAGAAAATGTAGCCACTAAGATGAGAGGGAGACCCACCACGAACAAGGGTGTCTATGGTTTCGTTCTTTTCTTCTCTATTGAATACATAACAAAAAATTGATCTACAGTCCTTCAAACATATCATATTTAACGATAAAGACATGTAAATTGATGCTTTCATGTTAGGTCCTGCCGTTTGAAAAAACATCCGTTTTATCCCTACATGCGGTATAAATCAACGTAAAGAGTAATATTTATTTGAAATCACATTTCACTGTAGGTGCTACAGTGACTTCACTATTGTAAAGACTAATCATTTGCTAGAGTATTTCGAGATTGTTACTCTTTGCTAGAGTACTTTGTAGATTGTTACTTTTTGCTGACATCTACAGTGATTTCACTATAGTAAAGATGTAACAATATGTAAAAAACTATAGCTTAAAACTAATAACCGCATATTGTTACTCTCTCATCTAAAAGGATGAGAAGATCAGGAATTCGTTGTAAATGCATCTTTTCCGAAGGGACATAGTGCAAATCTCTGTCTCATTGTTTGTCCTTTTTACCAAACAGATCACTTGTCAGGGACCTAACACCAAGACCCCCCTATAATGAATTGGACCTATAATGAATTGGACGGTTGCCTAATAAGTCTTTCTTTCTGTTCACACACAGCTCGATGGACTAAAATAAACGTCTCTACCTAAGTTTGTTGGAGCACAGGGCCTACAAAACAACAAATCTCTATCCATTGTCTTAGAATTTGCTGACGGGGCATAAATTATAAACATGCATGACTTGTAGCCAGATGTACAAACCTTTAATTTTTTCATTTGTTTCGGACATATCCAACACACAAAAGCTGACACATGCTGACTTGGTATGGTCGGTGGGGGTTCGACTCCTCTCCACTGATGATCGTCTCCCTTACCGGTCGCTGACGATTTGAGTAGCGACATGTGGCAATCCAAAAATGAACGGCCACAATCTATGACCATGAGATGAACCCAAGTGGGACAACACCATCCCAGGCCGCCGCCCACCACCTTCTGCCGCTGCTAGTGGGGAGACCCGACACGAAGATAGCGGGTCTGGGTCAGGGCTAAACAGGTCGACACGATAGACCCGTTTAATAAACGGATCGGGTCTGGACACGGTAGACCTGGGAAGACTCGTTTAATATTCAACGGGTCGGGTCTACCCACAATCCAACTGTAATATTAGTATCAGTGGGTCTATCGGGTTAGGTCGGGTCGAGTCGGATCGGATCAAAACCCGTGTGGTAAATGGGTCTAACGGGTCTTATTGGGTCTACCCGTTTATAAACGGGTCGGGTCTTGGTCTAGGGGTTTTGGAGATGACCCGAAACTAGACACAAACCTGACCCGACACGACCCATTGCCACCCCTAGCTGCCAGCCACCTTCCCTATTGGCCTCCACCACCGGCCACCGTTTACCGTCACTGTTGATAACTGATCACCACTATCACTGGCAACCACCATTGCCTACACCAACCACCAGGGGATGGCGGCGGTAGGTGGTGGGTGGCGGCATCCCCCTTGGGTTCATCCCATGACCATAGATCGTGACCGTTCATTTTCGGACAGTCACATGTCACTCTGATAGCAACATTGGAGAGGAGTCGAACCGACCACCTTTTGATGTACATACCTATGAAGACAAAGTAACCACCAGTATTGAATAATTAATAATATTTGCTCTTCGATGCAACAAGGCTAAATTAAAGTTTTTAAAAAGCTATACAATACACCAGACCAAAGACTTCAAGGAGAGATGCAGTAGCTACGGTGAAATCACTGTAGCAATCGAGTGTCAGGGTGGGGGTGTACAGTGGTTGGGCTGGCAATTCTGGACCCGACACGAAATTACTGGGTCTGGGTCGGGTCGATTCGGATTGGGTCGGATCGGGTCAACTAAATAGACCCGTGTGGTAAACGGGTCTAACTGGTCTTATCGGGTCTATCCATTTATAAGCGGGTCGGGTATGGGTTTAGGGTCTAGACACGATAAGTTAAACGGGTTGGGTCCTGGTCTAGGGGTTTTGGACATGACCCGAAACTAGACACGACACAACACGACCTGACACGACCCATTGCCACCCCTATACAGTGGGCTAAAACATAGTATCCGTAGCTTTACAGAAGTGTCCAGAAGTAGAGGAAGCTGGTGTTTGGCATCGTGCCGAACTTGCCGTTTGTATTCTACATTAAAAGTAATGGATATCATTCGTTTCGGTGGAATGAAGAGCTGGGAATGGGATTTCATCGTTCCCTGCGTTTCTCTGCCAACCAGGAGCTAAACCACTGAATTAACACTAGAAATACTAATTGATGGGAATGCCCTCTTTCAGATGAGATTTAAGTGGAACAATAGTTCCGCATGCCAAACACCCCCAAAGGCCCGACTTTTGGCTCCATCCATGAAATGTTAGCAGCCCATTGTCTGTCGGGCCGCTTCAGCTTTCTAATACGTCGTGACCTTCCATGTACTGCTTGTGTACTATCTTTTCGTAATCTGCAAGGAAAGAGAAATAGGCCTATCAACTGGTCGGATTCGGATCGGATCTGGGTATATCTGAATCCGATCCGAATAGTAATCCGCTCGATCCGAATCTGATGGATATTGCAACATTTCGTTTGAGTCTGAATCCGTTGGATAATCCAAGATCTGAATCCAAATATCCGTTTACAAACCAAAAAAAATACTAAACCATCCTCAAATTATAGATTCAAAACAAGTAATGCTTCTTTCTTTTTCAATACAAAGTATATAATAGAGAGATTTGGTAAAGGGGGAACTTGTTAAAGTTTATATAATAGATAGGTTAGGTTTTAAATGTAAGTCCTTGATAATCATAATACCTAGATCCAAAGACTGATATTCAATGATTATATAGATAGTGTCGGATCTGATCTTAATCGAATCAGATCAAGATAAACTCGGATCCGATCCGATTATACTACTAATCGGATTGGATCATTATAATCGGATCGGATCATTTTTAATTGGATATTGGATCAAAAAATTACTGGTGAGATCATGGTTATTCGGATCGAATTTGAATCGGATTCGGATCAAAATCCGCTCCCTTGATAGGCCTAGAGAGAAAACATCATGTTTAGGAACAAGAGCATCAAGATTAACAGTCACTGATGGAGTACCAACTGACGGACATTTAGTCGGCATTCATCGAATCTCCATCTCATTGGTAGGCAATATAAAGCTATATAAGTTGCAAAAGAGCCCGACTGAGCAACTCCCAATGGACTAAGAGCATCCCCAAGCAGCCTCGTCACTGGGGCTCCTTCGTTAAAGTCGCCCCTAATGTACCCCTCCAGCAGTCTCCGCAAAGTGGCTCGCTATAATAGCGAGCGCCCCGCCATGCCCCTCGCTATTTCCCGCAAAAGGGCAAGGCTCGCTATCCCGCTAGGCCCCACACCACACTGCCACATCATCTGCAACTGGACAAATACACCACCTCAAGCCCGCCGGAGCTACTCCTAACCGAACCTCCTGCCGCCGGATCTAACCGAACCTCATAAACCTAAAATCTATAGGCCATGGGATGAACCCTAAACCTTGACCAAACCTAACCGATGCTTTTCTTCTTGTTTCCACTGCACAGCTACAACTCGGGAGGGGGCCTGCCGGAGGTCGGCGAGTGCGATTCACTGTCGGAGGACCTCGCAACAACCTCCTCCACCACCGTTACTCTTACCCGCCTCCACCACCGCTGCTTGCACCCGCCATGTTAAGCGCAGTCTGACATTGTGTTTGTTTGAGCTCAAACCATTCCCGAAAAGACACTTTTACATTAAGCCCTTATCAACTTTTTCAACCCATATCAAATGACAAATACCCCTTCCATTACCCTCGTGCAACAAAGAATCAACAATGTTCGCACAGTGATTGCTATAGTAAAATCACTGTAGCAGCCGAATTACTATATCTGCTAACAATTCTGAAGTATCAATTTGATTGCTATAGTGAAATCACTATAGCTGCTAAAGTGAAATCACGGTAGCAACTGAATTGATACTCTGTTGTCACGAATTGATACTCTAAAATTTGTTAATTAGCTATAATGATTATGGAGTACTAATTCGGGGTAGTAGAGTATCAATTCGGCAGCTACAATGAAATCGTCGTAGCTGCTACAGTGATTTCACTATAGCTACAATAGTGAAACCATTGTAGCAAAACGAATTGATACTCTATTGCCCTAAATTGATACTCCAAAATAATTACTACCACAATAAAATCACTATAACATATATATTGTTTTGGGTCTCTTATTAGGGATTTTACTATACAACGTATGTTTATTTTAAAAGAAACTATACAACATATGTTTTTTTTTCAAAAAAACTATACAACAGCTTCTTATCATTGTACATCTGTTATAGGGGCAAAATGGCCATTTTAAAAAAGGGAGTGAGGGAGGGACTTAATGTTAAACGCAATAGATACAAGGGTTTATCGTACTACAGGGGTAGTTAGAAGGGTCTTAGGCTAATAACCTCCCAAAAAAATTATAATTAACTCTTACTGTTATAGTAACTCCAAAATTATTTTTCGCCTGATGCGAGCGGCATGCAATAGGTTGTGCATTGCACGAGGTTAGCAACTGGTTTCCTACATAAAACAAAACTTTGCTTCCTCCAAATATACATTAAGATTTATCATATACAAAAGGATTAAAAGCTAAAGGGTCACCTGAGAATAAGAAAAGATACTCATTAGAAGACCAAATATTGTACATTCAAGATATTTAGTATTCCAAATGACACAAATTTACTCACTTGTACATGTAGTGATTTTGAACAAGGGCATGTATGTCATTTGAATAGTTTTAATTTTTCACATGTAATTTGATCGCACGTGTATAAGACTTGTGAGCATCATATAATTATACGGTGGCCAGTTAAGCATACTTGAAGAATCATTTATCTTGGTTTCGGCTATGCAAGATTGAATGTATCACGAAGGTAAATTTTATACGTAATCTTATGCATTGAATCCTTGAGAGAGCATAGATACTATGGACAACTGACAACTAGATGTAGCAAAGACATCCCGACGAGTTTCAATTACCTTACGTGTGCAATCGGACAATAAAGAACCAATAGCTTTAATAATAAATTACACTGATCCCCTGAGATTTATACTTATTACACTTTCCCCACCAGATGTTTCTGAAATAAGACTTTGACCCCCTGCCAATCATTTTATTTATTCAAAAATTATTAAAACCATTGCATGTCCAAAGACAAAGATATAATAAAGGATATTGTATACTTTCTTTGCATGTTACAAGGATAAAATAATACTTAAAACTCAGCATGCTACTTATAAATATCAGTTTTAAATATCATTTTACCATTATAACATGCAAAAAAGTATGAAATAACTTTTATTATAATTTCTTCTTCAGACAAGCCATGATTTTAATAATATTTTGACAAATAAATATGACTAACAGGGGGGTCAAAGTGTTATTTCAGTAATGGGGTGGGGGTTGTAATAAGCATGCATCCTCAGGGGGGTCAAAGTGTATTTTTTTCCTACCTTCTGTGGGGGATGATCCTCTGCTATCTAAAGACTCCGCCCAACAATAAATCGATTAAACTTTGATTTGTTGACTTGATCGTAGAGTAGAAAGTAGAGAGTAGAGGGTAGGGTAGAAGTGACACAAAAATGTGGTGTCAAAATTCAGCCAAAGCCTACATCTCCATACGGTAAGACGCAAAATTGCAAACGAACCAAGTTGTTCGTGAGCGGCTTGCAAACAAACTCGATAAAAGCTTGTTCGAGTTCGTTCGGTTACTAGTCAAGCCAAGCCCAGTCCTAGAGTTTAGGCTTGTTTAATAAACGAGCCAAGCTCAAGCAGACCAAAGGTGACTCGATTGGACTCACGAACATGCTTGTTTAGGACTAGTGAGCAAGCTCGTGAGTAGACTCGTGAATAGGCTCATAAATGTCTTGAATATACCTAGCATACATAGTCTATGCTTTTGGAGTTCGGGAACAAGCTCGATAAGGGACCGTTCAATCAATAATTGAACGAAACATAGCCTGAAGTTTAGTCTCGTTTAATAAACGAGCCAAGATCAAGCAGACCAAAGCTCGGCTCGAATATTAAACAAGCCAAGCCCAACCTTGAAGTTTAGGCTCGTTTAATAAGAGAACAAGCTCAAACAGACCAAAGTTCAGCTAGGCTTGGCTTGTTTGAAACCCTAGACGCAACCTTTGAATACATTATCTCATAAATGTAGAGTTACTTTGACAGACCGAGGGTAACTTATACAAGCAATCAGAGAAGAAAATGGGGGTAGAATAGAAGATACGTTATTGGTGAGTGGATTTTAGAGACTTATATGTTCTTCGTTCAAGCTCTGCAACTCTTGATTTTTGAAAAATGATGTCTTGAGGAAAAGATCGATTTGGAAGATGTGTCGGATATGCTATTTGTAGAGGTTGGGAACTGCTGGATCCTGAGGTGATTTCTGTTGGCGAGTTGCTAAGTTCCCCATGGCATGGCTGGTGGGCTCTGAGGTGTCGTCGTAGGCCCCAGGCAGGGTTGGCAGGGCCTGTGTCATCGTGGGCCCAGGCAGGGCTGACGGGTCCCACTCTATCATCGTGGGCCCTAGGTTGGGTTGATGAATTTCACTATAGTCTGCTGGGCCCCGAGCTGCTCTCACGGAACCCACTTTAGTTGCTCTCGCGGAACCCACTTGAGCTGTATGCTGCGGGCCTGCGAGTGCCTTAGCGAAATTTTGTACCCACAACTTTAATCTAATATTAACATCCAGAACAACATTCATGTACCAAAATGTTGGCACAAATTTGGTACCATACCGAACCCATCTCCACTATTCATCTCATTTTCCATGCATTTTAGCGGTGGGAGCATTATTCTACGGGCCATGGGATGAACCCTAAGTGGACGCCTTAGGTCCACCATAGGGCCATCGGATGGTCCCTATGAATTTCGGTGTGGTACCGAAGTGGGTACCATAGAATTTCCCTTTTTTTTAGTAGAAAGTCCATTGGACCACACTACACTAAAGCTAGGGAGGAAAAAAAATCATAATGGTTGCTATGGTTTCATTATATGCTTATCTATTTTCTTTTTTTGAAGACCATCATAATTATCATTGGTTCATTTGTTAGTGTGCTAACATATAGACCATGGATTGAAATTTGCTATAGATGTGGGAGAAGTGTCTTTTTTTTATTTTTAATAATCCCTAGGGTAAGAAAGCTAGCCACTAAGATGAGAGGGCGAATAAGGGTGTCTATGGTTTTATTCTTTTCTTCTCTGTTGAGTATTTACAGAAGAAAAAAAATGATCTACAATCCTTCAACTAAATTGTAATTAAGGATAAGAACACAAATTGATGCTTTTGCATTAGGTTCTTCCATTTGAAAAAAATACCCATTTTATTCCTACATGCAGTGGTGGAAATCAACAGAGTAACAATTCGGTAATAAAAAACATTTCTTTGAAATCAAATTTCACTGTAGATGCTACAGTAATTTCACTATTGTAAAGAGTGAATCGCCACATATTACTCACCAAATCATCAACGACCGATGGGTGAGACAATCATCAATGGAGAGGAGTCGAGCACAATTGGTGCCTTTCGATGCACAAACCTATGCACGACACGGCGATGCCCATCAGCTGCTGTGTTTGTACATCTTGCATATAATTGATTCAAACAAAATAAGAGGTAATATTTCTAGTCACAATAAATATTTTTAGGAAATTCATTCGATCCAACTGTCTTGAAATAAAGTTTTTTAAAAATTTTCTGATTTTACAGAATCTCTTATCTAATAATTTTGAAGCTTACACTCTATGTTTTAAACCCTATGAACAAAAAGTAATTCCACCAGTATTGAATTATTAATAATATTCTGCTCTGGATGCAACAAGGCTAAACTAAAGTTTTTAAAGAGTTAATTATCAATGCAATACACCAATCACCAGCCCCGTCATTTTGTTCTCTCGAGTCGATAAATTAGCAGACCCAGAGAATCCAAGGAGAGAGGCTGCAGCTACGGTGAAATCACTGTAGCAACCGAGTCTTCAGGATGGGAGTGTACAGTGGGCTAAAACGCAGTATCCGTAGCTTTACAGAAGTGAGCACCAATGGTTTCCAGAAGTGGAGGAAGCTCAAAGGCCCGACTTTCGGCTCCATACATGAAATGTTTAGCAGCCCATGGTGTGTCGGGCCGCTTCAGCTTTCTAATACATCGCCACCTTCCATGTACTGCTTGTGTACCATCTTTTCGTAATCTGCAAGGAGAGAGAAAACATCATGTTTAGGAACAAGGGCACCAAGATACGGTCACTGATGTGTGAACCAACTGACAGACATTTAGTCAGCATCCATCGAATCGCCACCACATTAGTAGGCAATATAAAGCACCGGCATCAGCCGCGTGAGCAACTCCCGATGGACTAAGAGCATCCCCAGCGGCATCGTCACTGGGGCTCCTATGCCAAAGTCGTGCCTAATTTGCCCCTCCAGCAGCCTCCCCAAAGCGGCTCGCTATAATAGCAAGTGCCCCGCCACTCGCTATTTGTGGCGAGCGGGTGAGGCTCAGTACCCCCCTGAGCCCCACACTGCTACATAATCATGCAATTTGATAGAAATAGGGAGGATGACGAGGCGGCCTTCAGAGTGGCCGCCAAAATAGGAAGATAAGGAGGCCGTTGGAGATGCTCTAAGAACTATGGTCCAAGCTATTCAGTGCAGCTTGAAAAGGGGGGGGGGGGGGGGGGGGGGGGATTAAAACACTATGAGATAATTATCAGCCCGAGAAAAAGTACACCTTCTTGGTTGCTCCAGAGTGCTGCAGCATAGCTATTTAAAGGACTCTCATTATTGGGCGCTGTGTCAAGTAACTTGAATTAGGGTTGAGAAGCATCGGATTATGAGGCAAAAAAATATTTAGTAACACTCCTTAACAGGTCATTAGTGGGGCACACTCACCTCCTAATAAGCTCTGGATGGACAGCAAGATTGTTCTGCAGTCATAGGCTGAAGACCACATATCCTATGCAAACATACGAAAGACTTCATCAGATTCACCAGAATAGTCAGCATTTGATTACCGTCGTCCCGTATGACTAGATCATGAGTGTTAGAGGTACCTGGAGGATGTCGAGACAGATGTTTCCATACTGATCAACATTCGGATGGAAGCACGGGGTCTCGAACTTAATCTGCGGAGGCTTAAATGGATAATCCAACGGAAAGCGCAGAGAAAGCTTATAAGATAAACCTTCATATGGAGTCCCTTTCCCTCCCTCGATAGTACCGACCCACGAGAATATGTTTTCGCTTTCAGGGAAGGCTGATACTCCAGTATCTCCACTCATCTATGGATAATAACAAAATAGAGCAGAAAAAATAAAATGAATGAAAAATAAGAGAAACAATGAAAAGAGAAATCAAGGACTGAACTGACCAGAATATCCAACAAACAGCCCAAAATTGATAAAAAGGTAGTTTTTAGATGATCGCCAATGCATAAATAGCCATTTGTCATGTGTTCACATAATTCAATTTGCTTGTGCAAACTCATTGGCGCAACACTAGTATTGTCATTTACTTGTATTAAGTATGGTACTTAAAACTTTTAGCCTTGATATAGTCGACACGAAATGTCAGTGACAAGGAACTACGTGTTGGACACTCAGTTACGATATCCGGAAATCCAATTACGATGCGTGAGTATAGTAAAATTCAAGGTTTTAAATTTCAGTTTTGTATCTAGTTTCAGTCAAAACCGAAACTAAAATTTCAGTTGAAATTTTGACCAAAATCGTATAAAAAAATTTGAAATGGTAAAAAAAGGAGGGTTTTGATTTTTTTTTAAAAATTAAGTCTTTTATAGTTGTGCATATGTATATTTACATTAATTGTTTCAAGAAAACATACACCAAACATATAGTAAGCTTGCATGGACCATGATAAGCAAAGTGGAATACCAATAAACTAAAATAAAAAAAAAACTTGATAATCATCATATATTTATATATGTTTACATATATTTACATTGTTTTCATCATGAAAAAAATAAAAAACAATCATAGTATAGACTCACACCCACCGAAAGCAGCCCACATGTTTTTCAAAATATGTGGATTGGTTTCGGTCAAAATGCACTAAATGCCCCCAAAATGACGAAAGCTCACCGAAATGGCCTTTGAAAACCAAACCACATATTTCAAAAGTTCTCGGTTTCGGTGCCCCCCTATTTTGACCGAAATTTACGAAATTCATTCGAAATGCTGAAACCCAACCGAAATGGCCAAGCACCTTGGTTTCAACCATGCATTTCATTTCAGTCCCAGCCGAAACTGAAATATTCGCCGAATTTCGTAGTTTCGATCGAAATTTGAAACCATGCCGGTGACGCTACCAAACGACTAGTAATTTAGCTATTGAACTGTGCAGCTGCACAATATGGACGTGCAGTTTTTGCAGCTAGTTTATAGCCGTTGAAATTGTGTGGCCGTATATAGAAGTATGTGGCACATATCTTCTTGTACGCCCCCTAATGGCTATATCCTTTCAGAAGCCTTCCACTCACTTGTACCCTATATATACCCCCCCTAACGCCTCTCAATATCACCTTATAATTTTTTCAATCAAGTTATAAGTCCAAGTTCTCTTTTGTTAAAGACTTCAAGCAAGTTCCCCTCTCCCACACATCCATTACTTAAGTCTCCTTCATACATGAAATTCAAGAAGTGGCGTGGCAGGATCCGAAGCGAGGGCAACAAAGAAGGCACGACATGGAGGCGACAAGAACATTGACGAGGCCATCTTCATAAGTACTTCTTACCCTATTCTCCTAATCTTTTGTTTTTATTTACACACACACACACACCCTCATCCATTTCATATATTCATCGGCATATTCTTCTTGGGCACTTAAACCTAAGTCTACTGTAGGGCTGGCAATTTCGGACCCGACACGGCAGACCCGACACGACCCGACACGAAGTTAGCCGGTCTGGGTCAGGGCTAAACGGGTTCGGGTCGTAAACGGGTCGACACGATAAACCCGTTTAATAAACGGGTCGGGTCCGGGTTTAGGGTCTGGACACGGTAGACCCGGGAAGACCCGTTTAGTATTCAACGAGTCGTGTCGGGTCGAGTCGGGTTGGGTCTACCCGCAATCCGATACTATACTATATAATACCAGCGGGTCTTTCGGGTCAGGTCGGATCGAGTCGAATTGGGTCGGATCGGGTCAACTGAATAGCCCCGGGTGATAAACGGGTCTTACCGGGTCTTATCGGGTCTACCCGTTTATTAGCGGGTCAGGTACGGGTTTAGGATCTAGACACGATTAGTTAAACGGGTCGGGTCTGAGTCTGGGGTTTTTGGACACGAACCCGACTAGACACGACACGACCCGACCCATTGCCACCCCTAGTCTACTGAGCCCGGATGGAACTATGAGCATTATAGGTCTCCTGTCGAGAAGAACCTTATAGAGTGTCACAAATTTATACGAGGAATGGTCGTATTGCTCTGCATAAGCAGTACTTAGTCCATACTCCGGAAGCCAATGGTAAAGAATGTCCTAAAGTTACCAATCAGATCGAAGGAAAATCATGGAATGCATTCTTACATTGTAAATATGAAAAATGTGGACTTTTAGCCTATTTTTCTCTTATACTTGTAAATTCTTAAATTGTAATGCACCATGAATGCCTAGTTTTTTTTTTCTTTCAATTTTCTAGCTTTTCCGTATTAAGTTGATGTGAGCGAGTTGAGTTGTAAGTGTGTCATTCGTGCTCAAATCTCATTGATACTATTGTGGAAGTCCAAGATATATATTCAAGTTCAAAGCTAAAAAAAATTTGAAGAAAACACATCAAGGGATGTAGGTAAATAGATTGGAGAACCTTAGTTAACTAAGCACTGTAGAATTTTTCTATTTTTAAATATTATTTTGATCTATTTTTTATAATAAAACAAAAAAATTGTAGTAACTAAATGCGATCACACAATCACAAGTGAAATATATAAAACTAAACTTGTGTGATTGCATATCACAATCGACAACATTGAATCTTAGAAGTATGGTTATATATCTTTCAACCAAGCATTGAAGAAAGATAACAAAAATATAAACCTCATCTACAAGCCTTATGTGTCATTTCTGAGCAGTGTTGTCAAGACGGCTAGGCAATGCCTAGGCGGCGCTTAGGCGAGGCATTGGCGACAAATTTTTTTAATATTAATATATATATATATATATATATATATATATATATATATATATATATATATATATATATATATATATATATATATATTTCTAAGATTTAAATAAATAATATGCATAATGCCATCAAAAACTTCTGGTGAAATTAATCAAACTACTGAAACCAAATATTCTTAAACAAAAGGAGTATTCATGTCATCATTGTCAAGCTAAATTACTGAAATGAGAATATATAAAACCATGGATATCATACATCAACATCAACATGGATCAATTAATGAATAAGATGATCTTAAAAATTCAAACATGCATAAGCCTTAGGTTCCTAACATTCATTATGAAACAAATCAAACATAATAAACAAATCCTAAAAAAATTAGCGCGCGCGCGCACACACACACATATAATTCAAGGGGCGTGTTAGGATGCCGCGTGCGGTGCGTGCGGCGTCACAACGCAGCCGCCTGATGCACCGCTGCGTGCATCGCACGCACCGCAGCAGTGCATCAGGCGGCTGCGGTGTGACGCCGCACACACCGCAAGTCGCATTTTATCATTCTTCTATAATTCAAAGGGAACAAAAAAATCCATAATCAAACAATAACATTAACCGTAGTAAAATAAACAAAAAATGTGATACCAACTTTAAATTAGAACCTATAAATAGATGGGTAAGAAGAAAGACAAAGAAGATATCATATAAGTATATGGATCATAAGTATAAAAAGAAGGAACAAAAAAAAGAGAGAAAAAAAAAAGCCTACTACAAGCCGCCCACCTAGGCAACCATGCCCTGAATCGCCTAAGCAGCCACCTAGGCGACGCCTTGACAACACTGTTTCTAAGTTACATTTAAGAAATTTGATTCAACCTTCATTCACATCCCAATCCCTGGCCATATCCTCTGACATAAAGGATGCTTCAAATTTTTCTCACCACTTCCCCAAACCTCTTAAGATATTTCTAAAAGAATAGCATAGGCTAGATGAAGTGGAAAGGCAGTATGATAAGAAAATCAAAGATAGAATTATATAGGACACTAATCAAATTTCACAAATTATCTATTTTAGTGAGATCTTGTAAAGCAAGTACACACACAAAGGAAGAGCATAGAAGATATTGAGATGAATGTGTGGTAAGACAGAGAAAGAAAAATGCAGAAATAATGTTTCTTATGCCATGCAGTTTTACTGCCATTGTTGGAGAAACAACAATAATAGGTACTTGAAATGGTGCTTAAAACTAAGTCGAGAGATTATATCCAATTGATGAAAATAGGGGATGCTTAAGGTGTAATGACAAAAAAAAGGTGTAATGACAAAAAAAAGATATTTAATTTTGAGCAAAACCTGAACAGAAAATAACTAGTAAAGAGTATCCACTATTACAAAGTATAAGTTGATGAGAAGTTCGATGTAGAGGCTAATTTGGTAGAAGCTTTAAAGGAATAGGAGTTCAAAAAATAATTTACAAATAAGTTACAAAAAACTCAGCAGTAAAAAGAATCATAGAGATGAAAAGGAAACCGTACAAAAAATATTCCTAAAGACAATATATTTGGCAGCCATCAACAAATCGATTATGAGTTCTCACCCTCAACCGTAAAAGTCACCATGAGAAGGAACAAAATATTTGATTTTTGGTAGATGAATTGTGCCTTCAATTAGTCATTCCCAATATTTGTGCATGTATCCTTAAAATAAGTTTAGACAAAATCCTAAACTGACCTTTAGATAGTTCCTAGTCAAAAATAGGATTCCTAATCTTGTACAAAGTCAAGGATTATTACACCACACTAAGAACCTACATGTGTAACTAAGATCACATGATAATTAAGTCCGAGATGACTTAAAACTGCACGGCTAGCCCATGCTAAAACTAATCCACGAAGTCGAAGGGTCTAAAGGACTCTCTGATTTTTTCAATAAAAATCTTAGGTGACCAAACTTTTTCCTCGACAAATGTATGAATAATCATGTGATGTGATAGGCCTTTTTTATTAGATGGACAAATTCCTCGTTCCACATGGAGTTCAAAGTAAATTAGAGTCCTCCAACCGTGGAAGAATGATCATTAAAGGAGTAAATCCATTTTCGCTCTAAAGTAATCTGGTTGCATCAATATCACTTTATGACACATTACTTAGGGTCTAAGTGCTTCTGTGAGTTGATGAAGCCTAGATAAATTAAAATAAGGTGGTAGTGAGAATGGTCAATACCTACCAGTATTAGTGTCGTTCGGAATTATCATGGCCCTACTTTAGATAGTTGGATGTGAAACGGTAAATTGAAAAAAAAAAAGATCTGGCACAATTTCAAGGTGATACCCAAGAAAAAACCTTGCCTAGGTTTAAGAAAAACATGAAGCATGGTTTAGAATGTCAGTACATACCAAATACGACACGTAAACTGGCTTCACCAATAAAATATAAACCTACATATGATCGAAGGTCATGTATCCCTAAGTATCATCCTGGTATCAACCAATTATCAGATTGTATCATAGAGTGATCAAAAGACTACAACATAAAACTATGTATACTGAAAACATAGGCAGACTTGATATTTACCATACCCAACCTTCTAAAGGTGCATGTTTTTGAAATTTTTGTTTTTCTCAATAATGAGTTCTGATTTTACTGTACTAAACTTTTAGTGTGTTTTTAATTACCAAAAACTGCAATGCATATAAGAGGGAGTTCACTGTGTATGAAAGATTGATAAGAATCAAATATGTATCTTAAATGCTAAAACATGTCCAGCCATCTCTATAAAGATTTACAAGATTGTGTAAAATAGGAGAAAATTTAACTGTATCCTTATATCTATCAAGCATCCATTTAAATGCTTAGGTATCTTTATGTGCTGATGCATGGAAAGGTCAGACTGACAAATATGGAATGATATATGATACATTGATACTTATAAAACCTTCATTTGAATTAAAGAAAAGTGATGCAAGGGTTGGTATAGGTGGATTGTTATTTGTTAAAAAAAAAAAAATATCTGAACAATAACATCAAGATGGGATGAGTAATGTGCAATTTTCTAATCTCTCATTTGGTTATTAGTTCCAGTTAGAAAAATATCGAAATCAAAACTATTGAGGTTTTGGATATGATTTGTATCCAAGATGTTACTATTCAATATCGGACTATTTCTATCAAGGTCTCACCGACAAATCTAGTTTTTATATAGTGAATGCTACTCGGACAATCTCAAAAAACAATATAAAAGACAAACTAGACCCAAAAAGTGGCGGCGAGGCCCACAGGTCAATGCTTGGTGTGAATTCCGATGCACTGACCCTTGGGTCCCGCCACCACTTCTTGGGTCTGGTTTGTTTTTTAGATTGTTTTTGAGATTGTCCGAGTAGCATTACTCTGTTATATATGTGTGGATCTGGTGTCTCATTGCAGTTGTGTGAACCTCTTTGTCAGTTCGCAGAAAGCTAAGAGGATGACTTGGCCAATTCTTTGAGAGTCCATAAAACAAAGGATGGTTATGTAAGAGGGTAAAAATTTACCCCCTTCATACGCACAACAATAATAGCCGTTGGATCATGCACATAAAGAAAATTGAACAGGACTCGGCACCCATAATGCATGTGATCCCATGATTGTGCTCGCCTTACGTATGGAAGACGCCCTTACGATGGTAATACTAAACCCTAAGGAGACCTTTACTACATTAGTCCTCGTTTGGTAGCCAAAAAGTTTTAACTAAGGAAGGGAAAAGGAAATGCTAAGTCGGGGAATAGAATTCCCCTCGGTGAAGAGAGGAATGTGATGCTGGCCACTTTACCACCGATTGATGCGTTTTTGTATATGATTGGTTCTACTTTCCCATTCCCTAGTTAAACTTTCCCGGCTACCAAATATGCATCGTGCCTAGCTCACGTGCATTTACTTTCCCCTTCCTTAGTTAAGCTTTTTGACAGCCAAACGGGTCAAGATTGTTAGCTAGGAATTCTCTTCGGCTTGTGACTAGCAACCTTAGAGATGGATATAATTTCTTGCATCAAAACTTAGTAGGACTAGGTTATTCCTTGTGAAGGACCCATATTGATGGGATATTGATCGGATCTCATCAATCGGTGGTATTTCTTGCATCTCCTTGACTGACGTCGCAAATAGTTCTCAAAACCCTAAAGGTGTGTTTGGTTTCCCATAAAACACATGAAAGGAAAAGAATACACTAATTTTTTTTGCAAAATTCAGTGTTTGGTTGACAAGGAAAGTGTGGTCCCCATAGGAAAAAAAATTCCATGAATACCCATTTTCTCTCAAAAGGCCACAAAAATTTTCCTGCGAAAAGCACCGAAAAACACGGGAAAGGAAAAGAAAAGTAATTTTCATTCCTTTTCCAGATAACCAAACTGTAGATAGAAAAATCACTTTCTTTTCCTTTCTTTCCGATGAATTCCTTTTTGCAAAAACTTTCCCATTTACCTAAAATTTCAGTTTTTTTCCTAGTGATCTATGCTCACCCCTTCTAACAAGGGATTCACAAGAACCGCCCTCCCTTCCACTGTCCACAAACAATAATCGGAACCAAGATTCAAGGGAACAACAAATCCCCATCGCGATAAAGAGCATTAAACCTGAATTAACAGGATCGATCAAGTCCTTCAAATCCCATCGATGCATGAACAGCAAATAAAAGACCCACAAATCATCATCCGAGAGAAGAAAAACAAGAATGTTAGCAAGGGGGGAATAAGAGGAAAGGGGGATGCGCACCATTAGAGACATCAACTCCTTCTGGAGCCTGCGAGAACGCCGCAAACAACGATCAGATTCCGAAAAGGTTAAGAAAAAGGGGTAATGTGAAAAGGAACGAGGGAGGAGATCCGAACCTCTGGGAGACGGAGGTGGAGTCGACGGGGTTGGGCGGAGGCTTGTGCTGCTTCGAGGAGGCGGCCGGCGAGGGGGGCGGCGGGGCCGCGGAGGCGTTGTCCACGTTCCGGACCTCCATCATCGAACCCTCCGATCGCCTCTTCGATCCTTTTTGCCCTTTCTCTCTCTACCTCCGGAAAGTCCCAACACGAGGGGTCTCTCTCTATTTATCCCCCTAATAATAAACACGGCCTCGTGCTTCACACGTCCTTTAGCTATATTAAGTAAGGGATAGCTTTTAGCATCGCCTTCGACTCATTCCCTATCCCACTTGGTAAAAATTAGGGTTGCAACTCGGTCGGATAACCCAACCTTGGCCCAATCTAAGAGGTGTAATCCTCTGTCCAAAACCTAACTCGATATTGGGTTAAATTTTCCCAGTCTAATCCGTCGGGTTGGTCGGGTTGTGCGGGACAAGTTGACTACAACACGTAAAGTAGTCTTTGTATTATTATATGGGTGATAGTTCATCGTTGGATAGATAAATGCTCATCCAACGGTGGCTATTAGAGCATCTTCAATCCTTCATCAGAATTTTCATCAGATTTAATGTAAGATTGGGTTAAAAGCTCAGTTTGATGTCGAGGGTTTCAGCCATACATCAAATCTGATGAAAACTAATTTGATGTGGAGCACTCCAATCCCACACCAAATCGTCGGAGAGGATTGCGATCGCCGGAGTGGTGTTGGAAGTGCTCGCCGGAGGAAAAGAAGGTGGGGGATGAAATGGGCGGAGGAGGAGCTCGAATATGACTGTTGGATGGAGAATATAGATGTTGGTATTTGATGGAGGCTCCCAATCCTGTCAATCTGATGGAGAAATTTGATGGAAAGTTAATTTGATGAAATTTGGTGTAGATTAAATTTGATGGGTCATTTGATGTATGATTGAAGATGCTCTTAGAAGCGGGATAAATACCCATCAAAGTCCCACCACAATGCGACTCAACTTGTACTCAACAAATGACCCAACAGTTGGATTCTGATCAGACCTATTCACTATAATGTTATATTAATTATGTATTTACTAAATTGTTGGAGTTCGGATTGGGTTGGGTTGCCCAAGCCTCTGTCCACTCTCAACCCGAATTGAGGTTGGGTTGGGATTTTCCAACCCAAGCCCAACCCATACAACTAAAATCCCAACCCAACCCCGCCCACATTCAGGTTGGGTTTGGGGTTGCCCACCCAAGTGACAGCCCTAGTAAAAGTCAGTCTTTGGCTCATAGCCTCTCTTCTGGTATGGCTTCAACAAGTAGGGCTCGACGTCTCCACTCAATATCATCTTCTGTGTATCAGGAAGCCAAAAACTATACCCCTTCACATTAGAGATAAAGCCCAAGAATTACACTTTCTTAGCTTTATGATCAATTTTAAGCCGAACAACCAAACACATTTAAATTATCATAGTCAATATCAAAATTTTCACACCATACTTCTATGGGACTCTTCTCATCTCCTTTTCGCTTCTTCTGTGAAATCTCCTTATTTGATTACCTAAATCTATTTGGATTAGGAAAGATGGCATTGGTGCCGGCCTTCTGGAGATTTGCTATAACTACCATGGACAACCCTATATTAGGAAGTCCAATGGTGTGTCATCCTCAATCTAGCATCATTTTGTAGTTGAGATAATGTCTATATTTCTTTGATCATGTTGCTCGAGACATTGTCTATGTGATTTTTTTTTTGTGTTTTGTTTGTGATGCGATCTAAATTAATCCTAAATTAAGGGGTTAATTTGATTTAAATTAAAACTTGCAAGTATACAAATTGCTTTGTAGGAGTGGTGCATATTACGAAGCCGATCCCACAGGGATTGCTTATGAGAGGAACTAGCAAACTTAGGGTTATTAGTCAATTAGTCCTAATTAGCTAAATAACAAGATGATTGATTTAATTTTGAGTGATTGTGGTGAAAAAGTAAACTAAGTAATATTAAAACATGCAGATAAAAGATGGTATGTGGTTTAAGTTGAGATTCAGATATGGATGAGATACTAAGGCAGTTGAATCCACCACTAGATCTTTATAGATGCTAGATTTAAGTCATGATGTTTTATGTTTAAGTGAGTACCATAAGGGAATACAAATCTCGTGCTTTCTCGAAGATGTGATCGTTAGACTTTAAATAAGGTTATATAAGACTGGATTCAACTCAAGCATATGTAATAAAACAAAGCATCAAATATCTAGGTTAAGCACAACGGATCAAAAGCACTTGAGCGGAGCATCCGATGTCTGAGCTAAGCATGCAAGATCTGGGTTTTAATTATTCAGTTAAAATAGGCTTTGCATGATGGTCAATTATAATGCTAACTACAAAACATATATGGCATGGATTATAAAAGCGAATTGAACCATCAATCAATTAAGAATTAAATCACATAAAACATTAAGGAGCATGGCATAGAACACATAAAATAAACCTAACATCTATTATATCCAGGGTTTCTTCTAGGCCTTAGCATGGAACTTAGCTAGCCATGATTTCAATTATATCGAAAGAAAATATAGATAAAAACGGAGTATAATTCATCTTGAAATTGTGGTCTTCATCTTCCTTTTTCTCCTTCAATGCGTCTTCACTTCGGCTTGATCCCAGCATAGCTTTGATGGTGGTGCGATGACGACTTGGCGGACGGTCGGTGGAGCGTGGAAGATTAAGGTTTTTGATGATGGAGATGATGTGTGGTCCATAGAAGATGGTAAAGCCTCCCCCCTTCTTCTCATTTTCTTCAAGAGAAACATGAATTTATAAGGTCCCAGTGTGTGCAAGTTGTAGGAGGTTCACAGCAAATCTGGGGTGTCCGATCTAGGGCGTTGGAGGCTCGGATGAATACTTCCAATCGATCGGGCCTCGCGGCCGATCGATCGAAAGTCGTGAAGTCTATCTGTGGGGATAGCCGCTTCTGATCGATTGAGCCTCGCAGTCAATCGATCGGTCACAACGATTTCTCTGCCTGTGGCCGATTACATACGGGGATTGCCCTCGGAGTTGTTTTCTCCTATAGCTAGCTGTCTTTAGTAGTTCTCCCAATTTGATAGTTCTTGAACTGACTGCGTTAAAAACTAGGTTGATTCCCTGAAAAATAGACATGAAATGACGCTTATCAGGTTCACATGCGATTATTGACAAAAAGGATAATTTCGACTATCGAGCTTTGTATTTTTATTGATGTAATGTATTAGAGTGGATCAATATGTCGTTGGATTCGTATAAAAGTCCACTATACAGTGGTGCAAAGAATATCATGCAGTTTACGTATAGTATGAAAGTTTTACGTAAAAAAGTGACATTATATGTATGAAAAAGAAGAAATAATTTCCAACAATTAAACGTTCAACACACCCCCAAACTTAAAAATATTTTTCATCCTCGAGAAAGCAAACAAAACAAAAGAAAATAATAGAAGAATAAAAATAACTAACTCACTTTCGTAGATATCGCGATTGCACTTAGCACCTGCAACAAGCCGAAACTCCTGGGTTATCCTAGTGGACGAGTGTTGTACTCGTGAGGGTTTGCAGTGAATCTATCCATAAAATTCAAAAAAAAAAATCGAAATAGAAACTAAGAAATAAAAAGAGTCAGTTTCAGAGAATAATTATAAAGTACTTAAAAATAAAATTTCGAAGGCACAAGGCTTTCAAGGTAGTTAATCCAAGCTTTAACCTTCGAGGTAAGCACTTTAGGTTCTAACTATTAGTTTCCCATTAGAAAAGATCAAGGGCAACTATGTTCGAGTGCACGTTGTTGTCTAGTCTAACACAATTGGGGGTTTGGTTCTCTATATTTATATTATTTTAATAGTCTCCTAGAATGATCAAAGTTGATATTAGAACCTGAGTCAAAACTAGTTAATCTAGACATGCTAGTGAGAGTTGTGGATATTCATCTTAATACCCTACGGGCTATGTGATATTTCAATTTCCTCAAGTTATTTATAACGACAGCTTTCATATAAATTTTTTTTAGGGTCTCATTTTTTTTGGATCTAATTATATATCCCTTCCTAACTTGTACCATGTCCATTGCACTTTATGCCCATGACACGCTGTCAACGCTCTCATAAGTTAGGTAGTCATTCTCATGTTGTCTTTATATTCGATTAACTCTGCATACATAGGATCATTCTCATAACCCTATACACCAAGCTTTACTAATACTAGGGCATACAAGTTAGGACTTCTATATAATTAGGTTCTAGAGCATGTTAATAAGTAGCATTTTTTTTCTATACCTTAGAATTCATTGGTCGCTTTTTTAATGAAATCCCTTTTTTTAACAAACCAAGTAAACCAGATCCGTATGATTCATCAGGACTCCAAGTGACTATTAGGTGAAATGAAAGCTTTAAATCTAGACTCTAGAGGCACAAACCAGATGTGAAGTGAAAAGTCGAGTTTAATTTATTTTGACAATCTCTAAAAGGTTACTAAGAGTCAAAACCAAGTTATACTTACTTTTTCGAGCTAATTCTTGGGCTTTCTTTCTTAATTACTAAGTGTCTTATAGCCCTATTCGAGTACGATAGAATTAGACTATAAAACCTGAAATAAAGATTTTTTTTTTCTAAAAAAAAAAGATGATAAAAAAATTACGAGAAGAAACTAACATATGAGAAAGAAAATGAAAAAACGTAAATGCAAATTACTATAGATTTATATACGAACGTTGTAGTTTTGGTAGGGGACTACAAACTGGACATAAATACGCCGAGAGATATGTGCCAAGCTGTCCCATTACAGCGTAAGTTGATGCAATATTAATTTTTTTTAATATTTTTTTAAAAATAAAACTAAAAACAAAAACAAAAATTGATAATTTTGATGAAATTAGATGCAAACATGATTTTATGTTATAAAAACTACACCAAACCCTCAAACTTAAATTAAACACTGTCCTCAATATATGAAATAAATACTCATGATGATATCATTGTATGGTAGCATTTAAATGACATGTATATATAAAATAAAAGTATAAAGTTTTACGGGTGGATAGTACTTCATAAGTTTTTTGCATCATTGTTTTCTGCAAAATATTAGTATCACAAAGACAAAGAACAAAGTGACTAAATAGAAACCAATTAAGACTAGCAGATAATAGTAAATAAATAATAAATATCTAACTACTATAGTACATATGAGTTTTTCAGCAGATGGAATTTTTTAAAAAAAGAGTAGTCATTCATCGAAAAAGTATATTCTCTAGTATATTTTGGGTGTATTTCTATCTAACTCTCTTCTTTCCTATTAGGGCTTATCCTATATTGTTTTTTATGATTTTTCTTTAAAAATGGAACAATATAGGGTTTATTATTATACACTATATTCCACTGTGTATCTTCTATATGATCTTTGAAAAGTTTACAAAATTAAATTTTTTGACCTTGGTTGAATTAAGAGAATATTAAATATGAAAATATGTCTTCTTCACCAAAATGTATATTTGTAGGTCAATATATGATGTTTCGATAATGGATGGATGATCAGTCATGTTATTATTAATTTCAAGATTTATTGATAGAGCATTGGTTTATTCAACAAACATATCACCATCAATGTCATAAGGAAGATCATGGGTGGCATCAAATATACTATTGGTTAGATCATCGTTTGGGTCACCAAAATTTTTCATACATGCCTCCAATAGATCATTAAAAGATGATTAAAAAATTTTATTCTCCATAAGATTGTCGATCCTATTCATCTTATCGATCTTATCATTGTTAATTTTTAGACTAGCTGTGAGAGCATTAGTTTCTTCAAAAATTACTTCATCATTGTCACAGAAGAAAGCATAGGTTTCTTCATCAATTATTACATCTATGGTATCATCATTCATGACTTCAATGTTGGATGTGGATCATTGGTATCCATGAAAATCATATCCACATTAATGTCGTCAATATTACTCAAACAATCTTCCAAAGAATTAAATAAATCAAATTTGATAAGTTCATATTCTATAGGAATGTCCATCTTGGTCTTCTCATAAACTTTATTATCCATTGGGATACTAATTATATTCTCCTAATAATTTTCATAATCTTCATCGGAGTAAAACTCAGGTTGAGATTGAGGTCAAATGATGATTTCCTTAATAGCATTAAAATATGATTCAAGTCTATTAAGAGTGTTCTTTTGCTCTTGCAAGGTTTGTATTTTTTTTTGAATAAGCTGTTGAAAAATAAATATTTGTAGTGTCTCTTCAAGAGTCTCCTTATTGTGTGATATTAAAGAGGTATGATTATAAGGCTCTTGAAAATCTTAAAATTTATTGGCAGATGTTTTATTTTTTTAACTATAGCCTTGGTGATTTTGTCAACTAGAATCTTCATAATATTGCTTACTTGGATCTTGATAATTTTGCTATCTAGGATCATGATAATTTTTCCATCTAGGATCGTGATAATTTTAATATCTAAAATTATGCGTGTCATAGCATGGTGAATTATGTTGTATCTAGCCATGTAAACTCCTATTCAGTGAATTTCTTTCAGGATATTCAAGTTTAGTTGAAAGTTTTGTACAATCATGATGTCTGATGGATCTTGTAAGGTTTATATATTCCTTCAGGATCATTGCTTTGGATGGCTGCGAGTTAGCGATTTCTGATAAAGATGGATCCTGATATCTTGTGAACCTTGTAAGGTTCATATATTCTTTTAGGGTCATTGTTTGGGGTGAATGTGAGTTAGCCATTATTGTTAAAGATGAAGAACTACCCTACTCTAAATATAAAATTATACTAACTAAACTAATAAAACTAACTAAGGCAAATATGGAATGACTTATATTCGAAAGCTCCGTTGCAATCCCGGACAACGACGTCAAAAACTTGATGCGATCTAAACTAATCCTAAATTAAGAGGTTAATTTGATATAAATTAAAACTCGCAAGTATACGAATCACTTTGTAGGAGCGGAGCGTATTACGAGGTCGATCCCACATGGATTGCTTATGAGATAAACTAGCAAACTTAGGGTTATTAGTCAATTAGTTCTAATTAGATAAATAACAAGCTAGTTGATTTAATTTTGAGTGGTTGTGGTGAAAAAGTAAACTAAGTAATATTTAAAGCATACAGATAAAAGATGGTATATTGTTTAAGTTGAGATTCCGATATGGATGAGATATTAAGGTGGTCGAATCCACTGCTTGATCTTTATATATGTTCTATGTTTAAGCGGGTAGCATGCGGGAATACAAATCCCATGCTTTCTCGAAGATGTGATCGTTAGACTTTAAATAAGGTTATCTAAGATTGGATTTAACTCAAGCATATGTAATAAAACGAAGCATCAAACATCTAGGTTAAGCACAATGGATCAAAGCACTTAAGCGGACCATTCGATGTCTGAACTAAGCATGCAAGATCTAGGTTTTAACTATTCAGTTAAAATAGGCTTAATTGCATGATGGTCAATTATAGTGCTAACTACGAAATATATATGGCATGAATTGTAAGAGCGAATTGAATCATCAATCAATTAAGAATTGAATCACATAAAACATTAAGAAGCATGACATAGAACACTTAAAATAAACCTAACATCTACTAGATCCAGGGTTTCATCTAGAACTTAGCTAGCCATGATTTCAATTACATCGAAAGAAAATAAAGATAAGAACATAGTACAATTCATCTCGAAATCTTGGTCTTCGTCTTCCTTCTTCTCCTTCGATGTGTCTTTACTTCGGCTTAATCCCGGCATAGCTTCGATGGTGGTGCGATGACGGCTCAAAGGATGGTCGGTGGAGCATGGAAGATTAGGGTTTTTGATGATGAAGATGGTGTGTGGTCCGTAGAAGATGGTAAAGCCTCCCCCCTTCTCCTCCTTTTCTTCAAGGAAAATATGGAATTATAAGGTCCCCAGCGCATGCAAGTCGTAGGAGGTCTGCAACAAATCTGGGGCATCCGGTTTAGGGTGCTAGAGGCTTGGATGAACACTTCCGATCGATCGGGCCTCACGGCTAATCGATCGAAAGTCTTGAAGTCTCTGTCTGCAGGGATGGCCACTTCCGATCGATCGGGCCTCGTGGTCGATCGATCAGTCACATCGATTCCTCTACTTACGGCTGATTACATGCGGGGGTTGCCCTCGGAGTTGCTTTCTCTTGCAGCTACGTTTAATAATTCTCCTGATTTGATGGTTCTTAAGTTGACTGCGTTAAGAATTAGGTTGATTCCCTCAAAAATACACATGAAATGATGCTTATCAGGTTCCCATCAGGACTTGGACAACCCTATGTTAGGAAGTCCAATGATATGTCTATTGAGTTTGGCTCAACTTCACCCATCAGGACTTGGACTCAATCGGTCTAGTGGGTAATTTGTGGGCTCATAGGTATATGGTTAATGCATCTTAAGCTGAACCCTAATCCTACAGGTGTCAGGATTAGATCTAGGGCTTGAGAGGGTGCAGGTCCCAACTCTGATGCGATAGGAGTGTGGCACACCTTGCGCACCCCATTAGTAGACTTGAATGCGTGGGAGACCTAAATTGAAAAAAGCCTAAAGGGGAAGTATGAAGGGGGCTGCAATGTACGGTGGGTGAAAAGGGGGGCCGATCCTTTCTCATCATGTAGCGTGTGGCTGAATTCAAGGGGGGGATCGATCCCCTCCTGGTTGGCTCTTGAAAAACCGCAGAAGAGAGAGAGAGAGAGAGAGAGAGAGAGAGAGAGAGAGAGAGAGAGAGTGTGTGTGTGTGTGTGTGTGTGTACGTGCACAAGAAGTGTGCGACCCCCTTCCCTCTGCCCCGTTTGTCTACAGAAAATGCAGAAAAAGAGGGAGGGGGGGGCTGTGGTCAGATCCCCCCCTACCTTTTTCCTCCCTCCCTTTGGGGAGGGGCTACAATCAAATGCAAACCCCTCCCCCTTCTCCTCCCTTCCGTTCCTTCTTCTTTGAGAGCAAACCCGAGAGAGGGAGAGAGGGCTGCAGTAGGAAATCACAGCCCTCCCTCCCCTTCCTTTGATCCTCTCGGGTTTTGCAAAAGAAGAAGAGAGGAAGTGAAGGTCCGTTGCTCCTTCTCCCTCACCTCGGGATTTCATTCTCCATTAGATCATATTAGACAAAGAGAGAGATTGAACCTTTCGGTTTTGCAATTCATTTCTCTCATCTCATCGATCTCTACGAGATCTCCATGCATTTTTGGTCGCCAAGAGGAACCGGAGTTGAAGGCTTCCACTTGAGATCATCGGATCTCATCGCTTGCAATTTCTTTCTCCATCGTGGCTCGGACCTCGCTCAATGAAGAACTTGTCTTTATCAATTCAATTGCGGATCATCATCACCCGGCAAGTTATGGCCGGAGGTACGCGGTTTGATCCACCGCTTTCGCTTATAAGGTCTATGTTCATCGTTTTCAAAGCTTATGGTTCTCGATAATAGAGATATCGCATGTTCTGTGTAGATTTTTCTTACACTGTCATCCTCAACCTAGCATCATTTTGTAGTCGAGACAATGTTTATATTTCTTTGATCATGTTGCTCGAGACATTGTCTATGTGAATTATTTTTTTTGTGTTTTGTTTACTTGCATGCTTGAGTTCTTAATTGGGATTTGGCTTGCTACCTAGGGCTACAACTCGGGTGGGTTGGGTCTCACATCAGAGATAAAAGCCCAAGAATTACACTTTCTTGGCTCTATGATCAAGTTTAAGCCGAATAACCAAACGAATTTAAATTATCATAGTCAATAGCAGATTTTCCACACCATACTTCTATGTGAGTCTTCTCATCCTATTTTTGCTTCTTCTATGAAATCTCCTTCTTTGATTATCCTAAATCCATTTGGATTAGGAAAGATGACATCGATGGCAGCCTTTTTGAGATTTGCTATAACTACCACTGACAACCCTATTCTAGGAAGTCCAATGATGTGTAATCCTCAACCAAACATCATTTTGTAGTCGAGGCAATACCTATATTTCTTTGATCATGTTGCTCGAGACAATGTCTATGTAATTTTTTTTTTTGTGTTTTGTTTGCTTGCATGCTTGATTTCTTAAGGGAGATTTGGCTTGCTACCTTTAGCAAGTGGAATTTCACTTATTTGTGCATCCCATGGGTCTAGCTCAATAAATGCTCAAACTTTGCTGAAAAATGGGTGATGACATGACTTTGATCGAACGAAAATAGGGACTGGGATAGGGGGGGGGGGGGGGTTATAACGATAATACTCTTGTGAAACCCCAACTAAAATCTGGAAGGACATTAGTCGTTTGATTCCTTTCGTCCAACTATTGATATCACACACAAAGGAGTTATTGTAATGTTACAGTGTATGCGTGCGTGCGTGCGTGAGCGATGGCATGTAGGAGGTGGCTACACGTGGCAAGCGATGGGGGACATCGACAGCTTGAGAGAGAGAGAGAGAGAGAGAGAGAGAGAGAGAGAGAGAGAGAGAGAGAGAGAGAGAGAGAGAGAGATCTCCAAGTGGACAACAATTTCACTAGAGGATGGTGCCATATAGGCAACTCTCCCCCATATGTTACAGTACAAATACTAATACGAAGCCCCATGTAATGCTGAAGGGAGCCTAATGTGTGGCATGTGGCATGAATTGTGAAGAAATTGTGAAGATGAACTATTATAAGTTACAACAAGCATGGCAGAATATAATATGATTAGGTATATGTAATATGCATTAGTTGCATAATTAACCCTATAGAACTCAAACACACATTGCATATTTGTTTGATTAGATGAATGCACATTTTTTTAGTAAAATAATATATTTGAAAATGAATTTGAGCAAGGTATTTGAAAATTTTTATGTGTTTTGAAAAGCTTTGAAAATGATTTTATAAAAAAGGGTTTTTAGAAATAGTCGGAAGGAATTATGACCGACAATCGAAAATCTTAGATTACTTAACCCAAGAGTCTAAGTAGCTTAAACGCAACCCTAATAGATCAAATTATTGTAAATTTGACAGATTGGTGTCAAGTGACCGACCAATCGGTACAATAATTTTTTTGCAAACATCGGTACAAGATTTTTTGCGACATATAATATCCATTGGAAGATCGGTCAGAATTAGCACCAACTAATCAACTAGTAGCTTGTTGAAAGTTAAATTTTGGGAGGCAACTATAAATCCTCTTAGGGAGATCCTTTTTAGCTAAAGGACAGACAATATTTCACTATTGCACAAAGTCCATACCGAAAGACATGTTCTACAACAAGTCCTCCACCGCAAATGTTGACTTTCAACCCTCAAAGGACGAAACTACTCTTCCATTACCCACTCAGCAAGAGTAACAATTCATCCAGCAAAAGAGTAACGATTTATTGATAAAAAAAGTATTAATTTGGTTGGTTGACACAATGTATGTTGTAGCTGCTATAATGATTTTATTATAGCTACTACAGTAAAATCAATATAGCAAGAGTGTCAATTCAGTTAATTGTTACTCTTACCAAACCAAATCGATACTCTTGCTACAGTGGTTTCACTGTAACAACTACTATGAAATCATGACTTAGCATCCGACTCTCCAGGAATAAGGCTCGTGGGAATCGACTTGAAACAGGTCATGACATAGCATCCGGCTTATCGTTGCTTAGAGTCCTACCGATCATATTAATTGTTTTACAAAAGTGTGGGGTTGTAACATTGTCCAACTTTCGTATATAGTCTTTCTTTCTTCGGTACAAGTTATGGATAATATCCCTTGATTTTTAGAAAAGAATTTGTGTGGTTTTAGGGTTTATCTCTCATGCTTTATGTTGAACCTAGTGAGAGAATTATTCATCCATCTTCTTCTTGATGACAAGATTGAGAGAGACAGTAAAATTTAGAACCCTTGGTGACAGATTCATTCTCTCATCCCACTTTTGCATGTTCAAAGGATAATCTCTGGCAGGTCCAATGGTTCAAACGCATGAACCTAGCACCGAAAGAGAGCCCAAACTGGTGAACTATTCGACACACATGTTTAAGCAATAACAGATTGCCAAACTGATGAGCTAGTTGGATTGAGTGAGATCTTTGAGTTCCAGTATGACAAGCCCGCTCGCTCGTTAAGGCTGCGGCTGCCTCTGAGAGTCATCTGGTATCCCCTAGGCCCGCCTCCCGCCTCATCCCGGACGAAAAAGAATCTGAAGCACCAACCGTTAATCTTACATCCATTCGATTCCGTAAAACAAACATAACATGTCCCATACTCCGTTCGATTAAAAGCCTATTTACAAAATAAACAAATAATAACGAGAGCAGCGAGACAATCACACCGCGAAACAGTTCATTTCTCCCTCAATGCACCATCATCGTCCGCGGCCGAGGCTTTGCAGATCGGGCACACGTTCTTTATCAGCAACCATTTCCTGATGCAACGGGAGTGGAAATCATGACCACACATCAGCCTCCCAAGACCATCTCTATCCTTGTACTCTTCCTGCCAACCAATTTACACAATCAGAAATCCACAAATACCGAGTTAGGATCGAGCTTATCAAGATTCTCCTGCACTGATAAAGAATCCACACCCTATCTCTCAAGATGAAATTTACTAATCTCAAGTTCTTCACAATCCACGCCACATGGCACACGTTAGTCTCCCTTCGGCATTATATGGGGTTTCGTATTAGTATTTGTACTATAACATATGGGGGAGAGTTGCCTATATGGCACCATCCTCTAGTTAAATAGTAGTCCACCTCTCTCTCTCTCTCTCTCTCTCTCTCATCAGCTAGAAACTTACCATGCATATAACACAGTTTGCTTCCTCATCATCACCCTCTATCTCATCGGAACAGTATATCATCTCTGTCAAACATTTTGACGCAGTGTCTTCTGACAAACCTGTGCTGACATTCCCAATCCTTTCTCCCAAAGCAAGCAGTTCCTAAATCAGCACAGATAACCTTATAAGTGATCTAAAAAGCTTACGCGGTGAAACGAGCGGGAAAAACAAGTGGAAAAAAAAAACTTGTAAACCTCATAGCTCATGCTGTCAACGTCTAGCCTCATGCCACGGTGCTGATCAAACAAACTCTCGGAATCATAGAAGGTCGATCGGTGGTCCATCATAGCGATGCCCTGAAGAAATCCCGCATGACAAGTCATTCCTCAGTGTTGCATAAAATGATAAAAACCATGATGGAATTCTATTTACTTCTACAGCTTAAAAAATGCCACCTCAGGTACCAATCGGTTCCGTGCACTGTCCACCTCTGAGAATGACTGGAATCTACCATAGATATTTCTTGCCCTTCCAGCCCTTTCGCTGCTTCGTCCGACAATAGGCAACGGTGGCCTCGAGTGTCTCAAAGGCACGACAGCACCCACCCCTGTTGGCCTTCCATCCTCCATATAGGCTGACAACCCCATGGGTTGATAACTTGGAGTTGACCCGTAAGGAGTTATCCTCTGACCATAGCCACTGTGGCCTTGCCCCATCCCTCGTGTGCACGGAGCATGAAGAGTCGGCAATGAGGTACTTGGATCTCTAATCAAGACAGGGTTAGAGTGATATTCACCGCTGATCACCATACCACGATTAGCAACACTGCTCCCTGCAAGAGGCTGGCTCATCTCATGCCTGAAGCAGGCAATACCTACACTTTCAAGAACACAAAAGTTAATAAAATCACAACTGAGAAGACTAACATCAATTACCAAGAATGAGACGAACCGGAAGAAGGCATCATTCTGTGGGAATCCAAAGATACGACCGGGGTGTGGCCCCACTGCCCCGCCACAGCCATACCAGGAGTACTCGCCGTTGAGATATGGTGTGGCAAGTTGCTCGACGGATGGCCCCCGGATGAGTTGATTTCCAAGTGAGGGATATGGCCGTGTCGGCTTCTAACATTCCGCTGGGATCTATCTCCGGGAATCAACAGACTGTTGCCCCCGTAAGTTGGTTCCATGCTAATGGGATCCGTAGGCCAGCATCGAGAACCGGGCCCAGGTTCTGGCTGAAAATGAAAGAATGGTGCATGAAGGTTGGAATAACTACCAGCTATTTGATGTCCACTGGTGCTTCCGCCGTCACAGGCCATGGAGAAAGCTGGGACTTTCCTTTTAGATGGTGCCCTTTGAAAGTCCATATGAGGATAAACACCACTGCTTACACCTGCAGTTGTAAATTGATCGTAAGTAGGCCCATGCTGCACATAATTCGGCGGAACTCCACTGGAGCTCCCAGCGGATGAAGGATGGAGATGTGTTTCACGGGAGAATCCAGAACTAGCTGCCCAGTAATTCGAAATCGCCGGACTCAAATTTGAAGAAGGTAGGTCATTTGATCTCAGTGAGATGTTAAAACAAGCCATGGAATTCAATCCACTGACGGTCACGGTCTCGATAGGAAGCATGAACGAACCATTCTCTGCAACTCGGATTTCAAAAATGCCAATTACTTATTTATTTTGCTGTAACAAATATCTGAAAAAATTAAAGCATGGAATTGAAAGAAGTACCCAAGGTGAAGCGAGGATCAGGGTGTTGATGGTTCCAGTTTCGAATATTATCCATGTCAGACAATTGTGACGCAAAGAACATGTGTCTATGCCCCATACTAGATATTGCCTCTGATCAAAATATCATCAAGTCTACAAACAAAAGAACGAAAACAATATCAACTATAGAATGAGAGACCATGTAGTGCAATACACTGTGGGACAAGCAAGCATGAAGTGTGGAAAACTATATGATGCCCAGAAAAAAAATTTTGAATCAGTAATTACTCTACATAGAAAGTATATTGGCAATCTTAACTTATAACAATGCAAATAACCGGTGCAAATAACAATCTAAAAAATCTAATAGTGCATGCACTAAAATTCCAAAATATTGATGAAATAAAATAGTAATTTTTTCTGCTGAACAAGGAAGATAATACTTCAAAACATTTGGAATTGTGATTTTACTCTAGGAGGATAATGAAGTTCAAGGCAGATAATCTCTAAGAAGACAAAAAAAATATTATGCATTATGTACCAAGAACTGATGATTTACACTAACAAGTAAGCTGCCTAAAGAGATATTAAGTAGATTTTACCTCTCCCTGATTTTCATACCTCAGTTTTCAAGTAAATGTAGACGGTACCTTATATTTATTTTCTTCTGTCTGTAAGGATCTTGGGTGGAATGACCCCTCCCACAGAGGCAGCCTTCAATTTCAGTATCAGATGCTAAAGCTTATCTTATTTGTACACGCATCCACGCAAACATGATACTCTTGTTATGTTAAGAAGTCAATATCTGGTGGGGACAATGTCAGCTTCTTGTACCAATACTCCACAGACTTCAAGTATGCTAGCAATCACCAAAGGAAGCAGATTAAAAATCCATTTCCTTCACATAATAAAAAGATCTGAGCATACAATGTAGCACAAGTCTCTGTGGATTCTCTAGGCATTTCTACACATGGTTCGAAAACTCGGAGAGTCAACTCGAAACTCAGCCTAGTTACTCGACTCGACTGAATTTCAAGCCGAGTCACTTGAAAACTCGATGTTATCAGGCTTGTCCAAGAGGTGTAACTCGACTGAATTGAGGTGAGTTACTCGATCCAATGAACTCGGCCAATTCAGTTAGGAATAAAATGATACTTTTTTTCTATTTAAGGGTCTAAGTTTTGCATACTATTCTTCCATTATCATTGCCAATTAATGTGGTCAAGCGGAAAATTAAAAAGGAAGAAAAGTATCATATTAAGAATCCACAAATGTCCGTCGTCATGTGCCAAAAGTATAGGCCTACCTAAGCACTTTTCCATATGTTTATAAGGATGTGTACATATTCGGATGCTTCTGATAATGCTAGTATAAGCGGTAACCTATCTAGTTAATATTCTATGATGACAGAGTACAACTAAGTCGGAGATCATTCTCCTTGTCCATCTTCAAAATAACTGAAAGGTCATCACGAATTGGCTTGAGCTTTCATAGTTTCATCCACACCCTTCCTAGTCTAATTTGCCCATGAGAAACTAGGGGAGCTCACTAACTTTTTGTCATCTAAAATTAAATGGAAAGGTATAAGGATTAGGTTCCAAAAACTAAGGGGGACTTAGTGAACAGTCCAAAACATGAGTTTCATTTAAGCCTAAGGACAGAGGACGAAAATGCCCCTCCATACACTTCAAATTTTCATTTGCATGCCATCACCTCTAAACTAAACCTAAACCTAATCCAAAACCCTAAGATCTACAGGCCATGGGGAGAACCCTAGACCTAATCCGAACCCTAAAGCCTAATCCAAAATTCCAAACCCTAAAATCTAAGATCTACATGCCATGGGGATGAATCCTAGACCTAATCCTAAAACCTAAGCCGCCCGCTTCTTCTTGCCTCGCTACTGCCCACTGCTGCTCACCTTGCCATAGCTCACCGCCACTGTCGGTCGCCGCCCGCTGCCGATCGCCACCGTTGCTTGCTGCTCAGCTACCGGTCGCCAGTCGCCGGCACTGATCGAGAGAGAAGGGGAGTAAGGGGGGGCAAGATTAATATTAATAATTGTTTTTGGACCTCGCATTAATGGAATCTTATGAGTGTACTGTTCGTTAACCCCATATGTTGTATGGGACTAAACGCCCATTACCCAAAAACTAAATCAATGCCAAGTAACAAAATTAGTTGTTGTGAGCCGCATCACTAACATTTGGGGAAGCTAAAGTAGCACTTTGAAGGCGAAACTTAGGGAGAAGTCTAGAGTTAAAAGGTCTCTTTCAATTTTAATACCATAGTGGCAAGAAAAACTAAACAAATAGTTTTATTGGAAGAAAAGATTTTAAGTACTGATAAAAGTGACATCTTAAGTGCGAAATAATAATAATAATAAGAATACAACAAGTACGTTTACAATTAGACAGAATATGGCATACTTTGTAGGAATGGTAATTAGATTTACACCTATAGAGGAACTTTAGAAGACATTATATTGCATCTAAAAACAATTATAATGTATGTGTCATTTGTTACGTAGATGCATAATCTACTTTAAGAACTGTAAGTTACCAAGTGATGAACTAATTGGATTCAAAATTCCCATATATAGCTTGAAGATGAATAGTATTAAGCATGTACTATGCACAACTGACCAGTGATGTTGAGATCCTAGTGGATGCATACTTGCATGCATGCATGCATGAATAGAGTACTTGTTGCATCCTTTGCACAGATTGAGTTTAACTTTCAATGATTAGCATGAAGAAAATATAATCGAAAACTGGTTGCATGTCAGTCATGCATAACTATCATAACGTTACAATTTTTTTCTAACAAGTTTCTGCTGTGTTTTTCTCTTTCTTAACTTAAGCATGGAACTGAAGTTCGTGATCTACTAACAATAAGTATCTTCCTTACTAAGAGATTGATAACAATTACAAGTAAACAACAGAACTCACTAATGTAAAGTAAAATTACCCTTTATTATGCCAGACTTCTAGCAGACAGTATAATTGGCATCAAGGAAACATCTTTAAGCACATAATAACCAGATGAAACGTTCATTATCCATAGTTCAGATTATGCCTAGACTGCTTGATCCCATTTCTGAAAGCAGATGCTTGTCATAAATCCTCTTCACCACTGAATAACTAAGAAGTCTAAGATGACAGCCAGGCTGCATCATTTGCTGAGTTTCAAAATCGGTTGAAATAATAGCCGTAGCTGGGAGTGAATGCAGACATGTCACATACAGAATTCACAGGATGGCAAATAATGCCAGCGACCAAAGGATGAATTTATAGGAAGAATCACGGATTCACAGCGTCACGATTTCATTCAGAAATAAAGAATTAACAAAGGTGTTGAACGCTTACATATACAGGCTACACCACTAGAACAGTCAGAATTAATGCAGGAGGCACAAAAAGTTGGACTACAAATACACTCATCATAATTACCACCACAACTACGTGCAGACAAGAAGAATGTCTTGAATCCAGCAAAAAAAGAATTTAATCTTTTAAATAGATACCTCTGAGATCCATTTGTAGATGCCTAAACATCTGTCTTGTTATGTAAACAACAGAATTAAGAATAACAAGTACAGAATTTCATATAGACATACCTTAGATCTAGCTACAAGCAAGACCATAAGAGTTAGCTTTCTGACATCTTCTGAAATCAGCATCGAAATGTTCAACCAGGTAACTTTTCTCAGTGGAAGGAAATGATAGCCTTCTATTACTAAATCTCTGTTACATTGCTGGAAATAATCTCTGTTACACTTCAGAAGCACTATTACATTTTCCAATTCCTCCCTATAATTGGAAGGGAACAATTGGAGTAACAATCGCAAAAAGATTCCTAGAGAGAGAAGCAATAAGTTGTATAGATTTAAAACAAAATCGAATGCTACAATGAAAACCTTAGACATCAGTGAAATACTAAAAAGGGCCAGATGGAACAAGTGGACTCCAGCTTCATCGGCAGACTAATATCATAAAAGATCGTGCAACGGAGAGATGTCACGCCACAACCTGAGATGTAGTTGTCATCAGAGAAATTCTTTGGATAGTCTTCAGATACCAGTGGAGATGGAAAGATTTTTCCAGAAAAAAGTTATCTTCCATCCTGAATCTCGAGAATAGAGCCATGCACTTCATCTGACAGTTTTCATTCACCTTCACCTGGTTTCCCTCTATCATCACCGCCCAATGAATTATCAACGTGAAACCATAAATGACATTTGACCTTCAAGCACATCAGATGCAAACACCTTTATTCCAGACCATGTGCAGAAATCAACTTCCAAATATACCCAACCAGCTCACCATGCAGTGCCAACCAAAACTCGTCAGCATGCATAGGAGCTACAAAGTTGATGGAAAGGTAGTTAAGCCTTTTGTAAGTCCAGCCACCATCTCAGAGCTTATTCTACATATAATGTTACAGGAAAATCAGAGATAATCAGCCCCTGAAAGGATTTACATCTTATGTCATCATTAGGAGTACCTTCCAAGCAAAGATATGGAAGTTTGAAAGGCACAAAGGATGAAGGTAAGGCAAAAACTTCTGGCCCCAAATTGCGAAAGGAAGTATTCAAAGGGAAAGATAAGTCAACCCAACTAAAATCTGGCAGGACTCATTAATGACAGTAATGGTAGTAGAAGAATATAACCCAGCTAATCTCCACAACATTGTCACTGTGTAACATAAGTCATCTCTGAATCATGCATGTCAACAGTACTCTTTGCATGGTCGCTACATATATTGTGCATTTTAATCCAAAAAATCTAATCCTAAGGATCATATCATCCCCAGAATGATATGCTGAAATGAAGCCTTGCAGTGGACATGACAATGGAGGATCCAAAGACAAAATCATCTTGGTTTCAAGGAGAATCATTGCGCTGCGGTGAGGTTTATCTCCCAATACCAAGATGGGACGCAAACACTTCCAATAGAGAGGCTGACATGATAGAGCCTCAAAATTCCAGCCATTCACACTCGATGAATCTTGATGGAGCTCAAGATTCAATATCCTCTTCCTATGGCCCATTAAGGCCAAAAAGTGCCTGCAACACCATTTGTAATTGAATCTGTCAAGTAAAATGTTGCCAAAAACCTACCCTTCAAAAGGGACAATCCTACGGATGATTTCTGAGTAGATAACCCTCTTAAAAGGAATCTTCTAGTCTTAAGTGTGTTTTTTTTTCCGGACAAAAATGATAAGAAATATGGGAGTATCTAGAAACCAAAGAATTACAACGTCCCAGAAGCTAAATTGTTGTGCAAAGAAAAAGATACCAATTAGTAACTAATGATTTTGGAAGACCTATCAAACTTCCCAAGGAAATCCCAACCCAAACCTACTATAGAGCTGTTAAACACTGCTAATACTATCTATGAACAATCTGATCAAGAGAAACAAGAATTCTAATGCCTTAAACACTAGAAAAGAAGATACAAAAAGTCAACTCAGACGAACCCACCTCACCTGTCTCAAAAGTACTGCTGTGATCTAATACTAAATGCCTTCAAATTTCCAAAAATCATCAATTTTAGGATATATTGTACCATGAGGACTTCTGAAAGCAGTAATGTGAAAGCCATCTAAACATTGATCACCTATAAACCTGCATATTAGTCACAACCAACTAATCCTTAAATAGTGAATTGCATGTGAAAACATACCAAGTTTATAGTTCTTGGAGGAGCACCACACAACAGGGGAACAGCATTGACTTGAAGGTCTATAGGAACATGGCGTATGAGAACATCTGGCAATTGTACCCATACCTTTCCACCAAATTAGGCAAAATCATCCTTCAATAAGTGACCATATATTTCCTTTTACAACTAACACAAACCATCTTATTAAATTATGGAAGAGAATATGTGAAATATAAACAATGACCACCAACTACAATGCAATGTTGACCCACATTAGGCCATGTCGTCCAAAATCTAACTCGTAATCGTACTGCAAAACTGGAACACCAAGTCTTGATTTAGGGGGTATGTGATCAATTCCAAGGCACTTACCACCAAGATGGGTCGACTATAAAGCACAATTATAATTATGAAGAAGGCTCCACGCAAGATTGATAATAATTTCCCAACCTGCAAAAAAACTGATGTAAAACCCCTAATACTGGTGCCGAAGACCTGAGCATGGCAACTTGGCAAGAAAGTAGCTTCCAAGATAGTTAAATGGTCAATTAGTGTGTAGGAAGACCTACCCTTATTGGCTATGGAGTTCATGCAACCAGAGCACAACCCTCTAAGATTCCCTTAGACAGCAAACAAGTCTAGACGAAGAGGGTAGAAGGAAAGATCTGATCTAGGGTATTGCATTCATCTCTCTGACACAATTTATAAGCCAAAGTGCTCAAGTGAAACAACATTCCCCTTAAAAAAAATTATACCAAGGGACGTCTCTAGTAGTTTAATTATAATCAAAACCCTTTTGATAATTCTATATAGAAGTTTATATATTTCCGATATGATTTGGTTTCCAATTAGTCAAAGAAGGTTAAGAGATAAAAGGCTACTTAGGCAATTTCAACTGAAAAAAAAAGATGTATTATTGAAGGCTTCTACACAGTCATAAATAACTATAACAGATTCTTCGGCCAATTTCTCCATTCTTTTATCTACAAATGACTTTAGTACTCCAAAATTCATGAAAGTAGTCCCCAAAATGATTGTTCTACAGCAGATTGTTGTGAATTGATTTCACATGCTAAAATATAAAGTATAAACCACCTTAAATGACGTGCGGGTACAGCTCAATTCAATAATTTTTTCCATAAATAAGATCGCAAAAATATTATTTTAATACTTAAATGTCCATAGAAGCCGCAGAAAATCCAATTCCTGAAGATTGACTTAAGATTTTTCAGTGAGTTGACCAGAAGATACAACTATTTATTAGTAGCACTTCAGTTAATTGATTCATCCAATGCAGTATTGCACCAAATGAAGATCAATTTGAACAAAGGATAGCTGATGTTGCAATATCTGAACTAGGATGGATGAGTGGAATTCATGCTTTGACCATTAAGACCGTGATAATTCAAATCTCTAAAAAGGTTAGGTGAACATGTTAAGGCGGACAGATGTGTCAACATGTGGTGGAGGATCATAATCATGAATTTTTTTCATAGCTTGATAATCAAGAGCTTCTACAAAGTTACAAGCTCGAAGTGTAAGGAAGTCAGTATGTCAGAAAGATTAACGAATTCATAGAAACAAACATGTAAGATTCATTTCATGTTCAATTTATGAAGTTGCAGAAAAGAATTGAAATAAAGCTTAAAATATCGCAAAGGTGCAAGAATCAATTAAGCATTATGCTTTAATGATTTAGGTGGGTTCTAAAGAGCAGAATGAAAGATTTACACATGGTTTATATGTCTAAAAGACCATATAATACATTATGCATCAGGTGTTTGGTTTGCACTCACACTAAGAGGATACATCATCATCACTTAGGGGCCTGGATATAAGACCATAGGAGTAGTGATAGGTGCAGGGGGTAGTTGTGGTGAGAATGGAGAGCTCTTCATAGGGGACGGATAAATAGATAAAAATCTGGGAAGGACTTAGAGTTGCAGCTATTTAAGAAAACTTTAAAGTTTAAGGGGGGAAAATAGCCACAAGACAGCACATGGGATACGATTTTAGTGGTAGACATAAAAACCCCTTTAGTGTATGCTTTTGTTACCTTGAATCTACTGTGAAAAAAATGTATAGAAATATAAACGCAACAATAAAACAAGAGCAGGATTGCATGAAAGGAACAAGTGCTACCAGAGTACCATGCAGTTGTTGCATACCAATAGAAGAATATAGTTGGAAATGGGCTTGTACTTAACCATAGAAGATACATATAGATGAACTATTGGAGAACCGATTGAGATAGAATGAGTATGTGCAACAAAGGTCACATGAAGCTCTAGAATGGAGAGGGGTTCTGATGCAGGAGTACTAGAGTTTTTATGAATGCAACACATCAGGAATGAGCTTCAATTAATATTGCAAATAAACATACATATATCGAGGTTTCAGTTACTCGGATTCAAAAAGAGTAATTACTAAATACCAAACAAGCCACCCAACAAGTCCACAAACAAACCCAAACTGATAAATATACATATATCGAGGTTTCAGTTACTCGGATTCAAAAGGAGTGATCCCTAAATACCAAACAAGCCACACAACAAGTCCGCAAACAAACCCAAACTGATCTAAATCGGCAGATCGATCAGAAGAGAGGAACTCCCATATAGATTAGGGATTTTATGGGGCCTTGTGATTTAAATGATTTCAAATATTTTTAATCACGCTCAAATGTTGATTATCAAAGGTGCAAGTTCATGTAAAAATGATCCCTATTTCAAAATAAGCAATTAAATTATGTGAAATTAGCGTAAGCTATAGGGAAGGGGTTATGGAAGGATTGCACCGCTCTTGCAGATGGAGATCTAAGGACAGATAGGGACTTCAAGCGATGACCCACACTGGAGTTGCTGAGCACAAACGAGCACGATCTAAGGCCTCAGAATGATCAAGGCATCAAGCAGGGCCGTAGATGGCTGGACGGGCCGCGGGTGGTGGCATGCTGCCAAAGGCACAAGTAGGCCGGGTGGCACGAGTAGGCCAAGGTAGGGGCCGGGGGTCGGGGGCCGAGCGGCATGGGCAGGCCAGGGCGAGGTCGGGCGCACGGACAGGCCGAGGGGCGAGGCCAAGTGCACTGACAGGCTGGGGTGTAGCCATGCACACAGGCAGGCCAACTGGGTCACGACGACAATTAAAAGAGAGGGAAGAGGAAGAGGCGTTCAATGGCATTGCCATCACACACACGCACATGCGCTCGCGCACACACACACAAAGAGAAAGAGAAAGGGAGGGAGAGATAGAGAAGAGGGGAAAGACCCATGACAAGTCATAAAAAGTACCCTATGACATATGGTGAATTAGTAACCCTCGAATATTTAGAATGTTCTAATTTTTTACGAGATGATCACTCTATCTTAGGACACGCACAAAATATCGGCACATTCTAAAACTTCTAGGAGCATCGAATATGCTTTTCAATTTAACAGTTAAAATGGATGACCGATAAAACCTCTAGCATTTGATGCCCCAACAAGTTTTAGAATGCATTGATTTTTTGTGGACATTCTATCTAAGGTAAGATGATCGTCCTTATAAAAATTCAGCACATTCTAACATTACTAACTCACCATATGTCATAGGGTACTCCCTACGACACTGTCATAGGAACCCAGCCCTCATATATGCCCGTGCCGATCGGAACGCAGCGGCCGCCTTTGGAGTGGCTATCGGTACTATCGCGACCGCCTTGGACGGCAAAACATAGTCAAGCCACCTTCTGCAGCAAAACATAGTGCAATGCTTGAATCTTTTGTCGTCTTCGTCAACCACCACCACCACAGTGTCGATTGGCACGCAACGGGCCAACGACCTCTCTCTCTCTATCTCTCTCTTCGTAAGTTTTATTCCCGAAATGGACCAATGCAATCATTTTCATATCTAGCACCATAGTTTTATTCCCAAAACGGACCCAATGCAACCTTTTCAAATCTAGCCCAATAAAGCCTTCTTTAAACATCCTTTGGTTTTCCACGGAGGAGATTTAAGACTGCATTAAACATCCTTTGCAATAGTTTACGGCTGCGATTGAGCTTTCCTTTTAGAGGGACGATTGCGATAATGGAATCACATTTAATGCGATTAATCTGAGTCGTTTAATTCATCTGACGGGGGAGATAATTCTTCGGTGGCGCCCCTCATTCGGCAGGGGCGGCCACATTTGACTGCGGATGCCCTTACCGAAAATGGCTGTCAAAGACAAATATGACCACCAAGACCCAATGTGGACAACACACCAATATGGGTGCGGCCGACGAATTAGACTCGATTTATCGACTATATTACACAACCCATAACTGCAACAAATCAAAACATTTATGAAAATCTACAAAAATTTCCACACATTATGTAGGTTAATTTACTACTCGTGCACAACTAAAGAAAAATATCACCTATACATGTTGGCATGCCGACGGCTGCCTTCTGTGGCAAAAAGAGTCGCTGCCTAAGGTGGCAGAACATTTGGACCTTTGAGAAGAAAACTTATAATAAGAATTAATGTATAGCATCGTTGAGCTAGAAGAGAACCCTCAAACTCTCAAAACCTTCTATTAAATCAACATGAATCAGTGATCAAAGTTTGTCAAATGAAGAAATAAATTTAGAACCCCTTCATTAGAGGGTGGTTACTCAAGATCCATCAAGCAATAGGATGTCACCGCTCCTCGCTTGAGCTCATTGCAATGCAGAATGATCACAAATTCGCAAAATTCCCTCTTGATCTAGTACCCAGAGAGAGTGCAGAAGAATTTTCCCTCTCTTTCATGTCTGGCTGATCAACGACCACCTAAACATAAAGGGAATATAACAGAACCCACAAAAAAAGAAAAAAAAAACTTTTTCCTAAATCAATGATTAAAGTTTGTAGGGAAATAAATAAAGAAATAAATTTAGAACCCCTCCATCGGAGGGTGGCTGATCAAGATTCATCAAGCAATGGGATATCACCGCTCCTCACCCGAGCCCATTGCAATGCAGAATGATCAAAGATTTACAAAATTTCCTCTTGATCCTGTACATATATATATATATATATATATATATATATATATATATATATATATATATATATATATATATATATATATTCTAAAATAGCATTTAAAAACTAAACAACTATCATAATAGCCATCTGTCACAAATAATTTCAAAAGTGACCAAACTGACAGCCACGTTACGAGGCAGCGCCGCAAAGTGCCCCGCCACGTTGGTTGTCTCTTCTTTTTCTGGGTGGCCACAAAAGTTGGTATCCCACTTACCGACTTTAAATTCGGTATTCCAAATACCGACTTTAAGGTTACATGGTTTAGTATGGACCAGCCTCGCTTGTTTACAACTCCGTCTTGGGTTTTGTATAGACTTCCGCCTTTAAAAACCATAAGTGGGATACTGACTTCTGCGACCACCCAGAATAAAAAAGAGACAGCTGATGTGGCGGGGAGCTTTGTGGCACCGCCTCGCCACGTGACTGTCAGTTTGGCCACTTTTGAAATTATTTGTGATAGATGGCTATTATGATAGTTTTTTTTTAAATGCTATTTTGAAGAAAAAAAAACATATATATATATATATATATATATATATATATATATATATATATATATAGAGAGAGAGAGAGAGAGACCCTTTATTATTATGTACCTCAAATGACTTTTTAGAAATGATCCTTACCCTTCCACCCAATTCCCTCTGCCCTCTTCTCTCTTGCAATCACATTTTCACAGGACCCTCGTCCTCGAAGACTGGTAGCAAATCGGAGAGGGGAGGATGACAGTTGTGATCATCAGGATGGTACAGAGCGGAGGGCTGCAAATCAAAGAGGGGAAGAGGGGTGATGGCCTCTTCCTTGCAGGTTGCTGCTGTAGAGAAAGTTTGAAGCATCAAATGATGAAATGTGAGGTGAGAAATTCATTCAACTTTCAAAGGTTTTGGTGCAGAAATGCAGATTAGTTGTTTGCTATGAAACTAACCAAATATGGAGAATTTGCCAAAAAATGGCAACTACAATCTTTTCTGTAATATCAAAATTGACATATCATATACTAAACCAAACATTCACAGCTATTTAAGGTGGATGACCACAGAATTTGGTTCGTACTGAGAGCTCTCAAATTGGTGAGGAAGGAAAAAGTAGAAGGCCTCCTGCAAGCTCTTGTTCGTGCTCTGCCACATCTCCTGATCCTTCATCAGAATCCCAGAAACCTCGACCACCGCCATTGTCGGAGCTCGCCAAGGCCTCCAGAGCCTCCTCCCACGGACTCGGCCTACTCAACACTTCCCCCGACCCAGAACTCGTCGAGGCCTCCGGAACTTAGCATCTAACAACCTCCCAAGGAACACATCCAGATCGCTCATCCCCATCATTACGCTCATTCCCTCCTCCCCGATCCTCTCGTCACGGATGTCCGAGAACTGGATCCGAACCTCGAGGCTCGCGAACATGCTCCGCCCCTATGGTTGCTCACGCAAGATACTAAAAATCGATATATTTCGCAAACTTCCACGAAATATATCGATTAGTTAAAAGCTTGGCATGAAATCCGGCATACAAAATCGAACGGTACATAAATTGTTATGATTTCTGGATATATCGCGATATTTCCACGAAATATTTCTATCCCCATGAAATATCGCGATATCAGCACCAACACAAAGAGATTTTGTCGAAATTTCGCAAAAATTTTGAACAATTTCATGAAATGACACCGAAATTGTGGGACTTGTTAGTTATAGAAGGGAGCTTGTGGCATAGTTCTCAGCAGCTTATTTACATATAATAACATTTAAGTAAATATCGTTTTACTTATATATTAAGTTATTATATGTAAATATGCAAATGCCCTCCTATTTGATTTCAATAAAAATATCAAAAAAATCAAATCTCAAAGGAATCAAAAAGTATACTTTCAGTTTTAGTAGGAGAAAACAGTTTTCAGGGTTTTTTATAAAATCCGCATGGTGAGAAAAGTGATTAAATCAATTCCTGTATAGTTAAAAAAATTCCACAAGATGTATAACTACAAGTGCATCTAGAAAACCATGGTCCATCTTAGAAAATTTTGAATAAATAAAAACTTTCCTATTTAAAAGCTCTTTTTTCAAACTTAGTAAAAAAACAATGTTTCACATTTCAGCATAATTTTCGCACAATTTCAAACTTGCATAACTTTCTTGTTTTATGTCCGCTTTCAAAATCGTTTGAAACATTATTTTAACAATCAACTAATTTTTATTTTGAAAATTTTTTTATCCACAAAAAATATTAAAAAGCATTTCGAAAATTTATATTAAAACCGAACCAAACAAGATTGCACAAGACTCACAGACTCAATACATTGAATATATGCTATGTGAAGCTCTACACTCCTAGATAAGGTACAAATATTATTTGAGTGTTCCAAAGTGTATCTATACTTGATTTATGACTATCCAGAGTTTCACTAAAAAATTCCATCGAAAAATGGGTATTTCCACCATTTCTATAAAATTGCAATATTTCCACACTGTCGAAATATTTCCATATCTAAAGGTTCAAAATTTGAACCTAAATGGAGATTTTGAACCTTGGCTGCAGGGAAGAAGGGGGAGAAGGGTTGGCGGCCTCCTCCCTTTGTATCAGCGGGTCGGAGAGGGGAGGAGGCTGGGGGCACGGCCGAGGTGGAAATCCCCTGAGCAGGCGAGCAAGGAAGAATGGGCAGCCGTTGCTGATCGCCGGGCAGCGACCTCTCTCTCTCTCTCTCTCTCTCTCTCTCTCTCTCTCTCTCTCTCTCTCTCTCTCTCTCTCATTCTCGCATTGTTAAGGGGAGAGACCGTCGGGTTCTGTTAAGGGGATTTCAGATCTAATTGAGTTAAACTTGTTGGTCAGATTTTAAATTGACGGCCGAATATGTCCTTGCTATAGTGGCATGCTTGTAATTAAGTCAAACAAGCTGTAACATGCGTGTGTGTGTGTATACACACACACACATATATATATATAAAAGTAGAATCAGTTCTCCAAGTACCTATCTTTCTAGTGAAATAACTTTTGAACATATAGAAACTATCGGTTATGTCTTTAATCTAGCATAAATCGAGTTCACTTGGAGAATACTTTGGTAAATAAAATGTCTCAAGCACACAAGATTAGTGTGACAATGTAAGGTGGATTTGCGGCAAAACTAGGAGAGAGATGGTGAGGAATGAGTATATTAGAGATAAGTGTAAGAACTACTCCAATTGGGAGCATAATGAACATATTTTATGGTATATGCATGAACAACAAAAGAAGAGGCGACCTCGGTACGGGGAAGGCCTCGGACTATCATGGAGAGCTTGAGGAAGAGGAAGGGAATACCTAAAATAATATTGATGGAAGTCATTAGAAAGATGAGAAAAAAAAATTAGCGACAACATAGACAGCTTTTGACAAGAATGATCAGAGAAAAAGGATTCATAAAGTCAACCCCAAATAGATAGAACAAGTCTAGATGTATGATTATGGTTTTTGTGTCTCAACATCAAACAAATCAAAGATGCAATTCGAATAACATGCATGAATGAACAAATTGCAGAAGCACTTTAAAAAAATCAATTTGAAGATATGAATCTGTATTATTTCAAATTTATCATCAGCATAAGGCCTTTCTGTCTCTAAGAACTTGCCTACCTGGGATAAAAGTTTCTTGGTTATGAAAAATGAAGTTTAACTACTAATAATTAACTTACATAAGATTGACAAAACTATCAGATACAAGATTTAATAGATCTTTAAGGACATCTTCGAGACATCAATAATGTGTCTGCTTCCATTGGTTATTATATGGATAAAAATATTTAATAAATATATTCTCTCCATTTAGCCATTAACTTTATAAGTGATATTTGAAAAGGCTATCAATAAGAAATGAAGTTATTACTAACTTGTATGTGTGCTTAGTATGACGGCCTAAAAGAATAGAGAGACTGATGAGCTCCTTCTTCCCTCGATTTCAATATGGAAAAAAAAAAAAATCTTAATTCTCGCCATTCATCAACTTTACCTCAAAAAAATCATACTCTCCTCTCCCCGCCCCTGGAGACGAATCAGTCATGCTAGGATCCACCTAGCAGGAAACAAGGGCCACCATAACTTCTACAAGAGAAGATTTGATCGGAAAACACTCATACAATCGTATCCCACCACCCGTGGCAACACGGCCACATAATGTGATGCTACGCCTCCCCGGTCCCTGGAAAACACCTACCCCGGAAAAACTACCATTAACTGCAGCAGCTTAATATAACCGAATTCAGGAAAACATAACAATTCGTCCAACAAAATCCTATCCATTACTTCGAAATGCAACTCAAACTGCATAGAAAAGATGGGTAATCATCAATCAACGTCCGCCCTTAAAATTCTGATTTCCTACCAAAAAAGGAAACAATGAACAGATCTACACACCCATTGACAAGCTATATAGAAATATCACATTCCTCTTCACAAAGTGACCAGATTCCAACCATCACAAGCAGTAAACTATCCTTTTGCACAATCAAATACAGGATAAATGATAAAAATCAAATTTTTATATCACACAAATGTACCAGCAAATTATCTTGTGCACAATTTAATACACGATAACATTAAAAAAAATTCAAAATCAAATCTTGAAATTAGGTTCAAAGTAAATCACCAATTCACCACATAAACATAAAGACAATCCTTCTCCAGAAATCAAGAGAGGACCACCATGACAATCATTAAGATTTCAAGAAACACCACATGAAATCTCCGGATTGGTGGCAAAAAACACTGAATAAATTTCAAAAAAAAAAAAGAGAATCCCTGAGCTGATTATGAAAAGAGAGGCAACAACGCACCCGCGATGCAAAATCCGGCCCCAAATTCCCTCGATCTTAGATACTTTTGCCTCCGAATCTGAGAATCGGATTAGGGTTTCAGACGAAAGAGAAGAAATCGGTTTGATCGGTCACGGCGCCGTGGGAATCGGAGACGAGAGAGACGACACTGAAACCGCTATTGCTGTCCCTTCCGACCCATTTTGCCGTTCCCGGCTATATAGAGTGGGGGCGAGGGGTGGATTAAAAAGGGTAAATTACACTTTGCCCCTGAGCTTAGCTCAGAAATACTTAGCACCCCCCGCCATAGTTTATTGTGTTTCAAATGGCACCCTAAAGTTTAAAATGTTAGCACAATACCCCTTTTGTCAACTACTTGGTTTCCTCATTTGGTAATTTTTATCCAATCAAAACTGAATTGAATGGGCAAAATATAGTTTTTAAACTCTAGAAGGGTTAAGCATTTTTTAGCTAAACTTCAGGAGCAAAGTGCAATTTATCCATATAAAAAAAAAATTTATTCATACCCTAAAAATCTGTAATTAGCACCAATCTCCCTATCGTTTCTCAATAATCAATGCCCTTTTGTTTTGTATCCCAAAGCCCTAACTCAGCGTCTTTTGTACCCCCAGCCCAACCCAATCCAAGGTCTGTTTGAACTTCCTTAGCCCAAGCCCAACCCATCGAGTTGGCCAGGTTGATCGGGTTTTGCAGGGTGGGTTGACCGGCTTCAATATGGTAGAGTAGAAATAATTCGGGTTAGGCTCGGGTTAGGTTTGGATTAGCCCGCCCATATTCGGGTTGGATTCAGGTTGGCCCTCCCAAGTTGTAGCCCTATCTGTGCCTTCAAGTATCAGCCAACTGCATGGGGTTTATTTAAGATGGGGGTGTATTCAAGAGTACATATAATTAGGGTATATTTAAGGGGATATGTGCTTGATTGGGATATAATCAAGTTGGGGCGGGTCATTTATGTTAGAATTGGTGAGGTCTGCAGCTCGTAAAAACCAATAGTTTAGCTATATATGGTTGATAATATAGGAATGCATATTGGTACGTACCATAGTACGTGTTCTGATTACAGAACAGAGAGCCATGGCTACATGGTAATCCACTTGAGTGGGAGACTCAAGGGACTGGTCCCATGTAACCTAAATACGTTCGCAGCTCTGATTAGGGTTGATCGCCCTATCAGGATAAGCTGTTGGGATGACAGAGCGTGGGTGTCTCCACCACGGTCATTACCAGGCACAGTATCTGTGGCCGAACGGAACCAACACGGTGCACAGATCGGTGAGCAGACACCGGTGCACTAAACTGTGTTTCTGCTTAGGGTAAAACGGTCCTAAACCCTGAGGAACCATGTCTGGTGGACTAACCAGTTGTGTGGTGCTTTGGCGCACTAATGTGTGAGGATCCGGATGCAGTGATCCAAAACCACGGTGTACTAGGTTACTCGACTGGCGTTGCATCAGTATGTCACTCCTGCAGGCTATCCACACCCCTAACGGGAGGTGCATTCCTTGGTCTGACCTACGTCGTATTAAACCCTGGTCAGGTGGTCATCAGTTGGACTGGTGACGGATCCGGTTGCTCGGAAGAGTAATCGGAGGTACGATGTATGTGGTCAACCTGGAAGGAACCGAGTCATATGAGCACTCGAGTCTGACGGTATTCTCCACCGCTCGAGTTGCGTCATGGCACCAGATGGAGGGACAACGAGTTTACCATACTAAGCGGAGAGCAGGGGTATGAGGGAGAACATAGTAAGTCCGGGGGAATTGGAGTACAGCCTGCGTCGCACTCTGGGTGGCTATGCAGGTTAACGCGGACTCAGAGGATCGATGGTACACTCGGGTAGTGTGTCGATCGAGTCTAAGTTGGAAGCCATAAACCCTGGTCCCTGAAGGTTCCACCTTATCGACATTATGTACGGTTCTTGTACCATCTCCTCGAAACACAGAACGTAGTTAGAGAAAGTGAGAAGTCCAAGCATACGCTCCGTGAGTGCTTTGCACTAGTGCACGGTAGATGCATAGCTACGTGTGTGCACTAAGGGGAAACCTTAGGTTAGTGCAGAGACGCATGTAGCAATTCCTTGTCATAAGTGAACTTTGCCACATGGGTGCGATGCACCGGGACATGTTGCGAGTTGACTAGTTGACTTCACTAGGGGCACCCTACGGGAACCTCAGAGAATAGTGAAATCACTGTTGCACTTCACTTATGTGTGCCTTGCAAAGTCTCGTACACGAGGAACGACCAACTAGTGACATAAGGGCGTTTTGGTCATACCATGCGCCACTATGCACTAAGGGGGCCGGCCCTAAGTGTTAAGAGACTGGTCAAGGCCAGCCCTATTGGTTTCAGGAGGTTGTTGCCTCCGATGAAAGGGCCGGTCATGAGGCGCAGAAAACGGGCTGGTTTTGACCATTTTTGAAAACAAGGAAAAGATAGAGATAAAGAAGAGATATATAGGGAGAAGGTTTGAATCAATCAACCATTATCGGCTAGGCTTATCCATAAGGATAAGGCCGGCCCTATATAAGGCATAGGGAGAGAGGGGGGGATGAAATTATGAGGCCATGCAAGCCCTAGGGCTGGCCCAAGCAATGGGAAGCCCTAGCCACCCCCTCTCCTCTCTTCGCATCTCCTCTCTCATCTCTCTCTCCCTCGCTTGCGCCATTGGATGAAGACTCGTCTTCCTCGTGTGGTGTTTCGTAGAAGGAGAAGGCTCGTCGTATGGAGGCACTCAGAGATCCATCGACGAGGTGCCGTGCATCGTGTGAGATCAGGTGAACTAGAAGACAACTCCCGCAACCTTTTGCTGTCCAGAATCTGCACAGAAAATCAGCGTTGTTTCTATGATTTTGGGAGCTACAGAAGTCCAAACGAGATGAAACTTATTGCAAACGTTGCGTCTCGAAGTTGGCTACCTACAGTCCAAATTTTAGCCCAATCGGAGTTCGGAGTAGAAAATTATGGCCGTTGCACCGAAGCTATATCAAGCAGATCCGAGCCCGTCTCCATCGACAAAGAAGAAACTTGTCGCGGTGAAAGATTCCGCACGCAGGTATGATCTCTAACATGTAGATCTAGCATAGATAGAATATGCATACATGCTAGATTATTCTTTCACGTTAGATCATCGTTAGGGGTTCGTGTAGTTGTCATGCTAGATTCATACACGCATATGTAGATCATTTTGATGAAAATTTTGATATGTAACGCATACCGCTCTCGGTCCTCGGACCTATTCTTTGCTTCCGCTGCGGGCCTCTACCATGGATTTATTTCTAACAATTGGTATCAGAGCACGCTAGTGGTGTGCGTTTCATGTTTTTTCATGAAACCGTCATGTGCGCACATGAATAGTATTTGCCGCCATCGGGGTTCTACGAGTAGATCATGCATAGTATATTTTGTGTGTTCTATAAATTGTTCTTGCAGGACGCCGCTTATAAAATTATTCTGGATATGTGATTGCTTGCTACCGGGGGTCGGACCCCGTGTTAGCAAATATGTCTGGATGTGTTTTCTTCTGTGTGTGGATAGGTTTTAGAGCCATAGTCGGGCAAGTGGTGGAAGTTGACCACCCTTGATTCCCAGGCTTTTTATTAGGTTTGTTTTCTTTTTTTTTCTAGGAAATTGTGTACGAGCGAGCACTTGCTCGAAGCGTACTAGAGCTTTTTTGGTTACAGATTGAAGAGGAGGACTTACTGTGGAGATCCACCACCGGAAGGACGAGCGGAACCTTGGAGGACGATGGCGATCCGGCGAAGCATACACGATGACGGCAAATGGCAGAAAGTGTCAGGAGATCATATACAGAGGCTTGCACCGGATCGAGGAGCCTTGCGAAGGAGACAGAGAGCCTGCACTGTGCCAGTCAGGTTCAGGGGTCGGATCCTGAACTTGATTCAGTTGTGTGCTTGTTTCTTTCAGTAGTTCTTTATATTTCTATAGAGAACCCCGATGCGATAATTTGATTATCTGTGTTAGAAGGATGTCATTTCCCCTCGGGTCCTAGCGACCTTATTAGGATAGAATTCCACTAATGACGCCTATTATTTAATTGACTCTTGATGATAGCATGAATTCCTCACATTTGGTTATGCCACCATTAGGTCAACACCCGATTAGTCGGGTGTGCCTATTTGGCCAGCATCGAAACCTAGAATGAGTTGGAATTCTATTGGAATTCTACTATGACATCATTCGTCAAATTTATAAGTGAGGCGCCATGGTAGTGGAAGTCCTTTCCAGTCAGTCTGACCTTAGGTTAGGCTCTAGGGCATTAGTGTGATAGCCAAGTTTGCGAATCATCGATGTTCTTGGGATATGTAATGTGACCCTTGAGTGGAGAAATCCACTTGAGGCAGGGACTATGATATTCCGAGATCGATTAATGCTTCACGAAAGGCTTGAAACGCTAGTGGGAGCACGGTATGACCAGGGTCTAGTGTATAGGTTGTCGTGATCTTAGTGTACACTCATACTTGCATTAAATAACCCTCAACTATAATAAGGGATGTGTAAGAGGACTTTAAGAGATCATCTGGCCTCCACAACCAACTGCTTTGTGTCTGGGTGGAAGGGCGTAGCTCGACACCCCCTAGGGTGAGGGTTATGTCTTTTCCATGCTAGATGACTTAGCAGTCTCCTTTGGGATATGGTGGTTACGGGGTGAGGAGAGAAGGGTTTTTCATCCCACTCTAGTGGGGGCCGCATGAACTCCCGTGTCGTAACTACCTAGGCTTGTGGCCTTGTGGGTAAGCATCCGAAGTGGATGTGAGGCATTCGTTGCTCAGACAATGGGGATCACGTGGCACTGGCCAAAAGGACAACCATGGTCCATCAAAGCCCTTAGTTGGCAGATTTGGACTGGGTCAAGGAAAGTCCCGTGTAAGCGGATTGACGCTGCATGATGCCCCCTAGGGCAGGTGCAGTCGATTCCGAGATCATACATACATGGTTAATTAATCCATAGATGTGTCTTCGTGGTGAGGGTAGCGTTGGCATTTGGATATAATTAGCTTATTTTCAAAATCCATAAAATAAGTTATTTTGCATTCGTTTTCATTCAACCATATAGTTCCCCTATCCGCTATCCCATAAGAGAACCAGTTATCGGGTCTCTAACTACGTAGAGCGGAAGCGCTTTCTTTAGCTTATGCATAAGGTAGTAAATGTACATTGGCATATAATCTAAATATCCCTGTACTAGACCTAACGGGTCCAGAAATCACCAGGGCACTAACTAGGGCATACGACGACTAGCAAGAGTCTAAGGAGATGTGCAAGTGCTATGTTATAGCAAACTTGCGGACAACTCTTTAAAAGCAAGTCAAAGATATGTCGGGTCTTCTCTAATAAAGTTTTACTTGCATAAGATGTCTGGAAGGCGAAGTCAGTAGACTTATCGCTTTTCCACTAAGATACTTATCGGTACCGAGATGTTTGAGGGAATGCTTGTTCGGGAACACATACTTGAGTTCCAGATCGAACTAGATTCCAAAGACATAGTATCAGATGACAAGGTGGTGGAAGACGTCTGTCTTGCATCCTTGTTTGGAACCTTCGAAGGCGTTATCAGAGACTTTAGCTTTAACAAGTTAGAGATGATAAACGCAGAACTTCTAAGGAGATTTCCAAAAGACAAAGGATGAGATCAAGATTAAAGGCAAAGCCTTTAGTGCTTAACCTAGGTCTTCTTTAGAAGGACCAAAGGGAGTAACTTATAAGAGATAAAAAACTATTATAGTGCAGAAACTGGTGTGGACTCCTAAGTCTGGTAACGCCAAGGACGGAAGTGTTTTCGCTATGGCAAGAATAGGGGATATTTGAAGATAGAGTATGGCCTCAGGATGTTAGGAGTTGAGTCGCTATCTAGTATCAGTTCTTATGCTTCTTGGAATGTAGACTTCGGGTCTACAGAGATTCAAGAAAAGTAAAAGGCTACTTTATAGTGAAGTAATCCTAACATAGGTACTGATGCCATAAGGCGCTGCAGAAACTGTTAGATATGATTATCTTAGTTTTTCCGAAATACGGATTTTGATTTTTAGAGATATAGTTATGTTTCCTCCTCAATAAATGAAGTTTTTAGTTTTAGACAGCGCCGTAGGTGTGTATCTTAAACTGAAAAGATAACTTCATTACTAGATGAATAGATCAGAATAATCTCTTTGCATTTAATCCTAATTCGGAAATAGATTTCATAACAGCTGCAGCGTCTAATTGAAATTCATCTAAATCCTTCGGAGAAGCTATCCCATTTGTGACCCCTCTGATTTAGATATTCTGCCTTAGATAAATTCAGAGATAAAAGAAGGCCGAGTTTCTGTTCACAGATTCATCGGAGATCCTTCTAACCTATGAGTATAATCTGGAAGGCAGAATAACTAAAAGGGCCATGAAGGTATGGGAGTTAGTTAATTTTGACGTCTATGGTTCCAAGAGCGTCCAGACGATAGGATTCTCTTCGATTTAATCGAAGGAATAAGTCACTATCGGACGAGTTCCATAGGATCCTGATGGAGCATGGGATTATCTCCCAGTTAAATGCTCCAAGGATGACACGTCAGAATAAAGTCTCCGAGAGAAGGAATCGGACCCTGTTTGACATGGTCCGTAGTATGATGAATATTGCCAAGTGTATACCCACCTTTTTGGTGGGGTTGTACCTTAAAACAGTAGCTTATATCTGAAACTATCTCTCATCTAGAGCAGTGCCTCAGACCTATAAAGAGCTATGGTCTAAGAGAAAGCTGACACTATAGAGTCTCGAGATATAGGGTTGTCCTGCACTTGTGCAAAAGGACAAGAGGGATGAGATGGAGATGTAGTTTCAGGTATATCTGTTTATAGGTTATCCTTAGGAGGCATAAGGTGGACTATTTTATGATCTTGAGGTTAGGAAGGTAATCGTTTCTACGAACACCATCTACCTAGACCAAGATTATATTATAGACCATAAGTTTATCGGTAAGGTAGTTCTGGGTGAACTACTGGGTACTGGTAGAGAGTGCGCATCTGAAAACGTAGTGAGAGTAGATGATACAGAAACTAGTATACCAGGTACTGTAGAAACGATTCACTTTGTACCACCACCATCTCGTCATTGTGGGACCATCAGAGCTCCTGAAAGATACTGTGGAGAAACTTCGAAAGTTAATCCAGAGTTTTAGGAGGATGATCCCTAGAGCTACGAAGAAGTAGTGGGAGCTACCTTTGTACCACCATCACCTCGTCGTTGTGGGACCATCAGAGCTCCTGAAAGATACTATGGAGAAACTTCGAAAGTTAATCCAGAGTTTCAGGAGGATGATCCCTAGAGCTATGAAGAAGTAGTGGGAGCTTCCGACAGCTCTGACTAACAAAAGACCATGGAGGCAAATTTGCATCAATGTCCCTTGGAACAGTCTTGACACTTATAGCAATATCACCCTTCAGGGTGTATAAGGTGTATTAGAAGAGCACCCGATTAAGACTTAAGTAGCTAGATTAGTTGCCAAAGGAGAAGGGATTGACTATGTCAAAACCATCTCACTGGTAGCTATGCCTAAGTCTATTTCGGATCCTCTTAATCCATTGCAGCCCATTATAGTTGGAAGATCTGGTTGATGGATGTCAAGACAGTTATTCCCTAACGGAAATTTGAAAAAGACATATGGATGATGTAGCCTCAGGCTTTGTGTCAGTAGGTTAGGAAGATATGGAATGCAAGTTGCAACGGTCCATTTATGGACTGATGCAAGCATCCAGGATGGAATATCTATTTTGATCAAGGGAATCTGCTCATACGGATTTGATCAGAATGAGAATAAACCAAGTTGGTACAAGAAAAGTGAAATAGCTACAAGGGTGTACTTAGTACTTTACGTTAACAATATTCTACTGATTGAAAATAATATAAGAATATTGTTTACGGTAAAGGTTTGTAGTCATCACAATTCGATGTGAAAGACCCTAGTGAGGCAAGTTATGCTCTGGGAATCAAGGTAACTCGAGATAACCAGAGCAAGGTTCTCTTGCTGTCACAGGCTACACATAAAGATAAGATTCTAGCCAGATTCGTTTTACGAGGCTAGATATCTATTGCACAGTAGGATTCATGGGTCGGTTTCAGTCGAACCCGGGTCCAAATCTTTGGACCGATGTGAAGGGTATACTCAGAAATCCTCATTAAGTAAGGATTATGAGTTAGCTTACATTTCATAGGTCCTGATATCGATTGGACACACAGGATCTGACTTTGGTGTCAGATGTGTGTTCCAGAGAATCGATTCCAGGGATTATTTTTATCTTGGGATTAGAAGCGATAGATGGTAGAGTGTGAAGCAAGTGCATCACAGACTCTACCACAGAGGCTTAGCACGTTGTTGCGTATGAAGTAGTATATCAGGTGGTAAGGCTTAGGAAGTTCTTAGAGAACTTGGGACGCGTACCAGAGGCTCAGTTATCTGTTGTTACAACAGAAGAGCGGTAAGCAAGGTCCAAGGAGACTAGGCACCACCGTGAGGGGAAACCCATCAAGTACAAACTCCACTTGATCTGACAGTTATAGGAGGAAATGCAAGTAGCGGTACTGAGGTGAAATCTACAGACAATGTTGCTATGGGCAACATGTAGAAGCTACAGAGCTCAACACCGTTATTCCTCGTTAGACCTAGTGGGAGATTGTTAGAATTGGTAAGATCTACAGCTCGTAAAAACCAATAGTTTAGTTATGTATGGTAGATAGTATAGGAATGCATATTGGTATGTACCATAGTACGTGTTCTGATTACAGAACAGAGAGCCATGGCTACATGGTAATCCACTTGAGTGGAAGACTCAAGGGACTGGTCCCATGTAACCTAAATACGTTCGCAGCTCTGATTAGGGTTGGTCGCCCTATCAGGATAAGCTGTTGGGATGACAGAGCATGGGTGTCTCCACCACGGTCATTACCAGGCACAGTATCTGTGGCCGAACGGAACCAACACGGTGCACAGATCGGTGAGCAGACACCGGTGCACTAAACAGTGTTTCTGCTTAGGGTAAAACGGTCCTAAACCCTGAGGAACCATGTCTGGTGGACTAACCAGTTGTGTGGTGCTTTGGCGCACTAATGTGTGAGGATCCGGATGCAGTGATCTAAAACCACGGTGTACTGGGTTACCCGACTGGCGTTGCATTAGTATGTCACTCCTGCAGGCTATCTACACCCCTAACGGGAGGTGCGTTCCTTGGTCTGACCTACGTCGTATTAAACCCTGGCCAGGTGGTCATCAGTTGGACTGGTGACGGATCCGGTTGCTCGGAAGAGTAATCGGAGGTACGATGTATGTGGTCAACCTGGAAGGAACCGAGTCATATGAGCACTCGAGTCTGACGGTATTCTCCACCGCTCGAGTTGCATCATGGCACCAGATGGAGGGACAACGAGTTTACCATACTAAGCGGAGAGCAGGGGTATGAGGGAGAACATAGTAAGTCCGGGGGAATTGGAGTGCAGCCTGCGTCGCACTCTGGGTGGCTACACAGGTTAACTCGGACTCAGAGGATCGATGGTACACTCGGGTAGTGTGTCGATCGAGTCTAAGTTGGAAGCCATGAACCCTAGTCCCTGAAGGTTCCACCTTATCGACATTATGTACGGTTCTTGTACCATCTCCTCGAAACACAGAACGTAGTTCGAGGAAGCAAGAAGTCCAAGCATACGCTCCGTGAGTGCTTTGCACTAGTGCACGGTAGATGCATAACTATGTGTGTGCACTAAGGGGAAACCCTAGGTTAGTGCAGAGACGCATGTAGCAATTCCTTGTCATAAGTGGACTTTGCCACATGGGTGCGATGCACCGGGACATGTTGTGAGTTGACTAGTTGACTTCACTAGGGGCACCCTACGGGAACCTCAGAGAATAGTGAAATCACTGGTGCACTTCACTTATGTATGCCTTGCAAAGTCTCGTACACGAGGAACGGCCAACTAGTGACATAAGGGCGTTTTGGTCATACCATGCGCCATTATACACTAAGGGGGCCGGCCCTAAGTGTTGAGAGACTGGTCAAGGCCGGCCCTATTGGTTTCAGGAGGTTGTTGCCTCCGATGAAAGGGCCAGTCATGAGGCGCAGAAAACGGACTGGTTTTGACTGTTTTCGAAAACAAGGAAACGATAGAGATAAAGAGGAGATATATAGGGAGAAGGTTTGAATCAATCAACCATTATCTGCTAGGCTTATCCATAAGGATAAGGCCGGCCCTATATAAGGCATAGGGAGAGAGGGGGGGACAAAATTATGAGGCCATGCAAGCCCTAGGGCCGGCCCAAGCCATGGGAAGCCCTAGCTACCCCCTCTCCTCTCTTCGCATCTCCTCTCTCGTCTCTCTCTCCCTCGCTTGCGCCATTGGATGGCGACTCGTTTTCCTCGCGTGGTGTTTCGTAGAAGGAGAAGGCTCATCGTATGGAGGCACTCAGAGATCCATCGACGAGGTGCTGTGCATCGTGTGAGATCGGGTGAACTAGAAGGCAACTCCCGCAACCTTTTGCTGTCCAGAATCTGCACAGAAAATCAGCTTTGTTTCTGTGATTTCGGGAGCTACAGAAGTCCAAACGAGGTGAAACTTGTTGCAAAAGTTGCGTCTCGAAGTTGGCTATCTGCAGTCCAAATTTTAGCCCAATCGGAGTTCGGAGCAGAAAATTATGGCCGTTGCACCGAAGCTATATCAAGCAGATCCGAGCCCGTCTCCATCGACAAAGAAGAAACTTGTCGCGGTGAAAGATTCTGCACGCATGCTAGATTGTTCTTTCACGTTAGATCATCGTTAGGGGTTCGTGTAGTTGTCATGCTAGATTCATACACGCATATGTAGATCATTTTGATGAAAATTTTGATATGTAACGCACACCGCTCCCGGTCCTCGGACCTATTCTTTGCTTCCGCTGCGGGCCTTTACCATGGATTTATTTCCAACAATTTAAGTGGGAAGTATGAAGGTGGGGTGTAAGGGGGAAAGGTATTTTTGGGATAGGAATGGGGTATGAAAAAAAAAAATGGGGTGTGTTCAAGTTTGATGGAAATGGGGACTAATTACAGATTTTTGGGGTATGAATAAAATTTCCCATAAAAAAAGGATTTTTTACCAATCAACCCCTATACTCTTCTCTATTTAGATATAAATCCCTATAAAGTCAATATTTATATATAAACCCCTTAAATCATTCAATATTTACATATTGAACTCTATAGTAAGTTGGCATCCAAAATGAAGGAATATTTTAATATTCCTTCGTTCGGCTGTTATTTCATTAATCTAAATGAGACATAACTGATTTACCTATAGTTTTAATTACTTAAATTGATATATCTTTATTAAACATGGACTTAACCTAAAACAAACACAGACATAACCCGAATCTAACTTGGACCTAATCCGAAGAATTCTCACATATGAGGGGTATTTACACGATTTAGGTAAAATATTAAGGATGAAATCAAAAAATTCTCTCATTTTGGATGTCAGCTAACTGTAGAGGTCAATATGCCATGTTTGAATGAATTGAGGGGTTTATATGTAAAAATTAATTTAATTGGGGTTTATATATATATATACATATATATATATATATATATATATATATATATATATATATATATATATATATATATATATATATATATATATATATATATATATATATATATATATAAGATTGTAGGGGTTGATTTATAAAAAATCCTAAAAAAAATAAGGATAAATTACACTTTGCCTTAAAGTTAGCAAAAAAACACTTAACCCCTTTGTAGCTTATTTAGTTCCAAATCGCTCCCTAAAGTTTGAAAGTTAGCACAATACCCCTTTTGCCAACTACTTAATTAGTTAATTTTCTCGTTTGATAAATTTTATCTGATGAAAACTGAATTTTTGAGGGCAATATGAAGTTTTTTAACTATTGGGGGATTGAGTGTTTTTGAACTAAATTTCAAATCCTACCCAAAAAAAAAAATTCACGGAGGACAAAGTATAATTTACCCAAAAAAAGAGAAAATTTTATACATGCCCCAAAAATATGTAATTAGCCTCCATTTCCATCAAACTTGAACACACCCATTTTTCTTTGATCATACCCCCTTCATATCCCAAAACTATTCTTGTCCCTTACACCCCATCTTGAATACACCCCACTTAAATGGCTCACCCCGCATTAATGGCTTGATGAAGAGAGAGAGAGAGAGAGAGAGAGGAAAACTGGGGTGGAGAAAGAGGAAGAAGAAAGAGGCAAGAAACGGCTCTAGAATGTCAACACAATTGATGTCGGCATCAGTGATTGAAGAAGAGGCCTAGATCTAGGGCAACAGCCAGCAAGGGGATCCCTTCATGGGGGGTCCTTCTTCCTCTCGTGGTGGGGGCCTGGATCTAGGGCTTGTTGAGGGTGAGGACCCGCTGGTGTTTGAGGGGTCTTTCTATCCTCCCCGAGCTCCAACTTTCGAGGATTTCTTTGAGGCAGGCACTAGTAAACCCCTCTCGAGAGGAAGAGGAGGTGTTGGTGGTTCTTCTTCTTTCTCCTCGTGGCCGTAGGGGAGGAGGTGCAGGTTCTTCTTCAATTTGTAGCCAAAGGGGTGTGGATCTCAGATCTGGTGGATCGGGTTCCAGATCTAATCTAGTCCCCAGTGTTGAAGCAGTGGTCCATTCCAGGAACGAGATTCAGGCCTCCATTGTTGGTCATCAGGAGGTACGGATACCAGCTGCAATGAGGGGAGACGTAGATACAGACTGAGATTGAGTCCAATGTTTTGCATTCAGGCCTGGGACATCAGGGGACCATTTGGGTTCTTCTCTAGCAGCTAAACTGGTCGGAGTAAAGCCTCTTAATTAGGATCTCAGTGCTCCGATATATTCCACCTACATTGATTGGGGATAAAAAAGTTGCTATTTGCCCTTTGGTATAAGCTAAGGGTATAATTATCATTTAAAAAATTCTAAATAAGTTATTGAGAAATGGGTATGGATAGGGGTAGGGTCCGATCCGAACCCGACTGATTGCCACTCCTCACCAAAAGTCATTAAATTCTATAACTTCTAGGGGCATCAAAGATGTTATTCAAATTAACGGTTAAAATGAACGGTCGATAAAGCTTCTAACATTTGATGACCCTAGAGGTTATAGAATTTGATGATTTTTGGTGAGAATATATATATATATATATATATATATATATATATATATATATATATATATATATATATATATATATATATATATATATATATATATATATATATATATATATATATATATATATAGGGTCAGGTTCAATCGACACTGTTTTTGCACTTAAATTTTTACACCGATTTTCAAATCAACTAGATAGAGGTTTCAGAATTTCTTGATTTTTTGTGAGCATAATCACCTTGACTTAGATAGCACGTCCACAAAAAATCAGCACATTCTAAAGCCTCCAAGTACATCAAAACTAAAAGGCTTTATCAACCGTCCATTTTAATCGTTAATTTGAAGAGCATATTTAATAAGTCTAGAGGCTTTAGAATGTGCTGATTTTTTGTAGATGTGTTATCTAAGACAAGATGATTATGCTCACAAAAAATCAAGAAATTTTGAAACCTCTATCTAATGATTTGAAAAACTGTGTAAAAAATTGAGTGCAAAAACAGTGTCCATTGAACCTGACCCATATATATATATATATATATATATATATATATATATATATATATATATATATATATATATATATATATAGGGGCATGCTATAATGCGGCATGTGGTAAGTGCGGCACCACATAGAAGCCGTCTGATGCACCGCTGCGTGCATCGCATGCACGCAACACGTGCATCAGACGGTTGCGGTGCAGTGCCGCACATACCGCATGTAGGGGCATGCTATAATGCGACATGCGGTAAGTGCGGCACCGCATAGAAGCTGTCTGATGCACCGCTGCGTGCATCGCATGCACGCAACACGTGCATCAGACGGTTGCGGTGCAGTGCCGCACATACCGCATGCCGCATTATAGCATGCCTCTCTCTCTCTCTCTCTCTCTCTCTCTCTCTCTCTCTCTCTCTCTATATATATATATATATATATATATATATATATATATATATATATATATATATATATATATATATATATATATATATATATATATATATATATATATATATATATATATATATATATATAGGGGAGGGATACTCTTACTAATGAAAGTTACAAATCGCCTTTTACCTACCTAAAGGTTTCAGAATTTGATGAAACTTGGTGGGGATGCTCTCTATGGCAAGTTGATCATCCTCACCAAAAGTCATCAAATTTTATAACCTCTAGGAGCATCAAATATGTTATTCAAATTAACGGTTAAAATGAACGGTCGATAAAACTTCTAACATTTGATGCCCCTAGAGGTTATAAAATTTGATAATTTTTGGTGAGGATGATCAACTTGCCATAGAGAGCATCCCCACCAAAATTCATCAAATTCTGAAGCCTCTAGGTTAGGTAAAAGGCGATTTGTAACTTTCATTAGTAAGATTTCATTAGTAAGAGTATCCCTCCCTCTCCCTCTCTCTCTCTCTCTCTCTCTCTCTATATATATATATATATATATATATATATATATATATATATATATATATATATATATATATATATATATATATATATATATATAATATTTCACTACGAATGGATAAAGAGAGCCGTTTGATACAAACATAAGAGGCGGTTAGAAAAATAAAGATCAAGATTTCTCTTGCCGTCCGTGTGTGGATCAGTAAATCGTATTCAACTAGACCACTAACAAATTGACGCTGTTATCATATGCCACGTTAGTCAATCCATATGATCATTCGGAACAAACGGTTTGGGCTGAGCAGCAGTTACCCATTTGAATCGTACGGTTATATGCCACGTCAATCCGCCTGATCATTCAGGACAAACGATTCGATCTCCACGATCTGAATAGCAGTTCGCCCCTCCCACGATCTCTCTGTTCTCTCTCATTAAATCGCGCCTAGGTCTCCTTCCTTTCCCCTTCATTGCAAGAGAGAGAGAGAGAGCGAGAGGGAGAGAGAGCGCTAACCTCTCACCTTTCCCCTTCGTTGCTCCGGCGAGGCTCGCACCTGCAATCGGTGAGGAGCTGGATCCAGACCCCTTCCCCGATCTCCACAGGAAGCCCCCCCTTCTCCATCCCTCTTTCTCTCTCGATCTCTCTCGGTTTCGGCCGACGCGAGGAGTGGCCGGCGCGGGCGAGGGTCTCACCAGCATTCGGTGAGGGGATGGATCCACCCCTTGCCCGCTCTCCTCAGGTAAATCTGCAGCCGGGGAGGGACTGGATCCAAATCCCCCTCCCCTAATCTCTCTCTCTCTCTCTCTCTCTCTCTCTCTCTCTCTCTCTCTCTCTCTCTCTCTCTCCCTCCCGTCCTCCATCCCATCCCTCACCTCTGCGATCTAACCGCCCCGCCACCCCCCTCCCTCACGATCCCCTCCCGGTCTCTCTCTGCGATCTAATTGCCCTCCCTCACGATCCCTTACTGTTCTAACCCCCACCCTCATTTCTCTCTCTCTCTCTCTCTCTCTCTCTCTCTCTCTCTCCGATCCTCTCCCTCCCGTTCTCCCTCCCATCCCTAAAAATCCACTCCCGATTCTCTCTGCGATCTAACCCCACCCCCTTCATTCTCTCTCCTCACTCTGATTCTCTCTCTAAGCCCCCCGGACCCCTACCCCTACCCCCTCCGTCAGTCTTGGGCTCCGATCTCTCCTTTTCTCACCGATTCTCTCTCTCATTCTCTCTCTCCTTCTAAGCCCCCGGCCCCCCGGACCACTGCCCCTACCCCCCTCCCCCTCCGCGAGGCCCGGGGCTTTGATTTCTCTCTCTCTCTCTGATTCTCTCTCTTTCTCCTTCTCTCTCTCTCTCTCTCTCTAGCTCTCTCTATATTTTAATATCAGGATTTTTTTTTTTTGGCATGGTTCTTCCATCGCCGGCGGGGGCAGGGTCGGGGTAGATCTCGATTACAATTTTTTTTTTTGTAGGGCTACGCTATCGCTGGCGAGGTCGGAGACGCCGGTGGTGTCGGGGTCGATGCCGGCGGGGTCAGGGGTCTCTCTCTGTCTCACTTTCTCTCCCTCTCTCTATTTTAACATCAGTTTTTTTTTGGCAGGGTTCTTCCATCACTGGCGGGGTCAGCGTCATCACCGGCTGGATCGGGGTCTATGCGAGGAATTGGATCTTGAATCCATCGAGAGTGAGCAATTTACAGCCGGCTTGGTTGTTACAGGGAATTAGCTCTTGAAACCATTGAGAGAGAGTAATTTGCAGCACTTTTCCCTCATCTCCCTTTGGGTTTCCAGTAAGGTAGGAGTTTTCTCCCATCGCAATCCCTGCCCACTAAACCTACATGTTCTTCATCCTGCATGATTTTGTATACTAGCTTCTACTTCAAGTTGATTAAATTTTTTTATTTTAACTCCTTTATACTTATGGCTGTAGATTCAATTTTTTTTGCTATTTTTTCCCCTTTATGTTCTCTGTTCCCCATTGCTATTTTTTTAGCTTCAAATAACCCCAGGTATTGCTGAATTTTATTTCTAATTTGTTTTCCTATATAACTGATCGATACATTCAATCGTCTATTGTTGTTTTTGCTTTGTTCTTTTCTCATTCCCAAACTGAACGCATCCACCTGAAGATCGTACGCATCAAATTAATTTATCGTCCATCACAGGTAAACTTCGACTTCAGCCTTCAGGGTATTAATTACTTCTTTGTATTTTTCTTGGGTCTTTTTTTTTCCGAGACTTCCCTTCCAATCGATTTTTATTTAGTCCAGAGACAGAGAGAGCTATAGTCATTATTCATATGTTATCAACAAGTTTTACCGCATAATTTAGCCTGTGATTTGGAAGGAAAATGAATTCCCCTTATGAATGTACATTTAGTGAAGATTCAATCCGATAAGCTCAATTGTACATTTAGTGAAGACTTGAGCTAAATGTACTTTCTCAAGCACATTTAGTGAAGACTTGAGCAATTGCTAGATTTATTTTTTGCAAATGTACTGAATTGTAGTTTATTAGTTTTCCCGGATTGCATCCTGTGTTTTAGCTTCCGTGCGTATCAACTTGGTGTGTCATTTCACTTAATTCATAGTTTTATCATATTGGTGTTAGAAGGGTATGAGATTGGGTAGAATCGGGTCGGGTTTTTGGGCTCCATTGCTCTGTTGTGCCCTCAACTATCAAGTACGACATTAATTCCGTGACATGTTCGTTTCAATGCTCCTTCACGTACCATGTGATTGCTATTTTCTTTTAGATTTATTAGGCTGGAGTTCGTGCCGGTCCAGTATGGTGGCCTGAGCTGGCTGGAAGATTTGTAGAGCGGTTACCAAGAAAATCAGTCTTCATGAACTTGAGGCAAAAATTAAGTCCTATTCGAAAGTGGAACATGTTGAAGCTTTAGAATCCGATCTCTCTTACATTTGGAATTCAGCTATTGTATTGAGGGATTCCTTTCTTCTTAAAGATTCTGTTCTTCAAAGGATTGAGCAACTTACGCTCGAGGTATTATTGTGGTTACATTTTCTTTGTTGTTGTAGATCCTACATATGAAAAACTGATGTCTTTGGCATTTCTTTCTTTCAATAATCTAAGTAAGCTTTGATTCCTGGGGAAAACATTGCACATGGATTATTCAATGAAACGTCTCGATGAGGAAAGGTTGTAGATTTTAGGGACGGATCCAGTAATCAAACCTTTGGGGGGGGCGAATGTTAGAAAAATCTTTGGGGGGGGGGGGGGGGGGGGGGTTCTTTAGGCGGGTTCTTAAATTTTGTTAAAAATTCTGGGGGGGTGAAGAGTAACTGTCAACTGCTACATACAACAGGAAAAAAGCTTGACAAGGTAATCAGTTTTGATATGTAACTAACTGATACATACTGTTGTAATCTTGAAATTCTCATGCGATCAATACATGACATCTATCAAATCCACTGGAATTTTTTGCTTGCTCTTCAAATAAACGATGGAAATGGACAGACATTGCAACTCTATCGAGTATCCGGCATGGAGTTGAAGATCCGGAGGGTAGGGGAGGTCACCGGAGGGAGAAATGGCGCAAAACTCAAGCAAGTGCAGCAAATCAATCGGCAGAAAAAATGCTCTCCATAACAAATACCTAGCTTCTGTCAAACAAAAAAAACCTAGCTGATATTCGGAAACCATCATATGGAATAACTTCACTTTTTTTTATCAACACGAGTTGTTAACTATAGCATTGTTTTGTTAAACCAACAACCTTCTCACCAAAGCATCCATCAGTAGCTTACCATAGTCTCTGACATATGAAATCAAAAGGAAAAAAAGAGAATTCATTGCTTTATAGGCCTGTGGTTAGAAACATTTGACATACTAAATTGAGAGCTCGGAACTGCTGATCCCGAAACAGGTAAATCACTCATTGCTTTTCTTTCGTTCCTTGGTTTTTCTTTCTGATCTATCATCTCTGCTTTTCTTGACTTGCAGGGGGATTTACAAGTACCAGAAGACCTGTTGATCTCAAAGCAGTCGTTGCAACAACCGGTGAGGGAGATCTCTAATGGCTTCATGACCGACGTCCGATTCCAGATCCATGCCACCCTAGCCGTCCAGGAGGTCTCGGAGGCCTACCTCATTGGACTCTTGCAGGACGAAAACCTCTGCGCCATCCATGTCAAACGCGTCGCCATCATGCCCACAGACATCCAACACTCCCACCGCATCCGTGGTGAACGCCATTGAACTCTCTCTCTCTCTCTCTCTCTCTCTCTCTCTCTCTCTCTCTCTCTCCCTAACACTGGGATCTGGAGACGCATTTCTTTAGATGGATCGAAATAGCATGTGAAAGGTTTAGCTGGATCCGATTCTTTGTGTATAGAAGATTATAGATTAAGATGGATTGTAAAAAAAAAAATGTAATAGAAGATTCTCTGTGTTTATACATGTTGTTTCTGAATCTGGGTTACGCATGCAAGTCTAGGACACGCTAAGTGATGTTTGGTTCAGGTTGTAAAGAACACCCATGTGGTGACTTCAGGTTGTAAAGGAACACCCATGTAGCAATGATGATGCTTAACAAGCTTCTCATATTTTTCTACTGAAATGTGTTCGCCCCCCTGCCGAATGTGGTTGCCTTCTTTGAAAATGATCGCGATAGAAAAATATAGACGTTCTCAAGCCGAATGTTTGTGCAGACAGGCACGAACATTACTAATGTTATCTCCCCTTAAAAAATATTGTTATCATCCTCAAAATATTGTTATCTCCCTCGAAATATTATCGCCACCTTCGAAATATTTTTTTCCACCTTTGAATATTGTCACATGCCTCGAAATATTATTCTCGCCCTCAAAATCTTTTGCGTGCCGACAGGCACGGGCTTTACTAGTATATATATATATATATATATATATATATATATATATATATATATATATATATATATATATATATATATATATATATATATATATATATATATATATATATATATATATGATATGGGGTATAAGCTGGCGGCCTATTTCGACAAAATGAGCAGCCGCCCATTTGACACCCCTAGGAGTCTTAGAATGTGCTGATTTTTTGTGAGCATATACACCTTACCTTAGATAGCACACCCACAAAAAATCAGCACATTCTAAAACTTTTAGAGGCATCAAATGTTACATTTCAGATTAACGGTTACAAAGGACGTTCGATAAACCTTTTAACATTTGAAGCCCCTAGGAGTCTTAGAATGTGCTGATTTTTTATGGGTGTTCTATCTACAATAAGGTGCTTATGCTCATAAAAAATCAGCACATTCTAAAACTCCTAAGGGCTTCAAATAGGTGGCTGCCCATTTCATCAAAATGGGCTGGCAGCTCATTTCCCGTTTCCTCTCTCTCTCTCTCTATATATATATATATATATATATATATATATATATATATATATATATATATATATATATATATATATATATATATATATATATATATATATATATATATATATATATATATATATATATATATATATATATATATATATATATATATAGGGCTATTATAGTGAGCTGTGAGCAGCCGTTCGGGAAAGTGGGCTGCGGGTATTTTGACCTCCCAAGAAGTTGTGGAATTTGATAAAATTTGGTGAAGTTGTTGCCTAGGATAAGATGATCATCCTCACCAATTTTCATCAAATTCCAAAACGTCTAGGGGGGTCAAATGGTCGAAGCAATTTCTGCTGTCCGCAATCACCGTTAAAATTTGCAGAAATTGCTTCGACCATTTGACTCCCCTAGAAGTTTTGGAATTTGATGAAAATTGGTGAGGATGATCATCTTATCCTAGCCAACAACCTCACCAAATTTTATCAAATTCCATAACTTCTTGGGAGGTCAAAATACCCGCAGCTCACTTTCCCCCCCCCCCCGGCAGCTCACTGTAACAGCCCTCTCTCTCTCTCTCTCTCTCTCTCTCTATATATATATATATATATATATATATATATATATATATATATATATATATATATATATATATATATATATATATATATATATATATATGTGCTAAAATGCGGCGTGCGGTGTGTGCGGCGTCGCACCGCAGCCGTCTGATGCACCACTGCGTGCATGGCACGCACCGCAGCGGTGCATCAGATGGCTGCGGTGCGGCACCGCACGCCGCACCCTAGCATCCATATATATATATATATATATATATATATATATATATATATATATATATATATATATATATATATATATATATATATATATAGGGGCATGTTAGGATGCGGCGTGCGGTGCGTGCGGCGTCACACCGCTGCGTGCATCGCACGCACCGCAGCGGTGCATCAGGCGGCTGCGGTGCGACGTCGCACGCACCGCACGCTGCATTTTATCATTCCTATATATATATATATATATATATATATATATATATATATATATATATATATATATATATATATATATATATATATATATATATATATATATATATATAAAGAATTTTTTTTTTAAAAAAAAAGGTTATCTTGAGCGAAAGTAATATTGGCTACAATTTTTTTTTTTTTTGGATTTTTTGATCTAAACCCTTTGTTAATTTTAAATGTTAGACAATACATGTTAACTTAAAACCCGAATGGTCAACCCCTTATTAGCGTGACCCTAACCCTTTGCTCCTTCAGGGGGGAGGCCCTATTAGGGGAACCCAAAGAGTCTGCCCCCCACGGCATAGGCATCTGTTGCACCCATGCCTGACCCGTGCATCACACTCAGTTCCAAGTTCCAACTGGTAGGCAAAGGGACAACAATGATTAGGTGTTAAGCTGGAGCCAATGTCGTTGGGTATGTTTATTCGCACCCATGGAATTAGTAATGGCACCCGAATCAGTCTCAACACCCGACCCATTTCGGATTTTTAGTGTTGGCACCTATGATATCCCCAAAATATCCTCTTCTCTTCCAAGCCTCCGTCCATTCCAACCGCCCCCATCATGCTCCGCTGCGACTACCGCCCCAGTGTTCTCCATCACTGTCTCCTCCTTCCGAAGACGCTCCCAGCAACCGTCCTTCTCCCTTCCTCCTCCTCCTCCTCCTCATCTTCCCCGCCCAAACCCTAACCCGGAGCCGAAGGTCTCGATCGGTAGATGTAGGCCGACGTGTCATTGCAATGTCTGCATCTACCGATCGAGACCTCCAGCTCCAGGCAAGGTACAAAATCTCGCGATATTTCACGAAATATCGCGAAATATCTCGGTTTTTCCAGACCTCGGCACGAAATGTCTACTGCGATATCAAACGAAATGGAAATCACGATAATATCGCGATATTTCGCACGATATATTTGTCGGCACGAAATATCGCGATATTTCGTGAAAATTTCGAGATATTTCGAAAAATTTTGAGATATTTCGGAATTTTGGCACTGAAATATTGGGACTGACTGGTTATAAAAGGGGACTGGGGGTTTCGGTTTCAGCAGCTTATTTACATATAATGACATTTAAGTAAATATCGTCTTACTTAATTTTTATTTTCTCCATTTACTTTAAGTTATTATATGTAAATAAGCAAATACCCCCCCCCCCCATTTGATTTCAATAAAAATATCAAAAAAATCAAAAACCAAGTGAATCAAAAAATAGGTTTTCAGTTTTAGTAGGAAAAAACAGTTTTTTCGGTTTTTCATAAAATTTGTATGTTGAGAAAAGTGGTTAAATCAACTTATTTTTAGCTCAAAAAATTCCACAAGATGTAGAACTACAAGTACATCTAGAAAACCATGGTCCGTCAAAGAAAATTTTGAATGTATAAAAACTTTTCTTTATAAAAACTCATTTTTTCAGACTTAGTAAAAAAACAGTGTTTTGCATTTCAGTATAATTTTTGCACGATTTCAAACTTGCACAACTTTCTTGTTTTAAGTCAATTTTCAAAATCGTTTGAAGCATTAATTTAACAATCAACTAATCTTTATTTTGAAAATATTTTTCTCCATAAAAAAGATTAAAAACCATTTTAAAAACATAGATCAAAACAGGACCAAACAAGACTGCACTAGACTCACAGACTCAAATGCATAATACATGCTTTGTGATGCTCTACACCCGTAGATAGGGTATAAATATTATCTGAGTGTTCTAAAACGTGTATCTATACTTAGTTTATGACTATCCAGAGTTTCATTCAAAAATTCTATTAAAAAATCAATATTTCCACCATTTCCATCAAATCACAATATTTCCACACTGTCGAAATATTTCCACGAAATATTTCCATTTTCCAAGAGGTCGAAATATTGACCAAAATGAAAATTTCGAACCTTGGCTCCAGGTTAAGGTTTAGTTGGGGAAGAAGATGAAGAGGAAGGAGGAGGAGGAGGAGAAGGAAGGAGGGAGCAGGAAGAGAGAGAGAGAGAGAGAGAGAGAGAGAGAGAGAGAGAGAGAGAGAGAGAGAGAGAAGGAGGAGGGTGGCAAACGTCGATGGGGATAGTGGCCCAGGCGGAGCAGGATGGGTGCGCATCTCAATGGTGACCAGATAGATGTTGAGGATGAGGGTAAAAATAGGAGAAGAAAGAAAAAAAAAGTTTGCTTAGGTGCCATCACTAATTCCATAGGTGCGAACAGATGAATCCAATGTTGTTGGGCCAATCACAACCGGCGACAGCTATATCTTCAGAGGGTGATGCAGTTGCTGATTGGGCAGCAGGCCAGGGTGCCACCATTAGTGGATCAGGCCACAACAGTCCCTTCGGATTTCCCGAGAGGAGCCCAAGAGACGGCCCACACAGAAGAGCATCTCCCATTCTCCATTGTATAGTCAGCATAATAATTACTGAAACAGTTGCAGGGGCTGATGTGGTTAAACATGCATCTCACAGCCGTCTGATGCACTCACCTCTAACCAAGCGAAGTGTGATTCACCCTTCAATGGTGCACGGATCAGACGGCTGTGAGATGCATGTTTCAATCCTTAGCATTATACAACACCAGTTTTAAAGAGAATAGTAAATATCTATATAACATGCTACGGCTGTTCACAAAAAGCAAGATAAGAGATGCAAAGTACTACTACACATACAAAAGAGCAATGCATTTCAACCAGACTGACGTGGCATCCAATCACATCGACCAAAGGCTTAGAACAATGCACTTGAACCAATTTAACAAAATAAAAGGGAGTCGATTTAGAGATGTACTAATAAAACGGGCCAAGCCAACATTTAGATGCTAATCCTACTCATTTAGTTGTCCTAAGGCCTTCAAGACTATCAAACACTGATCAAAATTCACTCGACTACAAAAAAAAAAGGGCAAATTACAAAAAACTCCCTTGAACTATGCACCTGGTCCCTCAACTTTTTTTTTTTTTTCTGACGAATTTGAACCCTGAACTCTGCTCCATTGGCATTAACCCCTTCCGTCAACTTTTTATTCCAAAAGCACCCTTGTTTTAGTAAGCATAAGTTAAATATTTCAAAAATATTTGAATATTATTGGAAATTGATAAGGGTATTTTCAGGATAAAAAGTTAACAACAGCGTGCTAAGTCTAGACAGAAAAAAAAAAGTTGAGGGATCAATATGAAATGAGGTGCATAGTTCTAGGAAATTTTTGTAATTTTCCCTAAAAACTACTAATCTAGTGTTTGATCAAGCTCCAAAGAACTGAAACCTGTTAATAGCACTGTCAATACATGCAAGCCAACCTAGTATCTCATTGCTCATAATTGAGAATTTTCTCAAGTCATGTGACATTACTGTAAGGCTGCATCAACAGGTTCCCTGGCCAATCCAACCTAGCTTGCTGCATTGTTTTAACTTAAGGTTAGTTATCATAATGAGTCCTCTTTTCGTAAAATCCACCGATAGTTCGGAACCTACTGATACATCATTCATGCCCATCATCCAGATTCCTTACCAATGAATAACTCCCTAGTCCCAACTTCTTGCACTCAACATTATATCCTCAGTCAACAAAAACATAATTTTCTACAACCAGCCTTTCGCACTTACTACCAATGGGAATTCGAGTCTGGACTCAGACTGACTCGAGCCCTGAATTTCCTCTAGGAGAGGGATGCCAACAATCGGGGGCAAGCCCTCGTCAGAGCCCCTGTTTATAAATGACTCAAACAGTAAAGAAGATCAAGATGAAGAGTAACTGATTTCCATCTCTTAATGGAAAATTTTCGGCAGACATTGTTTCAAGAGCAGGAACAATACTCTCTCAGAAGGTATCTAAGAGTGGCTTGGTAATAATATCAAATAAAAATAAGAAACCCTTCTTTCGTCGTATCATGGACTTCAAAAAATGTCAGATATCACATACCAATAGTAACATGCCTTTTGCCCCATCCCCAGCTTAGCAGATATCACCTCAACCAAAAGAATCAAATAGGGTAAATGTTGTTGGATAAACTTGGGGAACAATAAATGTATTAAAGGGAATCAATCATACTGCTATCCAATATAATCTGATTATTAGTTTCAAGCCAGATCAACAACTTAGAGAGAAACTCCGGCACACCCTAAATCGGGAGGTGTACACCTATGCTCAGCCTTTGCAAACAAGCAGTGGCCCTACACTTGGCCTTTGAGCGTAATCTTGCCACAACATTCTGCTTTTTTACTCTTCCCCTCAACCAGATTACCACCTAAAAACAGGGCCTTTTCCGGGAACCCTCTTTAAATATCACAAAATCCTAGTTCAAGAATTACTTCGGTGACTGCTAGGTTTGGAAAACCTGCTCCTGTACTTATTGGAAAACCCTGATGGGGACGGAACTCCGGTCTATAGGTTGCCAGGTAGGGGGAGCACTCCTTGTACAAAAGCCTAGGATAATCTCTCCGGGGATTGCTACGTCGGGGAGCTTGGCTTTGGCTCTCTTGTTCAAAACTTGGAAAAGCAATAGGACTTCAGCTTAGTGGTCAGTGGTCACCAGGTCTGGAAGCTAAGGTCCGACCCTTCTCTTTATAAACCATGGTCCTCACCAGGTCGAGAACCCTGCCTTCATCCTTTTGTTACAAGCCTTGATCATCATCATCAAGTTGGGAGTTCTTCCTTGGCCGCATTGTGAAGGACTCGGCATGTGAATATTATGCTCGGACTCAAAGATTTGGAGCTCGAATCCTAAGCTATCGGCGTTACTAAGCCAAGCCTATAAGGTATCTCAATCGGGATCGATCCAACTCAGATCATGATGACCCAAAAGTTAAGGTCTATGAGTTAACTTTTGGCGAGGTTTTGGCGGTTGCGGTTGAAATCCGGCAAGGTTTCGATCGGGTTGGTGTGGTTTCAATCGAAATGAGTTGGCTTCGGTCAAAACCTACCCCCTCATTTAAAGCCCAGGCTCTCGAAACTAGCCCACATGTTTCAAGAAATATGTGGGCTGATTTCGGTTAAAATGACCAAAATGCCTATGAAACCGACAATTTCGACCGAAATCCCGACGAAACGAGGGGCAACACATGACTTCGGTGGGCCCCCTGTTTCGTTTGAAAGTTTAGTGGACCCCCACCATTTCGACCGAAATTCACGAATCTTCAACTTGAATGTGTATCTGGCGTGATGTCTTCGTGGGTGCTACCGCCCTGATACAAACTAAACACAAGGACTAGCTTTACAACTTGATCTAACTAAGAATGTTTAGTGCACATAAATTATGCCAACAAGAGTGGACGTAGTTCGCGCCAATATGGTCAATCCAGGTGGGCAAATGCGAAAACATGATGTGGAAGACCGTGTAGACTGTAGAGATATGATCAACAACCAAAAGAAGTTTGGGTTATGCACCTAGGAGTAAGGTTTTAAATTTCGATTTCGTGTCGGGTTTCAATGTAAGTCGAAGCCGAAATTGGCGAAAATTTGAAAATCATATTTTCAGTTTTGAAACCGAATTTAACCAAAATTTCGATCGAAATTGGCCGAAATTAATCGAAATTGACAGTACCAGTTCCGGTTCCGAAAGCTGAAACCGAAATTGACCTAAGTCAATGAAATGATCGAAATTTGACCGAAATTGGTCGAAACTGGCCAAAACAAAGTTTCACAAATACCTTTTGTTTTGGTTCCGACCGAAACCGAAATTTCGGTATTTAAGCCGAAATTTCAATATCATGCCTAGGAGTCAGGCTCCTTTGTAAGAGAATCGATCGGGACCAAGTCAGCCTAGGCGCTACTGACCACCTGGCTGCTTACAACTAACTAAAGATGCCACCCAATTTTCCAAAAGAGTCTGCTTTGTGCACCTAAGAGTCAGCCTCATCTATCGAGAACCCTAATTGTGGTCGGGTTGGCCTAGGTACCACCTCGACTACTCTGGAGCCAGCCTAGAGAAGGCAAGCCAAGATGTGTCTTCCTAGCTTCCAGCTAGTTGTTTTAGCAGAACACATGTAGCCGGAGATTGTGAGGTTAGTACTAATCTTCGCACGAGATAGCAAGATAGCCGACTACATGTAGAGACATCGCTCAAGACATGCCTCCCATTTCCCAAAGGCATGGTGTTGTACCGCTATTGAGTAACACTCCTCCCAATGTCACCACATATTCCACACTCATAAATCAGGAGTACGCTCTAATCACCGGCAGATATCTTGGAGCACTAAACGACAAAGGAGGGTTACAGAGAGCATGATAGGTGCCAACCTGTCCTACCACGTAGGTCATGTTCCAGAAATTGTGGCACAAGACTTATGTATGCGGTACAACAAGGGCAGTCATGTTCCCAAACCCCATATATTAGTAGAGCAAGGGAGCAAAGGTAAAGGGTTCAATGGTTTTTGGGTCCCAACTTTTCGTTCCAATATCTTGTTCCAATTGTTGAACTCTTAATCTTTTGCATCCCCAACTTCTCATTCCTTTATATCTTGAGGATCGCATGGACTTTGGTACCTTTCGGGGCCCAAGAGTTGTGGTTGCATGGTCAAAGCTCAAGTCAGCGCCGATCAACGATGAGTAGGTGTGGGACTTGGTGGGATTGGGTGGGTTGAAGGGTCTGCCCATGCCCAACCCGACCTACACACACCTCAACCCGTTTTTCCCATGAAACCCAAGGACCCCGGGGAAACCCAATCCATGCTTGCCCATGTCGAATTGCCCAATTTGCCAAAAAATGGACGGATTGGTCGGGTTGAACGGGTTTAATTTGATCACAAGAAATAGAAATACTAGATCTCTTAAAACCAAAAAAAGATGAAAAAAAAAGCAAATTATTCTAGTAACCAACAATAACCACTACTACAAAAATTAAAATCAACCAACACCACTCTCTCTCTCTCTCTCTCTCTCTCTCTCTCTCTCTCTCTCTCTCTCTCTCTCATTCTTTTAAAACTCCATCACATTCTGGAATAGTTGTGGTGATGGATCAGTAACAGCAGCCTTACAAGCATGTATGCCACTGTACTCGCCTACTTGGGTTCCTCGAGTTAGGAAAGACGGTGCCCAAACCTGTCCAAATAGAAATATAATTGATCTTTTTTTGTCCAAACCCGTCCAAGTTTTTAACTAGTTTTGCCCATGCTTGTCCATTGTTCGGGTTGGGCAGGTTGGGCTCGGGTCAGAGTGTCAGACCCGTCCAAGTCCCACCCCTAATGATGAATGTTCAGGCGATCGGTTCGGCCATCTTCAATCTTCGCTATTTGAAGATTGTGGAGGATTATTAAAAATCCTCCACAAATATCACATTAGATATCCATATAAAGGCCCTTAATTAGAAATTTGAAACAAAAAAGATACAAAAAATTAAGAATATAAGATATAGATACATAACCCATAGGGTAAGACTTAAGAAAGTCACCCAGTCTCCTAGAATGATCACTAGATGGTAAGTACTTTCAGTCTACTCAAAACAAAAAATAAGAATGAAACTTCAATGACCGATGAATAACAAAATATCCTAAAGCATCATCTTAAGATAGGATTGCGATGAATATGCATGAGTTAAAGAGAATCTATGATGACTACCGGAGAGCGGCATGCAAATTGTGTTTAAATTGCAAAATAAGTATCTAAGTATATATGCTTGTCAAGCATTTTATGACATAGAACGTAATGCATTATCCACAGGTTCATGAGTGCCAAAGGCTCCAGCAAAGTTTGCCCCTTGAGCCTGTTGGGTCTACTAATGTATGAGGAGAGGAGTAATAAGGGTTACTATTTAGAGAGATCTTTTGAAGTTAACGACAAGTTCATTACAAATAACATTTATCTACTTACTGCTTGAAAATGTACCAAGTATTATTAAACATCCATCTGTGGAAGATTTTTTTAAAAAACTAAACAGCAACACCAATATCTGCACAGAGAGAAAAATCTGCCTCCTGTTATGGATAGATCACAATACGTAGAATATGACCATCACATAAGAGTAACCATAGGTCTTTGACCAAACAAATACTAGTAACACGGTCTGCCATTTGAAGCACGAGATAGAAGGAACCAATTCCAAAAACCCTAATTCAATTGGCATACGAAGTACTTTGGCATTACCGTTCCTATCAACACCACATGTATAAACAACCTATCTTAAAAATTAAAACTCCCATCCAAGCTTTTGTAAAATCATATTATTTTTCCAGACCATTCACACAAGCTTACATCCTCTAGCCAGGGACATAACATAGCATACCAATCAGTTTCCACCGATTAAGCACCTATTGTTGTCACTCTCAATTCTCATGTTACCCATTACCTGTTCAATTCTTCATAATATTATGACCAATCCAGCTATGCTTTTTGGAGCTACTAAATTGACATATACCCAGAGAAGGCCAAGAAAGACCAAAGAAGTAAGAGACGACAAGGATCCAACTAAATACAACCAAGCAAGAACACCCAAACATGCCAACCAAAAAAAGGCGAAAATCAAATAGCCGCCCATATAGAGAGATTCCAACAATAATAAAGCACAAAATCTTTAATTGGATCACCTGGAAGCTCGGAAAATCATGTGTTCACATCTTTCCATGCTCTCCACCCAGCACTAAAGAAATTTAATAGAACTATGTCATGCACAGGATTGTGGGCAACACCAGATAAAGCAACATGGTCCCATCATCCTGAAATGTATCCTCCTTTCTCCATATCCTTTTATCCTCCCTCTCTATCCATTTACCCCGATTCGGAATATCAAAAAGGCTCACTTACAATCCTTTCCTACTCCAAATCCTTTCTATCCTCCCCCTTACTATCCGGTTTGCTTCACTTAGGGGGAGCAAAGAGCTCACTGAGCCCTTTCAATTTCAGCTCGATTAAAATTTAGAACAAATCAACCTCCGCGCACTCTACTCAGACATCATTTTCCTTTGTATTAAGTATTGTCCACCAGTTTAGAGTGTTCTCTCCCAAAGTGAGATCTCATCTCTTCTACATACAATTGGTTGTCAACCAGATGCCAAAATGACATCTTTCGTGGGCAGGAAAAGCAAATAACCATGAATAAAAGGGGGGGCACGACAGATATTAAGGTATATAGATGCACCCAAGAACAGATGTAGAGATGATAATTCAGAAAACCATTTACAAGGGCAATGGAAGCACAAAGATCCCTAAGTTTAAGAAGAGGAGAAAAGGGAAGAATGGATCCAAGAGTCAAATCACTTCCACTTTTTTCTTGAATCACTCTATATTATTTCTAGATTAAGTAAAGATCATAACTTTTAATTGCCATTTATTACCTAATAAATAGCAATTAATCATCAAAAAGATAGCAACAAATTCAAGCTTCAGGAATGGAAAGAGAACAGATCACTAAAAAGGGAAGGGAAAGAGAACAGATCACCGTCGTTGCAGCTAATTATGATCAAACCATGGAGAAAACATGTAGCAGATGGTCAAAGGTACCGTAATTCAGGGAAAAAGAAACACGATCTCAAGTCATCTTCCTTTCAATCTTGAGATCGGAACAGAGGCGTGGCGTGCGTCCGGAGATCGAGCAGCGGGCGGATCAGTCGCCGCCATTGGCGGCGGATCTGTATCGGTAGAGCTTGCCGAAGACGTGGAGGGCGGTGACGAAGCCGATGAAGCAGAGGCTCATCACCAGAACCACCGTCGGCGACATCTTCAGCCCCGGGGCGTCGTCCGTGTAGAACCTCAGCATGTTGCCTCCCCCGCTGCCGGCGAACCCTCCCGAGGAGGAGGAGCCGCCGCCGCCCAGCCGCCGCCTCCTCATTCCAGCCGCTGCCGCCGGCGTCCCGCGCGGGCCCGCCGTGACCGGCCGTGCCTCCGCCCCCGCGGACGAAGACGTCTGCGACTGCGAGCTCCCCTTCGCCATTGCCGATCGGTTGGTTGGATTTCGTAGATGGGAAGAAGACAAGTAAGTCGGAAATTAAAGGTAGTGGATGGAAATTGACTAAACAACAAAATAGAGATTATTCAATGATTATCTTTTATCAAAAATTCAAAATAGTATTATTATGCACGTAGAAAACCGGTGGAACCAGAGAATCAAACCAAACCTCGGATCGGTTCGGTTCTGGTTCCCAAAATACATAACCATAGGGATCAATTCGGTTCCTGATTCTGGGTGTCGATTATCTGAAACGAACCGAACCGAACCGGTTTATGTATATGCATAATGCATTCACGGATCTGATAATATAGGTGAAGCGGGTCAGATCATTATGCAATGGGCCCTATTAATCTCTACAACAGTATCATGTACCTGGCTTCAGGATTGCTTGTTTTATTCTTGGTTGTGAAATATTTTTTAATTTCTATTTGCTCCAATGATGGACATATTCTATCTTCTATGAGTGCATAGAAAACTAGTAGAACCGGATAACCGAACCAGTTTTATATGGTTCGGTCCGGTCCGATTTCATACTCCCAACGGTCCGGTTCAAGTTCCAAATATTTGAGAACCGTTGGGACTGGTTCAGCTCCTGGTTCGTCCCGGAACTGGTCTAAACCGAACCGTGTCCACCCCTATTATGCAGGGTAAATTACACATAGACCACTGTTGTTTGATAGATTCACGTACATCCCCTAATGTTTAAAACCCTACAAATGCGCTCTTATAGCTTGAAAAACACATCACTTACACAGGGGGTCTATGTGTACTGTGGGTGCAAAATCTGGCTAACGCCCAACGGTGGGACCCACAGCCCTGCCTGGGGCCCACGAGTTCGACGGTGGGACCCGCAGCCCTACCTGGGGCCCATGAGTATGACGGTGGGACCCGCAGCCTCGCCTAGGGCCTACTTGCACTATCTGGAGAAATTTATTAAACCCCGGATACACTAAGGAATATTCTTGGAATATTCCTTATATGAATCAAACTACTATAAATAGCAAACCCTGTAAATGATTCCGGACCAGAAACCCACTTTCTGTTTTCCAGAGCTCTTTGAGTTTCCTGGTTTTCAGACTCCTTTTCCATCCTCTGATTACTTGTAAGAAGCACTCCTCGGCCTGTCGAGAGTAGCTCTACTGTTTAATCAGAGATAGTGGATTCAAAGGTTGCGTCTTACCGCACGGAGACGTAGGCTTCGGCCGAACTTCGTCACCACATCCTGTGTCATCTCTTCCTCTACCCTTCTACTCTACAGTGCTTGTGTGACAGCCTAGCAAGTCACAACTCAGCGCTTCGAAGCACGCCACATCCCGAAGGGTCAAACCTTCAATCGACTGTTGGAGGAGGGTCACGTACGACGGCCGAAATCCTCCCCCACAGTTTGGCGCCGTCTGTGGGATACGATCCTATCAACTTACAACTTCTAAGTCTCCCAACTCCTTTGGTAGAGGCTATCGGTTGCCCAAGCAATCCGTCTATCTCCATCATTACACCTGAATGGCGAGGACACCGATGGACCAGCCAGAGGAGAGCGGCATGCACCCAGACGCTCAGCATCCGACGACTCGATCAATAAGTCGCCGGTTTGCAACAAGCCAACATCCGGAACAGCAACTTGCTGCCAATTCGAGGAGTCGCCCGTCGGTTGATCGTGCCGCCCAAGCTCAACTTCGACGGTCACCTCACCTCGCCGACCAAATTCCTCAACGCTTGGGGAAAGCGCATGTCTCTCCTGGTGCCGATGCTCAAGCAACATACCAAATCACCGCAGAGGACTTCCAACTCCTTACTCTCATGAAGCAGAATGCGGCCCTCATGGTAGAGAGAGACTCCCTCCGACAAATCACTGTCGAAGGAAGAGCTGATCCCCCGCGATCGGTTGCCGGTATCAACGAAGGAGCAAACGTCCACCGGCCGCTTCATGTCTCCCCTGCTCCGTCCAGACGATCTGTCGTCGATACCTCCCGACGATCCCTCAAGCTTCCTTCAAGGGGACCATCGCCTCCTCCGGCTAAGCAAAGCATCTGGGAACATCTCGACGAATCGACTCGTCACCCAAAGCCACTCAACTCATTATCATCCTCTGACTCAAGCAGTCGCCAGGATGTTCGCAGCAGAAGATATCAATCTGGAGCTCGGTCCCACCTCAGCAACAACCGAGTCCAAGTGAAGCATCACCAAGAAGGAAGAACTTCCAAGCCCCATCTTCCTCCTCGACGTTCGGGATGCCTCCCCGACTTGCGGAATGATCGAAGGAACGACCACGCCTCAGAAGGACCGCTTCACCGGCAGATTCTCCGGGCCCAATTTCCTCGAGGATGGAAGACTGTCGCTCTCCCCAAGTTCAATTGTCTGACGGGAGATCCGACGCTACACGTCCTCGCCTTCAAACAAGAATTAACACCATACGATCACGACAACCAGGTTCTATGCCGCACCTTTGCCGGCAGCTTGGATGACATGTCGTTGGATTGGTATCACAATCTCCCTACAGGCTCTGTCAGCCTGTTCAGAGACCTGGCAGATCTCTTCGTCCAGCATTACCGGCTGAATCTCAAACCAGAGAAGAAGTTGGACTCCCTCTACCGGCTGCGAATGGGTTCGGATGAAACCCTCCGAGAATTCACACGGAGGTTCCGGAATGAGCATGCAGCGCTCTCCGGACGCCATCTCGACGATGAGGCAATTATGTTGGCATTCCAAAATACTCTGCGCTATGACCTTCATATCTACAACGACCTCATCCGTAACCCCCCCGATTCCCTTGGAGTGCTCTTTGATCGGATCCAGCGAGAAATTGAAGTCGAGGATGATCAAGTCGCTCGCAAGGGGCGAGACTTCAGGAAGCGTCCATCCGACAAAGAGCCGACACGACCACCAGCCCGAGCGAACAACGCTCAAGTTAAAGAGAATGAGTCCTCCAAAAAGCCGCGAAGGGCAGACGATAGACCCACCAAGCCTCGGAGAACAACCTTCACTAGCTGGAACTTGCCCATCGACATTATCCTTGAACAGATCCAGCACGAGAGCTATCTTAGAAGGCCAAACCCTCTTCAGCCTGGCACCAAGCAAACACAAGACAAGTCAGTCTATTGCAACTTTCATCGGTGCCATGGCCATTCTACCATTCGGTGCTTCAGTCTGAAGTACCACCTGGAAGACCTTCAGGAGCAAGGCCATCTTCAGGATTTTAAATCTGAGACAGGCAGGGCTGGCGGTCCACACCCTCCTCCTCCCCCTCCCCAAAGGGAGAAGGAGGCATGCTGGATTCGCTCGGTCACTTCTCAAGCAACTCTTATCTTAGTTCAAGCGAACGTTTACGGCATCCACGGCAACCTACATCATCAAACTCCAACTCGAAAGGAGGTTGAGCGGCAAGTACGACGTGTCCATCACGTTCGCACCCTCGCTCAAGTTGAAGACTCCTGGATAGAAAAGCCCATCAAAGGCCTCCCATGGCCGGCAATCATCTTTACCGATCAGGATCTCCACGGAGTATGCACTCCTCACCGAGATCCTTTGGTCCTTCGACTCATGGTTGATGGGAGCTCGGTCAACCGGATCCTCATTGATACTGGTTGCTCCATCGACATCATGTTCTCTGATTGCTTCAAACGTCTCGGTCATAAGTACGAGAGTCTTGACGTAATCCCGACCGTCATTACTGGCTTCAACGGAGAGCAGAGCATGACAATGGGCGAAGCAAAATTTACACTCGATCTCAGTAGCGATATGCGAGTGTCCGTCCGTTTTGCTGTAGTTGAGGGGACATCAAACTACAATGCCATTCTAGGCAGGCCTTTCCTTCATCAGATCAATGCTGTCTCCTCCTCTAATCACCAACTCCTCAAATTCCCAACCGAAGAGGGCATCAGATGCATCCGAGGGAGTCAGCAAACGGGAAGATCATGCGAAGCGGCGGCCGCTCGAAATCAATCAACGCCCAAGGCTACGCCAGCAAAGCGTTCTGCTAGTGAAGCCGGTCCCTCGACCAGATAGCAATCAAGGGAGCCCCCAATGCCCGAGCTTGCATCTCTGGAATGGGAGGCTCCACCCTCAGTCGAAGAAATTATTCGAGTTGACCTCGGCAATGGAAGTCCTCCTCGAGAGACTTTCATCGGCACTGGCCTAAACAGCAAAGAAGCGCAAGATATGGTTTCGTTCCTCAAATCTAACATAAATGTCTTCGCTTGGAGTTTTGAAGACATGCCCGGGATCAATCCGGACGACGCATGTCATCGGCTCACAATCAAAGAAGGGTCACACCCAGTCAAACAAAAGCCTCGAACCATCAGACCGGAGCGACGGATTGCAGTTCAAGAAGAAATCGACAAGTTACTTGCTGCTGGCTTCATCCGCGAAGTTGAGTATCCAACTTGGATCTCAAACATAGTCGCGGTCCCGAAGAAAAATGGGAAGATCAGAGTCTGCATCGACTTCACCAACCTCAACAAAGCCTGTCCCAAAGATCCGTTCCCATGCCAAGGATAGATAGACTCGTAGATGCCACCGATGGGCACGAGCTACTATCCTTCATGGATGGATACTCGGGCTACAATCAAATCCCCCTGCATCGGGATGATCAAGAGAAGACATGCTTCGTGATGGATAGGGGTCTCTACTGCTACAAGGTCATGCCCTTTGGCCTTAAAAATGCAGGATCAACCTACCAAAGACTAGTCACGAAGATGTTCAAAGAACAGATCGGTCGCAACGTCGAAGTCTACGTTGATGATCTGCTTACCAAGAGCCTAACTCGAGTAGAACACCTCTCTGACCTCGCCGAAACATTCCAAATCCTGAGAAGATATCGCATGAAGCTGAATCCAGCCAAATACGCTTTTGGAGTACAATCAGGAAAGTTTCTGGGTCACCTAGTAACCAGAAGGGGCATCGAAGCAAATCCCGACCAAATCCGAGCAATACTCGACATGCCATCACCATCTAATCAGAAAGAAATTCAGCGCCTCACGGGAAGGCTAGCAGCACTCAATCGATTCGTATCCAAATCCTCCGACAAATGCAAGCCCTTCTTCGACAAATTCCGCAAGGCTGACACATCAGGATGGGACACGACTTGTGAACAAGCTTTCCAAAGCATCAAGTTCTATCTCACCCAATCCTCCATCCTGACAGCACCGTTGCTAGCGGAACCCCTGTGGCTCTATCTCGCAGTTACCGGTCAAGCCATCAGTGCAGTCTTGGTCAGCAGAAGGGATACCATCGAACGTCCTGTCTACTATACCAGCCACACCCTCCTGCCAGCCGAAACTCGCTACTTGAAGATAGAAAAAATTATCTTGGCTCTACTGACGGCCTCCCGACGACTCCGCCCTTACTTCGTATCCCATTTGGTCACCATTTCTTCTGAGCATCCTCTCAAAGACATACTCGACAAGACTGGTCGAGCCGGTCGGATGACCAAATGGGTAATTGAAATGAGTTCGCTCGGTATCCAATTCGAGTCTCGCATTTCTATCAAAGGGCAAGTCATAGCCGACTTTCTAGCAGACTTCCCTGTGGAAGATTCTATCGCCCTTGAAGATGATCCTGAGATGCACCTCAACGACAAGGATGAGGAGTGCCTCAGTCCAGGCCCTGAGGCCCCCTGTCAGAGCTCAGAGGCTCCATCAGCGCCCGCATCATAATGGAAGCTCTATACCGATGGAGCTTCAAGTGCTATCGGTTCGGGAATTGGGATAGTTCTGATATCCCCCGAACTAGACCACCTGGAGAAAGCTATCCTCCTCGGGTTCAATGCCACCAACAATGAAGCCGAATACGAAGCTCTCGTCTCAGGATTGGAGACTGCTCGAGCACTGGGGGTAGAGCGCCTCGACGTTTATAGTGATTCCCAGTTGGTCATCAGACAGATCAATGGAGATTACGTAGCACGAGGTGAAATGATGATGCATTATCTTGACCTCGTACAACACCTCAAGAGGCAGATCGCAGACATCAAGTTCATCCAAATACCAAGGGCAGATAATCGCGAAGCCGATGCCCTCGCCAACGCCGCTTCAGTATTGGGAGATCCAGTCAATCAATGTCAGATCAGCATCGAATACCAAGAGTTACCCAAGGCGAACCCTGAGCAACACGGTGTTATTGCCTCGGCAAGCGGAAAAAGGGGTTCGAGGCAGCCGATCTTCACTTATTCCTTAAGCGAAGATCAGTCAGATTGGAGATGGCCAATCCTCAACTTCTTCAAGCACAACAAAATACCGGAGGACCCGATTCAAGTTAGACGATTTCGAAGGAAACTCCCTCTCTATCGCCTTGAAGGAGACGATCTCTACTTCCAGTCCCACAGCGGAATCCTTCTCAAATGTGTCAGCCTTGGACAAGTGGAGATGATATTAGCAGACATCCATGCCGGAGCTTGCGGTAACCACTCTGGCGGCAGATCCCTCGAAGGGAAAGTCAAACTCCAAGGCTACTATTGGGCCACTATGGCCAAGGATGCACGACAGTTCGTCCAGAAGTGTGAACCCTGCCAACGACACGCTCGATCAATCCATCTCCCTGCATCTGAGCTTCACCCTCTAACGAGTCCTTGGCCATTCCATCAATGGGGGTTGGATTTCTTTGGCCCATTCCCACCTTCTCCCAGCAAGAAGAAGTACCTACAGTTGGCAACTGACTACTTCACTAAATGGGTCGAAGCTGTGCCCCTCTTCCGTGAAACAGACGATGAAGTCATCAAATTCGTCAGGAAGAACATCTTCTCAAGATTCGGCACGCCCCAAGTGCTTATTGCTGACAATGGAGCATAATTCGACTCAGACAAATTCCGAAACTTTTGACAAGAATATGGGATCAAACTCTTCTATTCAACCCCGAGATACCCTCAGTGCAACGGTCAAGCGGAAGCCTCCAACCGAGCCATCCTTGGCATACTTAAGAAGAAATTAGAAGACAAGAAAGGACTTTGGGAGAAAATCCTTCCTGAAGTGCTGTGGGGGTATCGAACCACACCTCGACGATCGACCGGATTTTCGCCCTTCCGTCTAACTTACGGGTCGGAAGCAGTTCTGCCAACCGAAGCCATATGCCCAACTATCAAGTCCCTCGCAATCGAACGACAGCTCAACGAGGAACTTCGCATCGGCGACCTCGACTGCGCAGACGAACTTCGTGATCAAGCAGCCGTACGCATCGCCAACTACCAACAAACGATCAAGTCAGCTTTCGACCGAAAGGTTAGCAGAAGACAGTTCAGTGTCGGAGAACTTGTTCTAAGAGCGGTCTTCCCAAACACAAAGGAACATGGCAGTGGCAAGTTCGCTCCGAACTGGGAAGGACCATACATTGTCGAGTCAGCCGGAGGGAAAGGTTCGTACCGACTAGTGACGCCGGAAGGACAGCGGCTACCAAGAGCATGGAATGCATCACATCTCAAGAAGTTTTATCAATGAATGTAATCTCCATCAAGCTATCAATGAAAAGGCTAACACTTTAGATTCAATGAGTTTATTAAATTCAACTTCAAGTCCTGTTCAATGCCACAGTTAGTTCGGTTCGCGTTGCGACACGGCTGACTAACCTGCAACAGTACAAAGCTACGTGTCCCGATACGTAGGTTCGACTGAAACGGCGCTTCGCCTAAGTCCAACCGATACAAGGGCACTACGCTGAGTACTCCGAATCATTGGCGTCGCACGTGCTCCCGTTGTTATGTAAGGACACATGCACTAATGCCTCGCTACAGTTAGTTCGGTTCGCGTTGCGACACGGCCAACTAACCTGCAACAGTACAAAGCTATGTGTCCCGATACGTAGGTTCGACTGAAACGGCGCTTCGCCTAAGTCCAACCGATACAAGGGCACTACGCTGAGTACTCCGAATCATTGGCGTCGCATGTGCTCCCGTTGTCAAGTAAGGACACATGCACTAATGCCTCACCACAGTTAGTTCGGTTCGCGTTGCGACACGGCCAACTAACCTGCAACAGTACAAAGCTATGTGTCTCGATACGTAGGTTCGACTAAAACGGCGCTTCGCCTAAGTCCAACCGATACAAGGGCACTACGCTAAGTACTCCGAATCATTGGCATCGCACGTGCTCACGTTGTCACGTAAGGACGCATACACTAATGCCTCACCACAGTTAGTTCAGTTCGCGTTGCGACTCCGCCGGCTAACCGGCAATAGTACAAAGCTACGTTCCAAAGACAAAGGCCCAACTAAAAAGGCGCTTCGCCTAAGTCCGACCAATACAAAAGTGTCATGCTGAGAACTCTGAACTCTCATCACCATCAACCAGTAAGTCCAAGGCTATACCTTGGGACACAACAACAAAGTCCCGAGGTCACCACTTTTGAATTCAAAGACATTTGGAAACATCAAGACAAGCATTTCAAACACGAAACATCCAGCCAGAACGCCCTTTTTATTATCCAAACGGAAAGCAAGTACATAGTGCAGTAGAAAGAACGATACAACGCACAGCCAAGAGGGCTACATCAAGTAGACGGGTAAAAGAAGAAGATGAAATGAAAACTACAAATCAACGAGACCCTCCTAGGCGACGACTACCGGTAGCCTTTGATCCTGCCTCAGAAAATCACGGAGCCGGAGCTTTCGAGCCAGACATCACCATCGCCTCCATGAGGACCTCATTCAAGCCTGTGATTTCTAACTTAAGTCCATCAATGAGCTCCTGCTTCTCCCGATCTCTCTGCTGAAAGTCGCTAACATTAACATGCATCTCTGCCCGAACAGCATCCAACTCCGAGCAACGAGCAGCAAGCCCCAACAAAGCCTTGTCGCGCTCCTCAGCCGCCTTGTTACGCAACCCGGTCATTTCGAGAAGATCACCCTGCGCTGCTTCCAGCGCCACCCTTGCTTCCTCCAACTCAATCCTGAGGGCAACGTTTACTCCCTCAGACCTTCCCAACACGTCATTCCCATGGCGGCGATAAGTCTGAGCAACAAGCCGCACCATCGCATCCATCTGCAAACAAGCAAAACACTTCAATTGCTGCCATATTTAATGTAACCCAACCGAGATTCAAGCAAGATATCTTACCATATGTAGAGCATGGTCAAGGGTAACATCAGGAGGACTGTCGGACTCGCAAGATGCACGACGAGCCATCTCGACAAACTCATCCACACCCAGACCCTCGAACCTATCCTCCCCAGCGGCAATCGCTTCAGATTCTTTTCGTGCCTTTCCCTTTCGGGACTTTTTCTCGCCCCTTCTACGGGAAGAGGGTGCCGCCTCATCCAACCCAGTCATCGCAACAGTAGCAGGAACAGCATCGGTAAATGGCACGCCACCCCAATCAGTATAACCTGCCTCGGGCTGCGAAGGATCGAGTCCAGTCCATCCTGCAGCATCCTGGAATGAGTCCCAGCCAGCCCACCCTGCTGTAGGTTGAGCAAAATCCCTTTGAGTCTTATTTATAGCCTCCCTCGACACGCTTTTCAAGGATGAGGGGGTAAAAAAAAAAGAAAAAAGAAGTGTGTGGTTGGGCTTGAGGGGACCACATGTACTAATTATTCCTTCCCCTGTTTTTATTCTCTTTTCCCGACAGACAACCTAAGCTAAAGGGGACAATAGAGAAAACGCCAAAAAATCCAAACCATTTATAAGTACTGTCACCCTTTAGTAGGTCTGTCCCTCCCCTTTCTACATTAGAGAGAAAGAGGTAGGTTGTGTGGTCCTATTCCTTGCTCCTCTAGTTTCCTTTTGTTTTTCTTGAGACCTCCAACACTCCACAACCCATCTCTACACTCTTTTCTCTCTCCACACCCCCTCTCTTGCAAGAAACCTGGTGAAGTACATTCAACCTTTATTCGGCATTCGCAGACAAAGTCCGAGGCAGACTTCACTGCCCCAACACCTGACAAAGCCCGAGACACCGGCAACGACTCGGCCCGAGGCGACCTTCGCCTCGGCATTCGAAGACGAAGTCCGAGGCAAACTTCATCGCCTTGGCACCTAACGAAGCCCGAGACATCAGCAATGTCTCGGCCCGAGGCGACCTTTGCCTCAGCATTCGAGGACAAAGTCCGAGGCAGGCTTCACCGCCTCAGCACCTGACGAAGCCCGGGGACGTCGGCACCGTCTCGGCCCGAGACGACCTCCATCTCGGCATTCAAAGACAAAGTCCGAGGCTGCCGTTACCGCCTCGGTTCCCGACAAAGAATGCGCCGGTCAATACAACGACGGGCTTGACAGCCGACGCTAGACAATGCGGCGGCAGCCGAGTTGCCCGTCGTCGGGCAACACATCGGCGAACCCGACCGTCGACTCTAAACAACATGCGCCGACAAGTTCGTTTGCGTTTGTTGGGTTACAAGACAAGCTCAAGCAGGCCAAAGCTATGCTTGGCTCGGCTTGTGTCGACTCCTTTCAGTTTCAACTGTGCAGCCCCTTCTCTTGGATTTTTGAGTAGGGTGTGAAAGAGGGCTTGAGTGTGAGAGGGTGGCAAAAAAAAAAAAAATGATGAAGTGTGACACTTGGGTTCAATGCATGCACAATGCAGCGGCCCGTTGTTCTTCCATCGTTGCAAGCAAGAGGTAGTGCCGCTCCATGAACCAAACCACTTGCAAGACCCCCCCCCCCCCCCCCCTCTTACAAGACCCCCCCTCTTGCAAGACCCCCCCCCCCCCTCTTGCAAGACCCCCCCTCTTGCAAGACCCCCCCCCCCCCCCCCCCTCTTACAAGACCCCCCCTCTTGCAAGAACCCCCCCCCCCCCCCCCCCCCCCCCCCTTTGCAAGATCTCCCCTCAACACATACACCAAAATAGACCCCCCTTCTTCCCCATCTCCGGCGACTCCCACCACCCACCTCCACCATCACCACCACTACCACCATCACCACCACCATGGCACCATCCCCACCACCTTCACCACTCACCATCACCACCACTACCCCCATCCCCACCATCACCACCACCACCACCACCACCCGGCCATCGCCGCTGCCACCGCCCCCGCGTGCCCAAACCCCCCTTCCCCGAGCCCGGCGCCCGAGCCACCACCCTGCGCCACCGCCGCCACCCCCCCTTCCCCGAGCCCGGCACCCGAGCCACCCCCACTCCCCCGCCCCCGGCCGGCGCCGCCACCCCCACCCCTGCGCACTCGAGCCCGAGCCCGAGCCCCTGCGTCGCCGCCGCCGCTGCGCCCCGCAGTCGTCGCCGTCCCCCCCCCCCCCCGAGCCGCCGCCGCCCGACCCTCTTCCCTCCCCCGTTCACTGAAACCTGCACCCCCTTTCTTTTTCATTTTTTGCAAAAAAAAACCCCCATCCATTATAAATTTTTATAAAACCCTTCGGCCGCCAATTTTGACTGTTCCGGGTTTTTTTATTTTTATTTTTTTTTACATAAAAACCCCTGTATCCCGGAATATTTAACCGAACCCCCTTCCACCTGACTTTTTTAGTCAAAAACCCCTCTGCCCCCTATTCTTTGCATAGAACCCCCTACCCCTAATATTTTGGCATGAACCGCCCTACACGTGACTATTTATGTGATCCCAGTCAACCAGGTTGCCACCTACCCAACTGGGAGGGGGTAACACACATGTAGTCGGCCACGCGCAACGGGTCGACAGACACACACCCGGTCAACCCCTAGTAGGGGGTCGACGGGCGCAACGGTTGGCCCCGGGTAGAGGGTTGGCAGACACACGCGGTCAGCCCCGCGCAACGGGTCGGCAGACAGACTATGGTCGGCCCCGTGCAACGAGTCGGCAGACACACATTAGTCGGCCCCGGACAGGGGGTCGGTAGACTGACGACGGTCGGCCCCGCGTAACGGGTCGGCAGACAGACTATGGTTGGCCCCATGCAACGGGTCAGCAGACACACAGTAGTCGGCCCCGGACAAGGGGTCGGCAGACTGACGACGGTCGGCCCCGCACAACAGGATGGCAGACAGACGACGGTCAGCCCCGCGCAATGGGTCGGCAGACACACAGTAGTCGGCCCCGCCAGGGGGTCGGTAGACTGACGATGATCGGCCCCGCGTAACGGGTCGGCAGACAGACGATAGTCGGCCCAGCGCAACGGGTCGGCAGACACACAATAGTCAGACTCAGACAGGGGGTCGACAGACTGACGAGGGTCGGCCCCGTGCAACGGGTCAATAGATAGACGATGGTTGGCCCCGTGCAACGGGTTGACAGACGCACACCCGGCCGACCCCTAGCAAGGGGTCGGCGAGCCCAACGGCTAACCCCGGATAGAGGGTCGGCAGACGAGCGACCGGCTTTGCACCAGGAAATCCCAGCCAGCTAGGTTAACACCTATCTAGCTGGGAGGGGGTAACTGTGGGTGCAAAATCTGGCTAACGCCCAACGGTGGGACCCACAGCCCTGCCTGGGGCCCACGAGTTCGACGGTGGGACCCGCAGCCCTACCTGGGGCCCATGAGTATGACGGTGGGACCCGCAGCCTCGCCTAGGGCCTACTTGCACTATCTGGAGAAATTTACTAAACCCCGGATACACTAAGGAATATTCTTGGAATATTCCTTATATGAATCAAACTACTATAAATAGCAAACCCTGTAAATGATTCCGGATCCGAGATTCCGGACCAGAAACCCACTTTCTGTTTTCCAGAGCTCTTTGAGTTTCCTGGTTTTCAGACTCCTTTTCCATCCTCTGATTACTTGTAAGAAGCACTCCTCGGCCTGTCAAGAGTAGCTCTACTGTTTACTCAGAGATAGTGGATTCAAAGGTTGCATCTTACCGCACGGAGACGTAGGCTTCGGCCGAACTTCGTCACCACATCCTGTGTCATCTCTTCCTCTACCCTTCTACTCTATAGTGCTTGTGTGATAGCCTAGCAAGTCACAACTCAGCGCTTCGAAGCGCGCCACATCCCGAAGGGTCAAACCTTCAATCGACTGTTGGAGGAGGGTCACGTACGACGGCCGAAATCCTCCCCCACATGTACTATACCCTATTATTTATTAATCTAATATTTAGGTTTAAAAAAAATCAAAAGTGGCCCATCTGACCTAGGGAATCAAGGATGCAAGTTGGGCTGGTTGAACCCGCACCAACCTGAGCCCAACCTGACCATGAGTCGGTTTTGGGCTCGATTTCTTGAAGATCGGGTTAGGTTTGGATCCGAAAAAGATATCCGTTCTAAAATTGGGTTGGATTCGGGCTAAGGGGTCAGGCAACCAGACCCAAACCGAACCCAAGTAAGGTATAACATGTCACTTACATGTCCCAAGGATTGTGTCCTTAGACCTACATAGATCCTACTCTCAATCCGCAGGGTAGGGCTGGCAATTTCGGACCCGACACGGCAGCCCCGACACGACCCGACACAAAGTTAGCGGGTCTGGGTCAGGGCTAAACGGGTTCGGGTCATAAACGATAAACCCGTTTAATAAACGGGTCGGGTCCGGGTTTAGGGTCTGGACACGGTAGACCCGGGAAGACCCGTTTAGTATTCAACGGGTCGTGTCGGGTCGGGTCTACCCGCAATCCAATACTATAATATATAATACCAGCGGGTCTTTCGGGTCAGGTCGGGTTGAGTCGGATTGGGTCGGATCGGGTCAACTAAATAGACCCAGGCGGTAACCGGGTCTTATAGGGTCTATCCTTTTATTAGCGGGTCGGGTACGGGTTTAAGATCTAGACACGATTAATTAAACGGGTCGGGTCCGGGTCTAGGGGTTTTGGACACGACACAAAACTAGACCCGACACGACATCTTATTGCCACCCCTACCGCAGGGTCACAAAGCGTTTGATGGTGGTGTCAAGAGACATCTTATTGATAAGGATTAATGAAAATTAAGTTCTTTTATGATAGTTTGAGCTTTAAAATCCAAAATCCACAAGTGATGAAAATATGCATTTATTTGAACCCGTTCGGCCCAACGATAGCCTCAAAATCCGAAAGGCTTTAGCTTCTGGGTCGTCATGGCCGGAGTAGGATTAATTGATCCCGATTGAGACACATTCTAACCTTGGCTTGGGCGGGGGGGGGGGGGGGGGGGGGAACCTGATCGTGAGGTGGAGTAAGATCGCCTCTATCTTCTTCCTGCGTTACCTGTAAAAAGACCGAGACTCACCTCAGAGCCAAGGCCCCTCCGACGCTCAAGTCAAGGAAGGGAACAACAACATGCGTGGTTTAGGATTCTGGAGAGAAAGATTGATTACGTGCTCATGAAGGGGCGGGGTTCTTTTATAGACTTCATGTGTGTGCGAGATTTCCTCCGAGAATCTCGGGATAATTACGGCGGATCCTTCACGATCGGACGCCTTTCATATCTTTCCTTCTATGCTCCCGTTGATCGTGGGCCCTCGATTAGTCATGGGCGACCCACGATCCTAACGGGCGAGATATCATCAGGATCGCTAGCCTGGTAAACCCCTAAAAGTTCGTCGAGGTCTTCTGGCTGTTACAAACGTCCTCCGATCTTTCCTCGTCCAAGGGCGGCTCTTCGCCGCCGATCAAGTCGATCTTCTCGGAGATTTAGGCTGTCGGGACAGGTCCACGACCTACCCGACCTGGTTCCCATCAGAACATTCAAGTCAGCTAGATCCTTTTCCAGGGCTTACACGTAGCCCGGGAACCGGGTTAGACAGGATCAGACTCGGTCCATCAGGTTTGGTTCTTCGGATCTCTACATTGGAATTGAATCATATTATCAAAGTCGCAGCGGAAGCAAAAGATAGATATGAAGATCTCATAATGTATGTTTCATTATAATAAATTCTACAAAACAATCTACATGCAAATCTATGATCTTAGCATATGTGCGGACATCCTAGAGGCATACTATAATCTATGAAAGATATGTATGCATCTAGTTAGGTGTTTAGAATCATCATACCTTATGGATCTTTGATCCGAAGAGAATGGAATGATGATGAACCGCATGAGAATCAAGAAGGAAGCTGTCGGATAGCACATTGTCCTTTGCGAAGGGAGGAATCCTCGAAATTCTATCTCTGAGTGCAAGGACTACGAGCCGATAGATGATCACGTTGCAAAAACGATGACGCTCCAAATGTTAGAATTGGATCCGCTTATCAGAGTCGCAGCGGAAGCAAAAGAAAGATCTAAAGATCATACGGTGTATGTTTCATTACAATTAATTCTACAAAACAATCTACATGCAAATCTATGATCTTAGCATATGTACGGACACCCTAGAGGCATACTACGATCTACGAAAGATATGCATGCATCTAGTAAGATATTTAGATTCATCATACCTTATGGATCTATGATCCGGAGATGACGGAACGATGAAGAACCGCACTTGAATCGTAAGGGAAACTGTCGGATAGCACCTTGTCCTTTGCGAATTGAAGAATCCTCGAAATCCCGTCTCTAAGTACAGGGATTACGAGCCGATGGAGGAATCCGTTGCGAAGACGATGGCGAGCAGCGAGATTTTCTCCTCCTGTTTCTTCTTTATTCCTTCTCCTTCCTTTCTCTTTCTTCTCCCTTCTTCTTCCTCTCTTTTCCTTGGTCGAAACCACAAATGAGGAGGACTAGGGAGGTTCGGATTTTCTGGAGGAGACGAGACCATTAGGTCGGCCCCTCCCTCTCCCTATTCCCTTATAGGGTCGGTCTCCCATGGCTTCAAGGAAGCTAGGGCCGGCCCTAGTAGGATTAGGATAGAGGGGGGGCGGTTTTTAGGGATTTCCAGTGTCTATCGTGAAGCCTGGACGAAAACGCCCTTCACGAAAAGTGAAAAACTGAAAGAGAGACTGAGTGAGGTGTGCTACTCGGAATCGAGTTCCGTCAGTGCCTGTGAGCTTCTGGAATTATTCCACTCAATCTAAGAACCATATTCAATGTGTTCTGAGCCATATTTTAGTATTTACCAAAATACCCCTACGGCCCGTAACATATGTGAATTAGGTTCTTAGGCTCCGGGCTTGCGCTCCATCGCGCTACTTCGCATCCAACGTATCCATCCAGGTCTGGGAACAATTCCTATACGCAACGACAGGGTGGAACCTTCAGGGTTCGGGATTTCTAGCTCCAACCGGATCCCTAATTAACTGTTCCGGTGACATACCAAAAGTTCTGTTAATCAGCCCTAATCCGATTAACCCACATAGCCACCCAGAGTGCGATGCGAGTTGAACTCTAGTGATCCTAAACTTATGTTACTTCCTCGTAACCCTGTTCTCTACTATACTCCGATAATCCTCAGTCCGTCCTATTACTAGTGCCATGATACGACTCGGGCGTTGGGAAGCACCGTCAGATCCCGATCGATCATTTAACTAGGGTTTGATGACTTGTCATCTATAACACTACACACCTTTCGGTGCTATGCCTAGCATCCGGAACATCGTCAGTCATACTGACAACCACCAGGCCTGGGTTAACTGTGTGGATAGATTGACTCATCAAAACGCACCCATCCAACACTGGACGTCGGATAACCTGTAGGGATTACATGTCACTCAAGTGCCAGTCGGGTAACCCAACGTACCGTGGTATTGGACTATGGAAGGTCCGCACACGTTGGCACATCAAAGCACCACACAACTGGTTGGCCCAGTAAACATAGTCCCTCAGGGTTAAGGACAGATTATCTATAGTAGTAAGACGGTTTCTGCACCAGTGTTTGAATCACTGAACTGTGCACCATTTTGGTTCCTGTTCGACACGATCATCGTGCTTGGTCAGGTGAATAGGAATCCCCCATTCCCGTGGTGGAGACTTTACCACATCCTCTACCTGCCAACAGCTTGTTCTCGGTGAAGCGACCGGCATCACCTAAGCTGTGAACTAGTTCTAGGTCTACACAGAACTGGTCTACTGGGTCTCCCAAGCATGGATCCTCCATGCGCCTCAGTGGCCTACTGTGTTCCCTAGGGTCCTTTTATTATATGAGTATTATCATACACCATAGTAGTATTCTAATTAAAGCAATAACCAAAGGCATCTTTATTAATGTTAATACAGAAAATCCACGCTAAGGACACACGAGCTACAACAGAGAGAACCTCTTACACATCCCTTCTTTATGAGGTTTTATACATATCTAGATAGGTCACGACCTCCTAGACTTAGACCCTGGTCTACCGTGCTCCCACTAGGATTACAAACCTTCCCGCAAAGCATTAGTATCCTCGAAAAATATCATAGTCCTTACCTTGAATACTCAGCTTTCGTGTTTCTTGCAAGGATCACATTACATAGATTCTGTGGGTGAAAAATCTTGCTAACGCCCAATGGTGGGACCCACAGCCCCACCTGGGGCCCACAAGTCCAACGCTGGGACCCGCAGCCCTGCCTGGGGCCCACTTGCACTATCTGGGGTCTGGTAAATCCCCCCGGGTATTTACCAAACCCTGGATATTCCTAGAATATTCCCCAGATAAACTAAGCCCTTATAAATAGCAGACCCTGTAAATGATTCCAGATCCAAAATTCCAGACCAGAAACCCACTTTCTGTTTTCCAGAGCTCCTTGAGCTTTCTGGTTTTCAGACTCCTTTTCCACCCTCTGATTACTTGTAAGAAGTACTCCTCGGCCTGTCGAGAGTAGCTCTATTGTTTACTAAGAGATAGTGGATTCAAAGGTTGTGTCTTACCGCACGGAGACGTAGTCTTCGGCCGAACATCGTCACCATATCCTGTGTCATCTCTTTCTCTACCTTTCTACTCTATAGTGCTTGTGTGACAGCCCATCAAGTCACAACTCAGCGCTTCGAAGCGCGCTACATCCCGAAGGGTCAAACCTTCAATCGACTGTTGGAGGAGGGTCACGTACGACGACCGAAATCCTCCCCCACAGATTCCAAGGATCCTGATACTTCACTAGTTTGTCCATAATCCTAAGATCTGGAGCCTAACCTAAGGTCAACGTGGAAAGGACTCCCACTACGATGACGCCTCGTTCACAATTTGATGTCTGATGTCATAGTAGACCTCATCTCATTATAGATTTCGATGCTAGCCAAATAGGGACATCCGACAACCTCCGCCGGACCTCAACCTAATGGTGACATAACCAAATCGTGATGAGTTCATACTACCATCAAACGTCATCTAGAAACGGATATCACACAGTAAAATCCTAACCTAACTTGGTCGCTAGGACCACGTGGGGAAAGGGCATCCCACTAGGGTTATCATACTTCTTATGGAGATATTAGTTAATTATCTCTAAACAAATCTAACACTGCGTCTATCTCCGTGCACAGTACTTGGCTACCTGAACTACCACGAGGGCGGTTACCACCTTTCCTTTTAGCTAGCCACCGGATTCGCACGTGTTAGAAGCATATATAGACACCGATGAATCCATAAGTTTAGTACTAACCCTAAGCCTGATCTAGAGACAAACTCACAAGCAAGATAATAAAATTATCATCGGGATTCTCTAAACAATAAGTAAAGAGAATCAACAGAAAAACATCCAAACTGAATCAAGTTCAGGGTCCGACCCTGAACCTGAATAGCACAGCCAAGATATCCTGCTCTTCCGTTCTGCACAATCTCTGACGACGATCCCCATCATCGCCAACGTGCATGCTTTCGTCGGATTTTTGCACGCCATGATACCGCTTGCCCGAACCGTGGATGAAGCATCATCTCCTTCTTCCTATGACCGAAAAACTAACACGCTCCGAGCAAGTACTCGTTCGTGTACAATTTCGCTAGAAAGATAAGAAGACAATCCTAAAAACATGGCCAGGGAACCGAGGATGGTCAACCCCCACCCTCGCCTATCTAGAGCCTTAAAATCCACAAGCACAATAATAATCAATGCAAAATTAAATCCGGGGTCCGACCCCCGGATGCATGCAATCACATATTACTATTCAACGTGGCACCTGCAAAAAGACGATACATAGCACAATCCATATACATGATCTATGTCGAACCCCGATGAAAACATATACCATCATATATTCACATGATGTTTTCACGAATTCATGCATGAAACACACACCAAAGCGTGCTCTGATACCAATTGTTGGAATTGGATCCGCTTATCAGAGTCGCAGCGGAAGCAAAAGAAAGATCCGAAGATCATACAGTGTATGTTTCATTACAATTAATTCTACAAAACAATCTATATGCAAATTTATGATCTTAGCATATGTGCGGACACCCTAGAGGCTACGATCTACGGAAGACATGCATGCATCTCGTAAGATATTTAGATTCATCATACCTTATAGATCTATGCTCCGGAGATGACGGAACGATGAAGAACCGCACTTAAATCGTAAGGGAAACTGTCGGATAGCACCTTGTCTTTTGCGAATTGAAGAATCCTCGAAATCCCGTCTCTGAGTGCAGGGATTACGAGCCGACGAAGGAATCCTTTGCGAAGACAATGGCGAGCCGCGAGATCTTCTCCTCCTCTTTCTCCTTTCTTCCTTCTCCTTCCTTCCTCTTTCTTCTCCCTTCTTCTTCCTCTCTTTTCCTTGGCCGAAACCACAAAGGAGGAGGACTAGGGGGGTTCGGATTTTCTGGAGGAGAGGAGACCATTAGGTCGGCCCCTCCCTCTCCCTATTCCCTTATAGGGTCGGTCTCCCATGGCTTCAAGGAAGCTAGGGCCGGCCCTAGTAGGATTAGGATAGAGGGGGGGCGGTTTTTAGGAATTTCCAGTGTCTATCGTCAAGCCTGGACGAAAATGCTCTTCACGAAAAGTGAAAAACTGAAAGAGAGACTGAGTGAGGTGCACTACTCGGAATCGAGTTCTGTCAGCGCCTGTGAGCTCCTGAAATTATTCCGCTCAATCTAAGATCCATATTCAATGTGTTCTGAGCCATATTTCAGTATTTACCAAAATACCCCTACGGCCCGTAACACATGTGAATTAGGTTCTTAGGCTCCGGGCTTGCGCTCCATCGCGCTACTTCGCATCCAACGTATCCATCCAGGTCGGGGAACAATTCATATACGCAATGATAGGGTGGAACCTTTAGGGTTCGGGATCTCTAGCTCCAACCGGATCCCTGATTAACTGTTCCGATGATACACCGAAAGTTCCGCTAATCAGCCCTAATCCGATTAACCCGCGTAGCCACCCAAAGTGCGACGCGAGTTGAACTTTAGTGATCCTAAACTTATGTTACTCCCTCGTAACCATGTTCTCTACTATACTCCGATAATCCTTAGTCCCTCCTATTACTGGTGCCATGATACGACTCGGGCGGTGGGGAGCACCGTCAGATCCCGATCGATCATCTGACTAGGGTTTGATGACTTGTCATCTATAACACTACACACCTTTCGGTGCTATGCCTAGCATCCAGAACATCATCAGTCATACTGACAACCATCAGGCCTGGGTTAACTATGTGGACAGATTGACTTATCAAAACGCACCCATCCAACACTGGACGTCGGATAACCTGTAGGGATTACATGTCACTCAAGCGTCAGCCGGGTAACCCAACGTACCATGGTATTGGACTATGGAAGGTCCGCACACGTTGGCACATCAAAGCACCACACAACTGGTTGGCCCTGCGTACATAGTCCCTCAGGGTTAAGGACGGATTATCTATAGCAGTAAGACGATTTCTGCACCAGTGTCTGAATCACTGAACTATGCACCGTCTTGTTTCCTGTTCAACACGATCATCGTGCTTGGTCAGGTGAATGGGAATCCCACGTTCCCGTGGTGGAGACTTCACCACATTCTCTAACTGCCAACAACTTGTTCTCAGTGAAGCGACCGACATCACCTAAGCTGTGAACTAGTTCTAGGTATACACAGAACTGGTCCACTGAGTCTCCCAAGCATGGATCCTCCATGCGCCTCAGTGGCCTACTGTGTTCCCTATGATTCTTTTATTATATAAGTATTATCATACACCAGAGTAGTATTCTAATTAAAGCAATAACCAAAGTCATCTTTATTAATGTTAATACAGAAAATCCACGCTAAGGACACACGAGCTACAACACCAAAGCCTTCTCTTCTCATTCTCTTCTCTTCTTCCTTCTCCTTTCCTTCATCCTTTCATCCTCTTTTTTCTTCCTTATTTTTCTTCTTCCCTTTTCTTAGCCGAAACCACAGAGGAGAGAGAGCGAGGGTCGGATTTCTCAAGGAGAGGGAGAGAATTAGGATTTTTCCAAAAGATGGGAGAGGGGAACTTGCACATAACTTTGGCCGACCCTTCTCCCCTATTTCCTCTTATAGGGCCGCCCCCCTACTCGCTTACGCAAGCTAGGGCCAGCCCATTAAAGATAGGGATAGGGGTGGTCAGATTTTCCATGGTTAGGGCTTTCCTTTATCTTCTAGACACTTTGGACGAAAACGCCCTTATGTCGGAAAACCGCTGATAGAGAGATAGATTGAGGTACGCTAGTAGGAATCGAGTTCCGTCAGCGCCTATGAGCTCCTGGAATTATTTCACTCATTGTAAGATCAATATTCAATATGTTCTGAGTCATATTTCAATATTGACCAAATACCCATATGGCCCCTTAATATATGTGAATTAGATTCTTAGGCTTCGGGCTTGCGCTCCATCGTGCTACTTCGCATCCAACATGTCCAACTAGGTCGATGAACAATTACTATATGCAACGATAGGGTGGAACATTCAGAGTTCAGGATTTCTAGCCACCCAGAGTGCGACGCTAGTTGAACTCTAGTAATCATAAACTTATGTTACTCCCTCGTAACCCTGTTCTCTACTATACTCTGATAATCCTTAGTCCCTTCTATTACTGGTGCCATAATTCGACTCGGGTGGTGGGGAGCACTGTCAGACCCCAATCGATCATCTGACTAGAATTTGATGACCTGTCATCTATAATACCATACACCTTCCGGTGCTATGCCTAGGATCAGGAATGTCATCAGCCATACGGATAACCATCAGGTCTGGATTAATTGTGTGGACAGATTGACTCATCAAAATGCACCAATCCAATACTGGACGTCGGATAACCTGTAGGAATTGCATGCCACTCTAGCGCCAACCGGGTAACCCAACGTACCGTGGTATTGGATTATGATAGGTCCGCAAATGTTGGCACATCAAAGCATCACTCAACTAGTTGGCTCAGTGTACATGGTCCCTCAGGGTTAATGACAGATTATCTATAGTAGTAAGACGGTTTATGCGCCAGTGTCTGAGTCACTAAACGGTGCACCGTCTTGGTTCCTATTCAACACGATCATTGTGCTTGGTCAGGTGAATGGGAATCTCACATTTCCGTGGTTGAGATTTCACCACATCATCTACCTGCCAACAGTTTATTCTCGGCGAAGCGATCGACATCACCAAAGTTGTGAACTAGTTCTAGGTTTACACAGAACCGGTCCACTGGGTCTCCCAAGTATAGATCCACCATGCGCCTCAGTGGCCTACTGTGTTCCCTAGGGTCCTTTATTATATATGAATTAACATACACCAAAGTAGTATTCTAATTAGAGCAATAACCAAAGTCATCTTTATTAATGTTAATATAAAAAATCCACGCTCAGGACACACGAGTTACAACACTCTAGGTCGAGCCCAGTCGGGTAGTTTTGTTGTACACGTGTCATTATCTGAACGACACACTAGAAAACCCCTTCTACATAGGATAGTTTAGGATTCAAGCTCCAAGTCTTTGAGATACCTTCTAGCCTTGGCAATCACCTCAACTGTCTTTTAGATCAAATTTGTAAGCTTGGGTTAGCACAAGTTGGTGGATCAGGTTGTCATTTGATTGTCATGAGTTCTCCAATCTTTTTTTTTTTTGGTTCAACGAAGTGAGAGGTCACAACAGGACACCCACCAGGAGGTGCCACATGCCGGTGCAGCAAACAAAAGCCCGCCCTTCTGCAGAAATAAGCATTATGTCAATCGGTAGAAACACCACAACCCATCATCCTGCGGGATCAGCCCAAACCACCAACCGGTAGGCAAAACACAGATCTTCAACCGACAGGAAACAATAGGTACGCCGCCTTAGCGAACACACCAGCCACCGGACGCAGCCACCGGACGCCAACTATGAGACACAAGAACAAAAAAGAAAAAAAAAACAAACAAACAAACAAACAAACAGGTGCCAAAAAAACCCACCCAAAACAGGATCTCCAACGATCCACCACCACCATCAGCTTCAACGCCAACGAAATGACTCATCTCCCTTATTTGCCTCGAAAGCCAATTGTCACCTTCTCGAGCCACTTGGAACCATCACCGAGCAGAGGAGGATCTGAAAAAATCACGGCGGACTCCAAATGCTGACCGACCGAACCCCACCTTGCCCTTTGTTATCTTCGCTCTTGACTGACTTCCTTTCTGGCTGCTCCATCGATGGCACCAATGCTTCCATTCTTGTTTTCTTATGAAACATACCTGAATAAGTAAAGGATGCACATACACAAGATTAACCCTTTAAATTTTTTTATAATTAAATATATTTCTCTCTCTCTCTCTGATAATTTTGGATCCGACACGAAGTTAGCAGGTCTGGGTCAGGATTAAACGGGTTCGGGTCATAAACGGGCCGATACAATAGACCCGTTTAATAAACGGGTCGGGTCCGGGTTTAGGGTCTGGACACAATAGACTCGGAAAGACCCGTCAACGGATCGGGTTAGGTCGGGTTGGGTCGGTCTACCCTCAATCCGATACTGTATTATATAGTACCAGCGGGTCTATCGGGTTGAGTCGGACCCGTGTGGTAAACGGGTCTTATCGGGTCTACCCGTTTAAATGTGGGTCGGGTACTGATTTAGGATCTAGACACGATTAGTTAAACGGGTCGGGTCCCGATCTAGAGGTTTTGGACACGACCCGAAACTAGGCACGACTCGAATCCGACCGGACACGACCATTGCCAACCCTAATCCCAACCCAAACCCAGGCTGACTCCGCCCAAACTTGGTCAAAGTATCACCTGTTAATCTGTTATTTAAAACTCTAACACATGATTCACTGACCCAAAAAAAATCCTATCACTAGGGGTAGAAATGGGCCGGGTTCGGGTCGCCCCCTTCCACTACCCTTACCCATAACCATTATGGTATAGCAGGGTCCAAGCCCAACCCAAACATATTCGAGTATAAGAGTCCATACCCGGCCCATACCCATTCCGGTTTTGGGTATGAAATAAGTATCTTTAGTTTTTTTTTTTTTTTTTTCTCCACCATATATGCAATTGCTTGAAGAAAAAAAAAAACAATATATTACAATGCAATGTTAGGAAGCTCTTATGGTTTCTTATTGTACTTATATTGTGTTTGGTATAGTAAGTGTGAGCAGGGATTTAAGGTTTGTTAGAATTTGGGTACGTTACAATAAGTTTGGAGTCTAGCCACATAATACACTTAGTATATATACACAAGTTAGAGCGATATCGGGTTTCGAGTATGGCTATTGTGGTATCTATATCCATACCCATAAGTTGATCGGGTGGAGTCTCTATATCTATGCCCTACCAAATCTTGTTTCGGGTGCCAAATCTATACTCATACCTGAGGTTTTGGGTCAGGTTTGGGTTTGTTTTATGGGTTTTCGAACTCCATTCACATCCCTATCCACCACAATAAACATATCGATTTTATTATTCTAAAACGGCATGAGGTTAAATGTTAAGCTCTTACTAATCACTTTTCCGAAGAGAAATGCTATTCAACTCGAAGGTTTTTCCGATTCCGCCAACCCGATTGACTTGGCAGCATACAACTGATGGCTGAAACCCACTAGCGACATTTAAATCTTATACACCATCAGTTGCACGCTACCACATCAATCTGGTTGAGCAGAATCGGAAAAACCTTCGGACTGAATAGCTTCTCTCTTTTCCGGCCTATTTTAGGTAGAGGAATAAAACTAAGAGCCTCTATGAATGTGTGTAGAGCTAATGTTAGTATAATTGCCACCTAACTAACCAAGTAGATAGCACGATTGCGTCATTTTGCAGAAGATCTTCTCTTGTGATTCTAATGGGTTCGTTGGATAGATTTTAGCGAAGTGCTTTATTATAAGCGCTTCTAAGCAAGTCTTGTATTGGGGTTGTGTTTGGCTTAGGGCCTGTTTGGTTGGTGGGAGTTGGAACCGGCGTGTTCCAACTCACGTGTGAGGGTACAAACGGAATGAGTTGGAACTCCACCTGAAAACTTGTGGGGTACAAACTCACGCGTTTTCTATGCAATCGAAACCCACGGAGGAGTTGAAACTCATCTGTTCGGGAGCGTCCGCACGGAACCAAACAGCCGCTTTAGCGGAACACGCGTGAGTTGGAACACGCCGGTTCCAACTCCCTCCAACCAAACAGACCCTTAGTAAAGTGCTTTACTCCAAAGGGGGCCATCATCAGTACTTGACTGCTATCGAGTGGAAGAACACTGAATCCTCCTCTTCTAAATTGTAAATGTCATCAGTAGGCGATCCTGCTCCGTAGGCCTTCTTGACTCTCGTAATACCCATTAGAAGTCACGATAAATCCTTTGGTGGGATGCCCTCCAAGCTTTGCAAACGAAGGTGGAAGCCCACAAAAGTATTCCCAACATCCTCATCCATCGCAAAGATTTGAATCTTCCCTGTCAGGGGGAGATCTCGTTCCGATAGATTTCTCAAGTCAAGCCTAGCCCCATGTCGCTCGGCATCCCGAGATCGAGAATCATCCTCCCCAACCTTTGCCACCATTTGACGGAACAATCCGACCAACGGATGAATTAGCAACAAGGATGGCTTGCACTTCCCGGCACCCTCCTCTACCGGCCGCCCCCCACCATCAGCATTACTAGCATCATACCGGCCTATGACTTCCTTCTCCTCGGAAAAAGGATTAGAATCCGGTTTTTCATTGCGGGAAGTGTACTCCCCAATTACTTGGTGTTGTGCATCAACGACAGATTCCACACCAACCACTTCCTCCAAGGACCTATATATCTTAGGGTTTAGGATTCGGTTTAGTTTTAAAAAGGAGTGACATAAAATAAAAATTTAAAGTATAGTTAGAGATACTTTCATGGGAAACTTTGAGATAGCTCCCTAACAAAGGTAACAATTTGCAATAAGCCCTCGTACAAGTTCCGTATTACAATAGCTCCCTTACAAAATCCCACTGAACAAAATAGAAAAAAGAAAAAGAAAAAGATAATAGCATCCAGCCAAAGTTTATTAAATTTATATTTTTTGCCATTAACTTTACACAAACCATTTTTTTTTGCATAAAAATCATTTAAAAAATCACTTCAAATTGTCGATTTAAAACCACAAAACAATTTAAATTTTTTCACATATATTTTCATCAAAAAAAATTATTGTATCAATCGACCAAATAGTTCCTCTATTTTACCTAGTTATTACTCCTTATGTGCAAGATAGAATCAACTTGATGTTGCATAGTTAAATGTATTTTTTGTCACAAAGAAAATCATATTGTAACCAGATGAAAAAAAATGATGCTACGATTAATCAACAATTAAGACATTTTACTATATCAAATCGTAACTCTTTGCTAACGGTTTGTTACTCTTTATCAATTGTGTTACTTTTTTACTAAGATTGTTACACTTTATATGTAGTGTTAAAATTATCATTTAAAAAATTGAGACATCGAAGTACTACTTGAATCATCCAAAGAACCAAGAAACTGATGACATAGATAACAAAATCACATTACTCACTACCTTCTCAGCCATCCTGCCTTCCCTTCCATCCAGATTGTGCCATTCTGATCACAGCCATCCATTGCACCCCAGCAACAGGTGAATCCCACTCAGGCCCAACTTCAGTTGGCCAAGGGTGTAAGCAATTCCAATCGAAACCACCAACCAAACAAATATCATGCTAATGGCCACAATATATTAAGCAAGATACGATATTATTAAACCATCTAAGCCAGAATCGAAGTCCAGACTGCCAGAATGCAGCAGCAGCAACAACCACCAAGGAATTGAGGTTTTTTTAGGTAACCAAACTGAAAGCAGGACTCAAAGTCAAAAATAGACGAAGGCATCAAAACGAAAGATAGATTTGCCACCGCCTATCGAGCACCCAATTCTGAAGCCAAGTGCTATGGACGGACAGTGGCGTAGACCAAACACTATAAGGAGGAGCAATACTACTAAAACCCTGGAAGCCACCCAGTGAGAGACGCGGCTCGGTTCATTTCTTCTTTGCGGCGGACTTGGTGACCTTGGCGCCGGTAGGATCCTTCTTCTCGACACTCTTGATGACCCCAACAGCCACAGTCTGGCGCATGTCCCTGACAGCAAAACGGCCAAGGGGCGGGTACTCGGAAAAGGTCTCCACCACCATGGGCTTAGTTGGCACCATCTTCACCATGCCAGCGTCACCGTTCTTCAAGAACTTTGGCTCTTTCTCGAGCTCCTTACCAGAGCGCCGATCGATCTTGGTGAGGATCTCAGCAAATTTGACAGCGATGTGGGAGGTGTGGCAATCAAGAACAGGTGCATAGCCGTTGCCAATCTGACCAGGGTGGTTCATGATGATGACCTGGGAGGTGAAGTTGGCAGCCTCCTTGGCAGGATCTTCCTTGGAATTGGAGGCAACAAAGCCACGCTTGAGATCCTTCACTGCCACGTTCTTCACGTTGAAGCCCACGTTGTCACCGGGGAGGGCTTCTAGCAGGGCCTCGTGGTGCATCTCGACCGACTTGACTTCAGTGGTCAGGCCAGTGGGACCGAAGGTGACGACCACACCAGGCTTGATGACGCCGGTCTCGACACGGCCGACTGGGACGGTACCAATGCCTCCAATCTTGTAGACGTCCTGAAGAGGAAGGCGAAGGGGCTTGTCCGAAGGCCTCTTTGGCTCCTGGATCATGTCGAGGGCATCGAGAAGGGTGGGCCCCTTGTACCAGTCGAGGTTGGTTGACCTCTCAATCATGTTGTCGCCCTCAAAGCCCGAGATGGGGACAAATGGGATCTTGTCAGGGTTGTAACCCACCTTCTTGAGGTAAGACGAGACCTCCTTCACGATCTCATCATACCGGGCCTTGGAGTACTTGGGGGTTGTTGCATCCATCTAGCATGGGCAAAATGGCAACAATTCATAAAGGAGACAAAAAAAAAAAGAAGACGAAATAGACATTAAGATGGAATGCAAACAACCACATTGGAGTACTAGTAAACAACTACATTACTATACTCTAAAACTCATAGCTATACTTTTTTGAGAAAAAAAACTAGCCTAAGCATCTTATGTGAGCTAATAGTCTAATAGTGAAGACTACAAAGCTGTAGTAGTACTACAGACATCACAGATTATTTATGATAACCAAGATTTCAACTGACAAATTCCAGCCAGGGTCAGACATAGAAAAGGGGGAAATTGTTGGTTTTACAATTTTTCGGTCCAAGAAGGACCAAAAAGAGCACCGACAATACCGAAAAACACTGAACATAAAATTCTCTTCATACCAACTACTAAAATGGAAATCTGACCATGAAATCTGATAGGGGTGTGCAGGATCCAAACCAAACCGATCAAACCGACCAAACCAAACCAAACCACTCAATGGATCAGATTGGATTGGATTTTTTTAAAACCAATATGATTGGATCAGTTTGTCGGATTTGTAAATTTAAAACCAACCTAAACCAAACCAAACCGACTTATGAAAGAAGAAAATTTTGCACCGAAATTTGTTTTTGCATTTTTCAATTTTTCCACCAGCATTTGATCGAAGAACAAAAAATTTGGCCAACCGAAATCAACAACAAAAACAACATTTAAAACCTTGATTACAACACGAAGATATCAAGTGATTAGTATATATATATTAAACAACTTATAAGCCATGACTAAGAAAACAACGAAAAAAATGCAAGTCAATCTTAATAGGCAAACAGGGGGGGCATTATTTTACCTTGTTGCAGCAACAAATCATCTGCTTGACCCCAAGAGTAAAAGCAAGCAAGGCATGCTCACGGGTCTGTCCATCCTTCGATATGCCTGCTTCGAAACCACCAGTAGTTGAGTCAATGATAAGGACAGCACAATCGGCCTGGGAGGTGCCCGTAATCATGTTCTTGATGAAGTCACGATGACCAGGGGCATCGATGACCGTGCAGTAGTACTTGGTCGTCTCAAACTTCCACAGCGCAATGTCGATGGTGATACCACGCTCACGCTCGGCCTTCAGCTTGTCCAGGACCCACGCATACTTGAATGACCTCTTGTTCATCTCAGCAGCTTCCTTTTCAAACCTTTCAATCACCCGCTTATCAATACCACCTAGCTTGTAAATGAGATGTCCAGTGGTGGTTGATTTGCCAGAGTCGACATGGCCAATGACCACAATGTTTATGTGAACCTTCTCCTTGCCCATGATTGCAGGTACTTACAATAGAAACAAAAACTGCTGTTAAAAAAAAAAGTCAGAATCATATCTTCATTAAAAAATTTGAACATTCAAAGATACAGGATCATGGTTGACACTGATGGTTATCACGCTCCCACTATACTAAGAGTCTGGCATAAACATCAAGAGCAAAGCTATTCCACCCGAATGCCAGCCGGAACTGGGTGCAACAGAAGCATGTAATCGTGCCACATCAGTTTGTAAAACATTCTGGTTGAATAGTATTTTCCAAAGAAAATGCATTTTGAAGGTCAAAAGAAAAATGATGCAACACATTCATATTAGAGCTCCACTAATCTGATCTATGACTATAATCTTTGCAGACATGAGGTTAATCAACCAACTAGTATAATCCCAACTAACTTACTTTTCACACAATCAACCATTTAATCAAAAGCCCAATTAATATTCAAATCAACAAATTAATAAAAAAGAACCTTAACTATTATGCCTTTACTATTCAAATATTTAATTATGTACCATACTACAGCTGTTAACACACACACACAAAAAAAAGGGTTATTTTGACTTTGCCGCCCCAAATTTGCCTTGAATTAGACTTTACCCCCATATTTTCATTAATTAGACTTTACCCCCCAAAATAACTGTTTCGTCAGCTCACCCCCCAAAACTTTATTTCTTTTCCGTCAGCTCATCCTTTGTCTTAGATGGCGAGCTGACGGAACAGTTATTTTTGGGGGGTAAAGTCTAATTAATGAAAATATGGGGGGTAAAGTCTAATTCAAGGCAAATTTGGGGGGCAAAGTCAAAATAACCCAAAAAAAAAATCCAGACTAATTAAGTTTGAATTTGCATGTTTCATACCCCAATATAAAGAAATACGATAAATCTAACAATGGAAAATTTAAAAGTTCTGAAGTTTAGGGTGTTTGATGATAATAAAAGGAGTTCGAAACTTGGAATAAGTATGTACAAAATAAAGGGAAAATCATGAAGTTTAAAATACTCAAATTTTACATGGACACAGGCCCATGCACATAGTATTTAAACATCAAAAACAACATAAACCTTACAAATAAATCATGCCTTAAATTGAAACAAACAAAATTACAACTAAATCAAATTGAAATTGTGAATAGGGGATGTATTCCATGGCTATTTTACATTTTTACTAGAACATTTTCCTCTGAAAATGTACCAAATGACATGTCTTAAGACAATCTATACTAATCATATAAAGCTGAGGCCTTTGGTGCCACGTGGCAACCTCCCCTTTCCCCCGTTCTCTCCCAATTTTGTCTTCCCCTTTAAATTTTATTTAATTAAACATTCTCTCTCAATGGGGATGCGGTGCCGGATGTGCCATCGTGAATTGCACGAGATTAGTACCAGTAAATACTTATAAAACTAAGGCTTTTGGAGCCACATAGCACTATAGCAGCCTCTTTCCCTCCCCCCATCTTTATTTTAAGTTTTTAATGATTAACTTCCTCTCTCTATTAACACAATGGATAGCGGGAGTTGGTGCCGGATGTGCGATCCTATCGAGCAGCATTACAACCATTCATGCATTGCCCAGGACTATAACTATTTTGTGTAAAAAAAAAACATAAGTTCCAGGTCTATCTTCTAAGACCATCTAGAAGAGGGGTGGCAATGGGCCCAAATTTGGGCATCATTTATACCATGCCAGATCGGGCTTTCGGGTCGGGGCTATTCAAAATTAGGTATTTACTAACCCAAGCGGGCCAAGTCAGGCCCATTGCCATCCCTAATCTTGAAATGGTGGGTTGAAGAGAATCAGTTAAATGAGTCAAATGGCATGCATCATAAGAATCTATACAACACCATACAAGTAGTAGTCAACAAATCTTGCTTGACAATAAGGGAGTGTTTATTTATCTTCAGATCATCCCATATTGTTCCTAATTTTTAGTTTTTAAAATAATTGTTCCAGGCCATTAAAAATACACTTTGTGCCAAAACAATTTCAAGTTCGCTCATTCGGGATTGCAACAAACTTGTAACAAAAAGATTTATTGTAGGGAAAGAATGTTGTAGGAAGGGAATACATATTATAGTAAGACAATATATTATGTAGAGTAAGAATGTCAAATAGAGAACACAAAAAAGAGCATGTTGTACCTGACCAAAAAAAAAACATATTGTACAAAAGAAAATTGTATAGAGAGAATTGTAAAAAGAGAGTTTTAGACAAAGATTATATGTAGTAAGAGAATGTTGTTTTTGTAATACAGTTTCTGCCACTTGCTAGAAAAAACCATATGTTATATCATACCAAATGTTGTCTCTCTTATTATGTTTCTTAGAAAAAATTCTGCAGCTATGGTGCAAACGTATGTTTTAGCCAGAAACAATTCTGAGCATTTTCTATGGAGCAAGACCCACTTGCAAGAAGCAGAAGATCTTGCAGGGTCACATAGGTTTAAGGGTTCAAATAAAAATTAGTAAGATTGATTTAGATATTTAAACATAGAATCATAACAGGCATAATCAGAGCGAAGTGTTTAGACAAATACATACATAATTAATACCGTATTTCCACTTACCAAATTATCTAACTTTAACAATTGGTATTAACGACAAATTAAACAAAAAACAAAGACACATCAAGTATTACAGTATGGATCAGGACAAAGCTGATCACAACAGAAGGATGAATAAACAAGAGGTTATTGAGTTGCAGTGACATATTTGGAAACTTTTCACTGGTGAGTCACAAGAGTATCAAAAAAAGCAAAAAAAAAGAGGAAAAATTATAGGGTTGCCTTCACTTGGAAGCTCAGGTGAATTCAATCATCAAAATGAATTATGTGCAATAACCAGTCAAAAAATACTGAGAAATAAGCTACTTCCTAGATGTCGAGTACTTAAATTAAGATATTGAACATATAGAGATGCTAGACAAGAAACAAACCATCGTGTCAAAAACGTATCCAAATCTAACTTCTGATATGATGGAAGAGCATGTCACATATCAAAAGACTATGTGATGGCCTGAATTTCATTCTACAGGTAACATATATCTAATTCCATTGATAAACCAACACATTTAAAGAAATATCAGAACAATACGATTATTTTCTCCTTTCAAAAGAATATGCATAAAGAAAGTATCTCAGTTTCAGGTTTCAGTTTCGGAGCATTCCATAGAATTAGGGTAGGATAAAACAGTTTGTTTTCCACTAAATGCATTCGTATGAAATGGAATGGGGTAGCGAGGCAGTTTGCTCATGGCAAAATTCAAACAATAAATTAAGAAACAAACAATATCCATTCCGCTTAAATTATCAAAGGAGCCATCAGTATGATGCATTTCTATTACATATCATTCAATAGGATTCGGATCGTCTCTATTCCTGGATGCCTCTATTCCCCTCTAATCGTTGCTCCCATAGGCTGGATCAAGATTCAACAGTGCAGATCAATTTTCAACTGCCGTACACATGTAATGGTATCCAATGAAAATTTAAGTTTTCAATCTACACCGTTGAATCCCAATCCCGTGAATGGGGCAACGAATAGAGGGAAATAGAGACACCCATGAATAGAGACGATCCAAATCCCATTCGATAGTGGCATTCATTTATTCTAGAAATGGAGGGACTTTATATGCGTCCAATAGGATTTGAACCTATACCAAAGGTTTAGAACCTCTGTCCTATCCATTAGACAATGGACGCTTTTCTCTCCAGTTTCCTTCGCACTTCCATCATTCTCTTGTTCATCATACAAGGGACAGTCACACCCATTAACCATTGGGTGGTTTTCTCTTTGTTGATACGACAATAGAGAGATGATGGTAGTGTTGCACATGAATATTCGTTAAATATCGGTACATATATAATAAGAACAAACACTATATGAATACAATGCATCAAAACAAACAATATATGAAGAGAAATTATCTATAAATATCAGAAGAGAAATTATCTATAATGTTTAAATAAAAGAATGATATTTCAGATTCAGATACTGAATGAAAATCTATAAGAAACCGATTTCAGATTGAAACCAATTTTCTGCCTATTCCAGAATAAAACCCATTTCTATGCTCAAAGGAACCCTATGCCGATTTCAGATCAAAACCCATTTTTAGCTACAACATTATGTTTTTTTATTGAATTACTACAGATCGGCAGCTTCTGATCTGACTTTTACACAACAGCAGATAAGATCAAGATCAACAACAACAACAAATAGGATCAAGATCAACAACAACAAGAACTAGATCGAGAAAAACACAGATCATATCTCACAGAAGAGTCAGAAGAACTCAAACCCTAGGTTTCCTTATCGGATATTCAAATCTATGGGGACTATGCTTTCTCGATTGAAAAGCATCTACGATCGACGGGAAGGAGGAGATTTGGGATCGCACCTGGGGCGGAGCGCCGCCGGAGAACTCGAACCCCAACACGATGGAAGGGCTGCGATCGCCGGTGGACTGCGAGAGAAGGGAGCCTTCGCCCGCGCCATTTATATAGAATCTGCGGTCGACCCAGTGCTTTAGGGTTTCTCTACCAACCGTTGGATTTTCCCATCCGAGGGTACATGACGTAGCCCGCATTACACCTCATTCCAGATAGTCTGGATGGGACGGCCCCCGCCGTTTTTGAGGTTGCTTGGAGCGTACGCAACAGTTGTTTTTATCTGGGCACCCGGATTGCCTTTGAACCCCAAACAATCCAAGTGGCTATATATAATGGCACCCATCGTAAGCCCGAAAATACCCCCATTCTCTAAGTCTAACCTTCACACAATCCTTCCCACCTCATCCTCGTTGTCCCTTGCCGCTCATATGCCTCATCCTCCATCCTCTTTCTCGTCTGAACCCTAACCACCAGCCACGCTACCCTCCTCCTTCCTCCTAATTTTTTCCCATTTAAAACCTAAGCCATCTGATTGACACCCACATATCAACATTGTCTATGCAATGTCGGTCGTCATCCACCGACATTGTCATGCAATGTTGGTATATGGCTACCGACACTAGCGTCTTTCGCTTCTCCGACGACCATGTCAGCAAACATAAAGCCGAAATTGCAATGAAAATGTTGGCTTGTGGATGCTGATCAGAATGAAGTCAAAGTTTCAGCTTTTTTTAATTAGTGTTCTAGTGTCGGCACCTAGAAAAGCGAAAGTAGTCTTTTGGGTGTCAATTGTTGTCATTGTTGTGGGTGTAAACTCTGGCTAACACCCTGCAATAGGACCCGCAGCCCTGCCTAGGGCCCACGAAAATGATGGTGGGACCCGCAGCCCCACCAGGGGCCCACGAGCACTATCGGGGGTCTGGTAAATCCCCCGAGTATTTTCAGAAATATTTCTTAGATAAACTAAATTCTATATATAGCCAACCTTGTAAAGTATCCAGATCCAGAATTTCATACAATATTTTCACTTTCTGTTTTCCAGAGCTCCTCGACCTTTCTGGTTTTTAGGCTCCATTGAGACTGCTACACCCTCTATCTACTTGTAAGAAGTACTCATCGGCCTGTCGAGAGTAGCTCTACTTTTGACCCAGAGATAGTGGATTCAAAGGTTGTGTCTTACCGTACGGAGACGTATGCTTCGACAAATGTAACGACCAAAATCCAATAGGCCAAGAGCCAAGAGCCAAGACTCCTGAGGCTGGGATGCCAAGATGGATGAGGTGAGGTGTACAAGGTCATGAGTTAGCCCCACATCGCTTGGAGAGAAGGAGATCATGAGCTACTTATATAATTTCCCCTCCCAAACATAGAAGACGCGTTTTAAAACCGTGCGCCGCTACGGATTTCGTAAAAACTCCGTAGTTAAGCGTGCTTGGACGAGAGTAGTACCAGGATGGGTGACCTCCTTGGAAAGCTCTCGTGCGGGCACAAGCAAAGCAGACAATATCTTGTGTGTTTGGGATGGATGTTACAAAATGGTATCACAACCGGTTCTCCTCGAGATGGGGGGTCTAACCCTACACGAGGACGTGTAGCCCTAAGGGGGTGGATTGTGACGACTGATGCAGATGAGTCATACGTGCATATTTACACAGCTGATGGCGTATTTTTATTCCCTATGGAGATCTAGAAAGCCGATCGTCAATCCGTCTACATCATAGGAGAGCTATTTTGATTACTTATGACTTTGGTTTTTATTTTCTGTCAATCCGACTGACGGATCTTGAGTTATTTATGTTTTTATTTCTGGTTTGGATAGGTGCGAGCCATGTTCGCATCCGGTTCGAGCCATAGATGCCGAACTGACTCATTTCTATGTTTGGGTTTCAACCGTAGGATCTTAAGTCGATATTAGATCTCAATGGATGAGATTCAAAGGGAGACAAGAAACCCTAAAACTCTAGCCGAACCCCCCCCTCACCCGTCCGCCTCTCTCTTCCCGCGACAAGACCCGCACGGACATACCTCGGGAAGCGTGCCCGTATCCCCTTCTCCCTCTTTTCCCGTGCGGATGTGTCTCTCTCTCTCTTTCTTTCCTTTTTTGTTGTTGTTTCCCTCTCTATAAAGCCTACAAACCCTAATTGAAGGGGGACGATGAATGCTGAATTGAAACCCTAAAACGGAGAAGCGGGATCGTTTGTTCGACGTCTCATCCGAAGAATCCTCTTGCTTCTAGTCGTCTTCCTCTCCGCAAGCTTCTTCCTCATCGCCACGCCCTCGTCTACGAATTCGCAGAAGATCAACGCGGAGATTATCTCTTCTACAAGATCAAATCATCTCGGCTTCTTCATCCTTTTCTTTCGGACCACGCCTCCTCTTCCGCCCATTCATCTACACAACGGAGCATTTGATCGCGACCGGCATTGACCAAAGTACGGTTTAAATCGTCCCTCGATATTTTTATATGATAAACATCCTTTCAATCCGGCCTATTGCTGATTTTACATTAGGGTTTCAAAGTAATTGGCTTATGAAGAATCTCATTCATTAGGTTTTATATCGCTTAGATCTATGTTTTATCTTTGAGACTTTGGCTTATATTTGAGATATTGTTAGCACTTTCTTGCTGGAATTTGTTTTAATAAATCTGGAATTAATCATTCTCCTGCTAGTTTTATTACTTCGTTACATTAAACTTGTTTGGGTATGATTGGATGATGATCAGGGTTCCTAGTCTTCACTGAAATTTGAATCAAGACGTACATAATTGTATCTTTAATTGTTTTAAATTCAGCACTTATTTTTTTTTAGCATCTACATACATCAAGTTGGTATCAGAGTGCACTAGTCGTCGCTTTCTTATGCAACGACTGGTCCTCTTGCATCATTCGTATCATTGTGTGCTTGCTGAATTTTTTTATTATTTTTCTCTTTCATTTTAGTTTTCGTGTCTTTGCATTAATTAGAAAACTAACATCTCGTGTGTTCACATCCATATTAGGATCATCCCTTTCTCTCTGTAGTGAGTTGATAGCATCTTCTAGAGAATCTCCAATGGCTGAACCACCAAAACAACCTTCCCTACCCCGCACTTGGCAAGATGCCTTCAAAAGGCAACAAGCAAACATGGATAGGCTTCAGACTCAGATCGAAGCCTTGACCTTGGCCTTCACCACTTCCCAAAATCCACCTCGACCCCATCGAGAGCACAGGGCTAGAGCGTCTCCAGAGCGTAGTGAGTTAGATCTTGAGTCAGGAGGTGATAGTGTCAGTTCATCTGACGGGTCTGATAGGCGCACTAGGAAAACTCATAGGAGGATGAAATCCTATTGGGGCTGGAATCAGGGTATCAAAATCAAAATTCCTGAGTTTGAAGGTATGATGGATCCTGAAGAGTTCCTAGATTGGGCAGAGAGAATCGATCAATATTTTGAGTTGAAGAAAATTCCCCGCGACAAAACAAGTCAAGTTTGTTAGTCTCAAATTGAAAGGTCATGCACTAATCTGGTAGAGACAGTTGCAGACCACGAGGGATAGAAAGGGAAAAGACAAGACTTCCACTTGGACACACATGAGGGGAAAAAATACAACAGAAGTTCCTCCCTTCTGATTTCAAACAGAGCGTGTTTCAAAATTTTCAAAACCTGCGACAAGAGCATAAGTCGGTGGACGATTACAGCAACGAGTTCTACAAGCTCCAGGCTCGCAATAATCTGCATGAAGATGAAGAGCAGGGCGTCGCTAGGTACGTCAATGGTCTTAAGCCCTCAATTCAAGAGGTGGTGTCCCTTCATGACTTGTATCAAGTCAGTGATGCACACCATCGGGCTAAGAAAGTCGAGTCTTACCACTCTCGATCTGCGTCCCGACGATATGACAACACTAGGGCACTATCCGGATCTGTTAGTAGACCAATCCCTGGACCTTCCCCTGTAGCTGGTACAGTTCCTACACCACTGAGAAGGGTAAAGGAGTCTTAGGAACCAACCCGAGCACGATGAAGTATTTCAAGTGCAACCAGCCCAGTCACAAGTCAGCCGATTGTCCTCGACGTCAATTTAATCCATAGACAAATCTCACGGATAATAAAGAGGACAATCATAAGTCTGAAGGCGAAAACTTCAATGAGTTGGTCTTGAAGGGGGATGATGTGACTGTCCAACTATTAGTTATTCACCAGTCTCCATCACCCTAGGCACCTAAAGCGTTACTACCCCACGAGCTCTGTGGAGGACCCCCAAAGCCACATTGCAAGAACCAGAGATTCGAGCTGTTCCGAATAGTCTGCACTGTCAATGGCATGGTCCTTTGTGTCTTGATAGATGGAGGTTGCACCACCAACTCAATCAGTGAAGGGATAGTCAAGACCAAGAAGTGGAAATTTAAGCCATTGGCTTACCCTTACAAAATATCTTGGCTAGACAACACCACGAGCAAACTAGTGACTCATTGTTGTTTGGCTAAGTTATCGATTGGGCTGCAATATCGAGATGAGGTTTGGTGTAATGTCCTTCCCTTAGAAGTAGCTAATATTATCCTTGGGCGTCCATGGCAGTTCGACCGCGATGCACTACATCACGAAAAAGCCAACACCTATACTTTCCTTAAGGACGACATCAACGTCACCCTATGGCCCACGTGTTTTAAGAGACACCGATCCCATGAACCTAAAACTCTTCTGAGTCAGAGTCATCCCATACCACCATTTGCAGATAATTTAGTAGGGTGTTCTTTTGATTCACTAATAGTTGAGAAGTGATTAAACAACATCTTGCATTCTATAGCATGCACATCGTATTTAGAATCTGTAGGCATCATTTGCACTCGCATTCATCATTTGCTTGACCTCTTTATATTAACTGTCCATTCATGTGTGCATCCATATTGTCGATCAAGTGTTGAATTGAGCATTAAAGAAGATTTTGCTATGCTTGTTCACTTTTCAATGTTGGGTACTTATGAGCCATGCTTTCAGATTTCAAAAAGCCCATCATTTTTACTTTTTTAAAGTCATAACAAGTGGCTTGATGAGTTATTTAATTTCTATTTTATTCACTGCATCCAGACAATGATTGCATAACATATCTTCTTAGTCTAGAATCCATTTGTTTTGCCACGTGCGCAGGCCACTTTGAAGCAACACATATTGCACCCGCAACCCATGGCCTCTCAAAGAAACCATATATAGCTTATTGCGCAAGCCGATGACCCGCACCATATTATACTCCCGCAACCTTTTCTTTTATATGTCTTTTGAATTTCGTATCAACCTATATTCCTATTATCACATGAAATTATCTGGATATCTTGACGATCTTTTCGTACCGAGGAGGATGTTGATTTTGACTTTCAGGTCTTCGCTTGACGTTAATGGGCAGGGGATACCATATGAAGTCGTTGCGTACTTAAGGCTGATTACTTGGCCCTCGGACCCGGGAGAGCAGTTAGAGCAAATGCAGAGGTTGCGACTACATCCAGGAGAGCCTCCACCAGATCTAGGACCTTACTTGACAGGAGTCGAGTTCTTTTGAGTCTGGGAGACTTGATGCAAACGAGTCCTACGTGCAGATTTTCACAGCTGATGGTGTATTTTTATTCCCTACGGAGATCCAGGAAGCCGATCGTCAATCCGTCTGCGTCATAGGAGAGCTATTTTGATTACCTATGACTTTGGTTTTTCCTTTCTATCAATCCAACTGACGAATCTTAAATTATTTATATTTTTATTTTTGGTTTAGGTAAGTGCAAGCCATGTTCGTATCCGGTTCGAGCCACAGATGCCGAATTGACTCATTTCTATGTTTGGGTTTTAACTGTAGGATCTTAAGTCGATATTAGATCTTAATGGATGAGATTCAGAGGGAGACAAGAAACCCTAAAACCCTAGCCGAACCCCCCCTCACCCGTCCGTCTCTCTCTTCCCGCGGCAAGACCCGTGCGGACACGCCTCGGGAAGCATGCCTGCATCCCCTTTTCCCTCTTTTCCCGTGTGGATGTGTCTCTCTCTCTTTCTTTCCTTTTTTGTTATTGTTTCCCTCTCTATAAAGCCTACAAACCCTAATTGAAGGGGGGCGATGAATAATGAATTGAAACCCTAGAACGGAGAAGCGGGATCGCTTGTTCGACGTCTCATCCGAAGAATCCTCTTGCTTCTAGTCGTCTTCTTCTCTCCGCAAGCTTCTTCCTCGTCACCACGCTCTCGTCTACGACTTCGCGGAAGATTGACGCGGAGATCATCTCTTCTACAAGATCAAATCATCTCACCTTCTTCATCCTTTTCTTCCGGACCACGTCTCCTCTTCCGCCCATTCATCTACACAACGGAGCCTTTGATCGTGGCCGGCATTGACCAAAGCACGGCTTGAATCGTCCCTCGATATTTTCATGCGATAAACGTTATTTCAATTTGGCCTATTGCTGATTTTAAATTAGGGTTTCAAAGTAATTGGCTTCTGAAGAATTTCATCCATTAGGTTTTCTATCGCTTAGATCTATGTTTTATCTTTGAGACTTTGACTTATATTTGAGATATTGTTAGCACTTTATTGCTGAAATTTGTTTTAATAAATCTGGAATTAATCATTCTCCTGCTAGTTTTATTACTTCGTTACATTAAACTTGGTTGGGCATGATTGGATGATGATTAGGGTTCCTAGTCTTTGCTGAAATTTGATTCAAGACGTGCAGAATTCTATCTTTAATTGTTTTAAATTCAGCACTTGAGTTTTTTTTAGCATCTGCATGCATCAACGACCAAGATCCAATAGGCCAAGAGCCAAGACTCCTGAGGCTGGGATGCCAAGATGGATAAGATGAGGTGAGGTGTACAAGGCCATGAGTTAGCCCCACATCGCTTGGAGAGAAGGAGATCCTGAGCTACTTATATAATTTCCCCTCCCAAACATAGAAGACGCGTTTTAAAACCATGCGCCGCTACGGATTTTGTAAGAACTTTATAGTTAAGCGTGCTTGGATGAGAGTAGTACCAGGATAGGTGACCTCCCTGGGAAGCTCTCGTGTGGGCATGGGCATGGGCAAAGCGGACAATATCTTGTGTGTTTGGGGTGGATGTTACAGCCAAACTCCGTCATCACATCCTGTACAACTCTCTTTCTATCTCTATCTCTCTCTCTACTCTACAGTGTTAGCGTGACAACTCAGCACTTGACAGCTCAGTGCATGTGTGTATGTGAATCGAACAACCTAGCAGTAATCTAGTGATGTGAATATCTAGCATGTATGCAATTCGAATTTACGTGCTAGAGTATTACATACCTTCGTGCGGATCTTTTAACTGCAGTGGATTGTCTTTATTGTCGGTGGAGATGGAAGATCACTTGTGAAGAAAACGATGATACACAATAAGATGATGACTTCTTCGTTTATCTGATCTCACACGATGCACGGATCGTCGTTATCGGATCTCTAAGTGTCTCTAAGTAACCTTCTTCGTCTACGGATCACTACACGATGAAGCCGAGTCGTAGTGCAAACCCGAGGCAACTCACGAGAGGGAGATGAGAGAGGAGAAGAAGATAGGGGCTTGGGCAAGCATGCTAGGGCCGGCCACAACCCCTATACGTAAAGTATAGAGGGCCGACCCTAATAACACAAGTAGTTGCCCCCCTTTGTTTGAGGATTCGCATGGCGTATTCACATGGGACTTCACAAATGATTTCGCTATTACCGATGTGCCCTTAGTAAACACGTAGGATGCCCTTAGTAAACACATAGGGTGCCCTTAGTAAAGTCAACTAGTCAACTCACAAAATGCACTGGTGCATCGCACCTATATAGCGAAACCGATGTAAGGTAAGGGGATGACTATGTGCATCTCTGTACTTCTCCGGGGTTACCCCTTAGTACACACACGCACATACGCATCTACCATGCACTAGTATGATGCACACACGGAGCGTATTAGGGGTGGACTTATAACTTCATTTACCTACGTCTTGTTAAACGAGGAGATAATTCGAGAACCGTACATAATATAGATAAGGTGGAATCTTCAGGGTCCGGGGTTCATGACTTTCAGCTTGGACTCGATCGACACACTACCCAAGTGTAACATCGATCACCTGATTCCGAGTTAAGCCATCCAGAGTACAACGCAAGCTACACTCCAATTCACCCAGATATTCTATGTTCTCTCGCATACCCTTGCTTTCCGCTTAATAGTGGTAAACCCGTTGTCCGTCTACTTGGTGCCATGATGTGACTCAAGTGGTGAAGAACATCATTAAACTCGAGTGGTCATATGACTCATTTCCTTCTAGATTGACTATATACATCGTACCTCCGATTACCCTGCCGAGTAACCAGATCCGGTCAACAGTCTAAATGATGACCCCCAGGCCTGAGTTTAATACAACATAAGTCAAACCAAGGAACACACCTCTCATTAGGGGTGTGGATGACCTGCAGGAGTAGCACACTGATGCGATGCCAGCTAGGTAACCCAACACACCGTGGTTTTGGGTCATATAATTGGACCATCATATATTGGCACGCCAAAACACCACACAACTGGTTAGCCCACCAGTCGTTGTTCCTCAAGGTTTATGAACGTTTTACCCTAGCAGAAATACGACTTAGTGCACCGGTGTCTGCTCACCGATCTGTGCACCGTGTTGGTTCTGTTCGGCCACATATACTATGCCGGGTGGTGACCATAGTGAAGACACACATGCTTTGTCATCCTAACAACTTATCATGATGATGCAACCAACCTGATCATACCTACAAACTGGTTTAGGTTACATGGGACCAATCCATTTAGTCTTCAACTCATGTGGATTACCATATATCTAATTAAGACTCTGTTCTATTAAGAACACGTAACAGTATTACATACCAATATGCATCTCATATACTAACATTCAAACTTATTAATATATCACAATATAGTTTTACAAGCTTAAAACACATCAATTCCAACAGATATGCCTTGAGCAATTGAGTTGCTCACAAATATCAGACCTTCTCGTGTGTGAATGGAGGGGGCGTCCAATAGACCTGGTAGATTCGGATGATCTTTCTTGGCAATTGCTCCGTGCGCCGTTGTCAAGGAGGCGGTCCTATACCATTTTGCCTTGGTGCTTATGGGGACGCCTTATGTCTTTCGAGGTAAACATCCCGTGGTTCCTTTGGATGTTTACTTGCGATTAGACGAGTCTTTGGTGCTTCTTCGTTAACTGTAGGAGTGTTGAGGATGACAACCCCAGCTTTCTTCAAGAAGTCCCTTTTTTGCTCGAGGGTTGTATTCTTCTTGATAAGATTAAGCAGTTGGAAAGTCAACAATCGAAATCTAAAACATTGTCGGAGCCTCGTTCCCTTGAGTAACATGATCCTTGACAAATTAGCGCATTGGGGATTGTGAATCCTGTCGATTATTGGGACCTTCTAAATGGTTGCCTCGTGGCCCCAACCGCTCCTAGACATATCTTCGGATGGATGCTCCAGAGACTTCTTATTTATCTTCAACCAACACGTCGTTTGTTGGGTCAACGCCCTTCTACGGAGGATTGGTGGTGGTCTTTGTTGGAATTAAATCATATTATCAGAGTCGCAGCGAAAGCAAAAGATAGATCCGAAGATCTTACTGTGTATGTTTCATTATAATTAATTCTATAAAATAATCTACATGCAAATCTATGATCTTAGCATATATGTGGACACCCTAGAGGGTATACTACGATCTACGTAAGACATGCATACATCTAGTTAGGTGTTTAGAATCATCATACTTTGTGGACCTATGATTCGAAGAGAATGAAACGATGATGAATCGCACGTAAATCACAAGGGAAGCTGTCGGATGGCACCTTGTCCTTTGCGAAGGGAGAAATCCTCGAAGTCCTATCTTTGAGTGCAAGGACTACGAGCCGACGGAGGAATTCGTTGCGAAAACAACGGTGAGCCGCGAGATCTCCTCCTTCTCTTTCTCTCTTCTTCCTCCTCCTTCCTTCCTCCTTCTTCTTCCTCTTTCTTCATTGGCCGAAACCACAAAAAGGGAGAGAGGGAGAGGGGTTCGGGTTTTCTGAAGAGGGGAGAGCTTGGGCCGGCCCCTCTCTCACTATTCCTCATATAGAGCCGGTCCCCAACTGCTCTACGCAAGCTAGGGCCAGCCCCAAGGGGATTAGGATGAGAGGGGGGGGGGGTCGGTTTTAGGGTTTCAGCAGGCCTATCGTGAAGCCTGGATGAAAACACCCTTCACGAAAAGTGAAACACTGTAAGAGAGATTGAGTGAGGTGCGCTACTCGGAATCGAGTTCCGTCAGTGCCTATGAGCTCCTGGAATTATTCCGCTCATTTTAAATTCCATATTTAATATGTTCTGAGATATATTTTAGTATTTTCCAAAATACCTTTATGGCCCCCTAGCACATGTGAATTAGGTTCTTAGGCACCGGGCTTGCGCTACTTCGCATCCAACGTATCCAACCAGGTCGGGGAACAATTCATATACGCAACAACAAGGTGGAACCTTCAGGGTTCAGGATCTCCAGCTCCAACCGGATCCCTGATTAACTGTTCCAGTGACACATCGAAAGTTCTGTTAATCAGCCCTAATCTGATTAACCCACGTAGCCACCCAGAGCGCGACGTGAGTTGAACTCTAGTGATCCTAAATTTACGTTACTCCCTCGTAATCCTATTCTTTACTATACTCTGATAATCCTTAGTCCCTCATATTATTGGTGTCATGATTCGACTCGGGCGGTAGGGAGCACTGTCAGATCCTGATCGATCATCTGACTAGGATTTGATGACTTGTCATGCTTAGCATCCGGAACATCGTCAGTCATACTGACAACCACCAGGTCTGGATTAATTGTGTGGACAGATTGACTCATCAAAACGCACCCATCCAACACTGGATGTCGGATAACCTGTAGGGATTGCATGCCACTCAAGCGCCTGTCGGGTAACCCAACATACCGTGGTATTGGACTATGCAAGGTTCGCACAAGTTGGCACATCAAAGCACCACGCAACTGGTTGGCCCAATGTACATGGTCCCTCAGGGTTAAGGACAGATTATCTATAGTAGTATGACGGTTTATGCACTAGTGTCTGAATCACTGAACTGTGCATCGTCTTGGTTCCTGTTCAACATGATCATTGTGCTTGATCAGGTGAATGAGAATCCCACGTTCCCATGGTAGAGACTTCACTATATCCTCTACATGCCAACAATTTATTCTCGGTGAAGCGACCGATATCACCAAAGCAATGAACTAGTTCTAGGTCTACACAGAACTGGTCCACTGGGTCTCCCAAGCATGGATCCACCATGCGCCTCAGTGGCCTACTGTGTTCCCTATGGTCCTTTATTATATATGTATTAACATATACCAAAGTAGTATTCTATTGGAGCAATAACCAAAGTCATCTTTATCAATGTTAATATAGAAAATCTACGCTCAGGACACACGAGCTACAACAGTCTTCACCATTGAGCGCGTTGATGTCGGTGTGATGAAGACGTTGATGTATACTTGAAAGAGAGTTTGTGGCTCGTCACCACAAGTTGAGCAGGAGTCGGAAGAAGCGTGGGTGCACCTCTAATGATGTCCCACAGACGACACCAAAGATTGTGAAAAAATTATCATGCCGTCTTGATCAGAAACCCCACCTCATAATTCTTGATTGAATGTGGATATGTGTGTGATGAAGAGTAAGATTAAAGAGTAGAGAGAGATATGACACACAAGAATTGTTGTCGATGTTCAGTCTTACGACCTATGTCCCCGGGCTTGAGGTGCCACTTGCTCTGAACTATAATTGATTTTAATAGAAGTGTGCGTTCTCTCGATAGGCCGAGAGACGCTTAGCACAGTGTTGTTCCGTGGAGCAACTAGAAGGGAGCTAGAAACTAGAATAAAGCTATGGGTTTTGGAATCTCTATGGGAGAGGCTCTTGCTCAATCCTTTCTCTCACCTCCCACCTCCCACCTCCAACCCCTCTTTTTGTATGCCATAGGGGTCATTTTGTAGTTGGATTATGTGCTGATGTGGCAATGATGAGGTGGCTTGGGCCTTCGTGTGGGCCACTGTCCAGGCCTCCTAGCTGGGCCCATATTGTCCCGTTGTGCGGGCCCAATAAGGAGGGGCAAGCATATGCAGGCCCTATAGAGTAGATCCAAGGGCATGGGCTTGCCTACTTGGGCCATTGCGCGGGCCATGTAGCTCTGGTCCGTCTGGTACAATTTTTGCACCCACAGCTAGTAACACATACATCGCCGGGACTCAACAACACCCAGCTGCAATGATGGATCCTCACGAGCCTCTCAAGATGTATCCCACCACTGCGTAACCCTTGCCCACAAAGACTACTCTGTCAAAATTTAGCTTGAGCTCATCATCATCCGAGATATCATTACGGTCATGATGGGGGAAGAAAGTGTTTGATCTAGTTAATAATGAGGAGAATATATGGCGTTATTTTTGCAGAATGAAGTATGGTGTCAATGAAAATCTTTGGAATTGGAATCACCACCAAACATGCTCTTGGTCTTGGCGTGCCATAATGAGAGGTGTAACGACCATTTGGGATAATTTGAAAATGTGCGTTTTTAGAGGAGGTGGGGTTAATATGTGGGAGACGCCTCGGCTCTCTTCTCTCCCTCTAGCCAAAACCCCCACGTTCGTTGACATGGAAGTAGTTCATGTTAACCCTATGAAAATGGTCTAGCTGATTTGGAAGAGTAGTAGAGATGAGGAGGTGTTTTGAGGGACTACAGAAAACCTGTGACTAGGGGTGGCAATGGATCGTGTCGGGTCAGGTTCGTGTCGTGTCTAGTTTCGGGTCGTGTCCAAAACTCCTAGACTTGGACCCGACCCGTTTAACTAATCATGTCTAGATCCTAAACCTGTACCAGACCCGTTTATAAACGGGTAGACCCGATAAGACCCCGTTAGACCCGTTTACCACACGGGTTTATTCAGTTGATCCGATCCGACCCTATCCGACTCGACCTAACCCAATAGACCCACTGATACTATATATTACAGTATCAAATTGCGGGTAGACCCGACCCGTTGAATATTAAACGGGTCTTCCCGGGTCTATCGTATCCAGACCCTAAATCCGGACCCAACCCGTTTGTTAAACGGTTCTATCTCGGGTCGACCCGTTTACGACCCGAACCCGTTTAGCCTTGACCCAAACCCACTAGCTTCGTGTCAGGTCTACCGTGTCGGGTCCAAAATTGCAAGCCCTACATGTGACAGTGGCTACGAGAGCCCTGGTGGTAGCTTATGAGTTTAAGTTGGCTAGTGCGAGCAATGTGATGCCAGACGGCCCTTTTGTGAATAGATGAGTCTCATGTTTGCCATCGGAACAAATCTCTACATGTAGTCTGTCACATAATTATGGACGAAGCCACGAGCAATAAGATGAGCCTTGTAACACTCAAGTAGATCTTATTAAAATAAAAAAGAGACCCAGTTGTAAGAGATACTGTGTATATAATTTATTCAATGACCAAGCCACAATCCTGAGTACACCCATGGGAAGGAATCCAAGCCACCATTAACATAGAAAACAAGTAAGCTTCGTCGACCAACAATTCCCAGTCCTAGATAAATCGAAGTATTAACAAGTAAACCCACCAAGCCTCTGTGTGTTCGTCTGTCAGTTGATCGAGGAGGCTACAGGCTCCCTCCATTGTCCTGCTCAGACCCGACGGGTACCTCCTTCAAGGAGGCGAACTCCACCTTCGGGGGACCCGAGTGCCGCCTCACCGCTGGCACGCTACTATGCTTATCCGCCGCCGGGAAAGACAGCCGCTTCTTCGCGGAACCAACGGAGCCGCTCATCGGAGTCTCAATCTTGTCGCTCGACGGGCTCTGAAGCCGGGACCTCGCCTTAGCAGATTGCGTGGGCGCCATGTAGCTAGGAACCGCTGGAGAGCTCATGAGGCTCTCGTCGTCCCTCATCGATGACCCGGCTACGCTGTGCCGCGCGTGCCGCTCCGACTGCAAGCTGAGCATGCTCCTCGAGTCGTCCTCCGGTGGGGGCCAACCACCTCTCGGGTTCGACGGCTTCGCCGTCCCCGTCACTGATGAGGCCTTGGAGGGGGGAGTCGGTGGGGACTGGCGGGTCGGAGCTCGGCTTGACTTCTCGGCTGCGGGTGACGGCCGACCTGAAGTCATGTCCCGGTGGGTGTAGGATTTCGATACCTCACTTCCTCCGATGCTGTGGCTGGCGCTTCTGACCGAGGCGTGGTCATTCTCCGCCGCATTCCGGCTCTCCCATGGCCTAGCCGCCATCCAACGCTCCAGCCAGCTCCAGCCCCACTGAGGATTGTCAGGATCCATGAACGTCGAGTTCACCGACCTTGAAGAACTCTTCCACTGCAGAACAATAGAATCAAAGCACTCGAACTGTATAAATGCTCTGCCCAACTGATCAAAGTACAAATGAATTAGGGCCGGCAATTTCGGACCCGACACGGCAGACCCAACGCGACCCGACACGAAGTTAGAGTGTCGGGGTCAGGGCTAAACGGGTTCGGGTCTGAAACTGGTCGACACGATAGACCCGTTTAATAAACGGGTCGGGTCTGGGTTTAGGGTCTGGACACGGTAGACCCTAGAAGACCCATTTAAAATTCAACGGGTTGTGTCGGGTCGGGTCTACCCGCAATCCGATACTGTATTATATACGACTAGCGGGTCTATCTCGGATCGGGTCAACTGAATAGACCCGTGTGGTAAACGGGTCTTATCGGGTCTACCCGTTTATTAGCGGGTCGGGTACGGGTTTAGGATTTAGACACGATTAGTTAAACGGGTTGGGTCTGGGTTAGAGGTTTTGGAAACGACCCGAAACTGGACTCGACACGTCCCGACCTGTTGACACCCCTAAATGAATGGAAGAAAGTAGAGCACTAGTAACTATCTTTTGCTATAAAGTAATGTGGATAACCAAATTTACCAGGTCAAAAGTCGTTAAAAAATTGGCTAGGGAAAAAGTCGGAAAAAATCGGTAAAAGGTCCGGAAGGTCATATGGGCTTTTTTTTTTTCTTTCAAAACAACAGTTTTTTTTAAAATATTATTTTAATAGCTATCAGTCAAATAATTTCAAAAGTGGCCATTTATCCACCACATTGTCGCAGCTTTTCATGTGAAGTAAAGTCGGTAATTGGGATACCGTTTTTGAACTCAGCACTTTGTGTACCGAGTTTATCACTACAATTCACTTGTATTTATGTGACATGTGATGGTCCCCACATGTTGAAACCACACATGGCAACTTGGGCATGGACGTTGTTATTGGAAATCGGTATTCCACATGCCAGACTTCAAAGACGGTATCCCAATTACCGATTTTATTGGACAAGAAAAGTTAAGCATACAACGGCACGGCAGCCACATGGTGGATACCACTTTTGATTTGATGGCTATTAAAATAATATATTTTTTAAAATATGTTGTTTTGAAAAAAAATCTTTTTTAAATATAGATGTTCCAATAAATTTTTTGCGCAGTATGGATTAAAACATGCAGTTAATGAGGATTAAAACGCAAAAATCATGATTTTCCCACACAAAAAAGGACACTTTAAAAAAAAGTTGGAAAAGGGTGGTATAATAAACACAAAAGGCAATCGTGATGAGCAACTGAAGGGGGTTAAATGTATGTACCTGATGAGAATATGCATAGGCAAGAGCTCTCTCTCTTCTTATAGCAGCCTCTTGCCTGTTCAATAAATTGGCCTCAATTTGCTCCTTTGATTGAAGACTATCATCCCATACCTCCCCAATCTGTTAAAAAGTGATAATCAGTAGCCTAACAATGCAAGAAAGCTATATATTTGTTCTGTAGGAACAATGAACAAGAAATGAATGAAGTGAGAAATAGGGAATCAAGTAGTGATTTGAGATTTTCTTCAAGCTGGTGTTAGTTATATGTATAGCCTAGTTCACGTATCGTTTATCTGTATATGAGCCTCACATGAGGACACTATATATTGGTCCATTGGCCCAAATGAGAGAACATTCCATTCTCTCCCAAAAACCTATACCCACCATTTGGCATCCTCATCTCTCACCCCTATGTCAGCAAGCAGTGCGATTCTAGATACAAAGTGACTTTAGCTCATTTTCTTATATTGTGTAGGATTCCTATACTAGTCGGGTAACCAGTTCGGATCACAAGGCAGGTAGATTGTACCACGTTAAGTACATTCATCTTCCCATTCTTTTCGGTACGTGGTGTTGTCACTTCTGATACCGATATGTGGCATCGACAATTGAGTCACATCTTTGAACCTAAGCTTCGGCTCCTCTTTCAATCTGGAACTCTCAGTCGAGGGATTTTCTCCACTCTCTCTTCAGTAGCACCTACGGCACCAGTCGCTACGTCTTCGGACTTGAGATAGCCCACGGTGAGTGAGGAATTCTGTTATCCTAACAGAAGTTTACCACTAACATCCTCAGTCGAGCTGCTCTTTCTGATGATCGCACCGCTGACACTACACTCGAACTTCATATGAAGATCCGACCTACAAACAATGAACCCAATTCAAATATTACTTGGTACAGATAGATTGTCGGTCAGTCGGTCTACCTTTGCATTACCAGGCCCGATATTGACCATGCAGTCAGTATCGTTAGCTAGTTTGTCGAGGCCCCTCGCTTAACTCACTACGATACCATCCTCTGGATTTTTCGGTACCTTCGAGGCACCATCACTCAGTCTCTCTTTCTGCCATTAATCACCTCTCTGGTCCTACATGCCTTCTCCGATGCAGACTAGATTGGAGATCAAATTACTTTCCGCTCGACTACTTACTACTGTCTGTTTCTTAGAGATTCTCTCATCTCATGGCGCAGCAAGAAGCATAAGGTTGTCTTTCTCTAGCACCGAGATAGAGTCCAGGGCTATGTCCACCAGCACCAAGAAGATTATTCACCCGCGGCGTCTACTTATTAATCTAGGAGTTGGGATCTTTGAACCCACAGCTCTTCATTGTAATAACCGGAGTGTTATGAAAATTGCTAGCAATCCAGTATTCCATGAGAGGACGAAGCACATGAAGATCAAATGCTACTTCATCCGAGAGCGCTACGAGGCCAAGACACTCTCTCTCACTTATGTTTCCTTTGCAGAGCATTTAGATGACTTCTTCATGAAGTCACACTCGACTTCTCAGTTTCTGTTCTTTGTTAGCAAACTCTCGGCATTTGATCCACCGTAAGTTTGAGGGGGGTTTTAGTTATACGTAAATCATAGTGCATATATCATTTATCAGTATATGAGCCTCACATGAGGACACTATTTATTGGCTTATTGGCCCTAATGAGAGAATGTTTCGTTCTCTCCCAAAACCCTCTCTCTCTCATAAGAAAAGCCCTATGAGAGACCACATGGCTTATCTTATGTAGAGGTTCGTGGCTGAAGTGGGTGACCTTAGATACGTGACAGATATTGGATGACTAGTGAGACCATTCGAACATAAAAATAAAGAGCCCAAAAATGGTGGTTATGCAAATGTAATTACAGAAACCAAAGAGAGAAAGAGGACCGGGGGGGGTGGGGGAGGGGGCGGAAAATTGAACATGTTATATCAATTCAGTGCATCTTGTGAGTTGAAAGAGACAGTGAACACAGAAGTAGTCAGGTTTTTACAAAAAATTCCTCCAATGTTGGAAGAAAAGGATACAAACATACAAATAAAGAAAAACCAAATGATAAAGTAGACAAAACAAGTAAAGCATAGCCATGGGGAATGATTAAATTAGAAATTTCTTTCAGATCCCTTTAGGTAGATTCAATGCCAATTATGAGAATCCCATCCTCCCTAGAGGAAAGTGTATTCACTGTATTTTATGTTATTGCATACACTTCACTTGAAAGGGAAGGAATTACATATCTGAATTGCCGAATTGGTTATGTGTTTGCTATCTAAGATTATAGGAAATCCTTTAATAAGCAAGTTTGAAAATAAATCAATAAACTTAGAAATTTCATTTAGTTTCAGTATTAGGCACATTTTATTTCAAATAATTAGGAATCCATATTTTCTAAAGAGAGTATTATATGTCAATCATGACGATAAAACATACTTTGCAGTGTATTTTACTGCAGAGGGTCAGAAGGAAAAGATGGAATTATAAAGCCGACCCAAATTTATTAGGGTTGTTGGTTATGGCAATCATTTCCAAGATTACGACATATGTCCTTTAATTGGTAGGTTGTGTATAAGATCGAAAGCTACCTTATTTCTTTTGGAGAAATAAGAAAATGTAAATTGGTTAAAGCTAAGTAAAATTTTGCATTTTAAATCATTTAATAAATCATATCTTTTATTATTTGCAACCCCAGGATTTACAGTTTTAGAATATCTGCCAAATATCATAGAAAATAAATGGGACAGCTGACCCAGACAAAATATAATGAGTCTTGTTGGTCATGATATGACTATTAACCATATGAATAATCTTTACAAACAACCTACTTATAAGGGATCAACTATATCATTCCCTAATCATCATTTGATCTTATCATTTTCTATGTTAAAGCAACTACTTCAATACCATTCTCATAATTCCCAACAAAGTCCTTTTAAGGATACTCCCCATCTTCTTTCCTTTAAAATATATTTGTTCCTACTTTTGACTCTTCATCAAAGACTCTCATAAGCTTTGTTGCACATGGCCCTGCCATCTCAATAGGATTTTTACCACCTAATACTAATTGGATCAATCAGTCATGAAACATGATATGTGACCATCCTTTAGTTATACTACATTTCCTTCTAAAGTATCATTACTGCTGCACGTACTCATCATTTGTAAAGACCCCAAAAATATTTAATAACAAATTGTATTTAATATACAAAAATTATTCCTATGCGAACTAGGGAATGTCAATACTTTGTGAGTGATGGAGCAGCTAAAATTAAAAGAGTTAAGAGGAAAGCCAAAAAAAAATATCAATCGAGACTAGCAAGTAAAAGACATACGAGGCAAATGTCAAATTTGGACGGGAGGTTCATAGGAAGAAACCATCTAAACAACAATCCTCTTTAATACAATACGATATGTAGAAAAAATATACATGTAAATCATTTACAATTTGTTAAATAGGTTTTACATCAATATTTTAGAAATAGAACATTTGCATACGTGAGAGAGAGAGAGAGAGAGAGAGAGAGAGAGAGAGAGAGGTTATTTCTCAAAAATAGATGAAAAGTAAAGACCATAGATTATGAACGCGAGTTATAGCACCCCCAAGGTAGGAGGTATAACCAATTATCACAATCACATCCAACTTTTGTCCGCACACAATCATGATCATTTGTTCTAATTCAAGAACATAATTCCCATGGTCGGTGCCCACAGATGTTCGATGTCAGGCACAATGATAGGTGATTGCACTCGCCCACCATCGAACGACTATGAGGCCTGGACCGTGGGAAACCAAGCAAACACCAAATGAAGAGGATTCGAACTCGTAGTGTAGGGAATAAAATTTGCACCAATCCAAGTCGGACACATGGATAGGTGCCAGATCAACATGTGGATAGACTTCATACAACATATCAACACAGATGACATATGCACTAAGAAACCAGCTTAAAGGGTAACCGACCTTAGGTTAGGCACTTTCGAACCAAAATTGACTTTGTGTAGGATTAGAGATCAACCAGGAGACAACTAAGTTCCAAGGAAGTCAAGGCTGCGATTCCCATAACCAGTAATGTAATTCTGACTTGACTACGGATCGAGTTGAGCAACTTAGTTGGCGTCACTTTTATAATGCAATGACCCCAATCATGGGGACGATAGATGTGAGAAAGTTAGCCAACAACGATTACCAATGGACCGGTGTGGAAAGAATAGAAGGCCATAGAGATGAGAATTAGTACCGATGAACAAAAAATCCAACAACAAGGAAATGGAGTGAATAGAGAAACACTCGAGTATTTTTTGATCTTGGATGTGTCCATATCAATGGAACGAGTGTCTCATTATTACGATGAATCATTTCTTCTAATAAAATTAGATGACCGAGTGGTGCTCCAGAGGACGCGCCACCCACGGAAGGTAACGACAAACACGACCCTATGGATAAGAGGAACATGAGCGTAGTCTATGATAACCGACCATGATGAAAGGACCGTCACCAAGGTGACCGGAGGTAGAGACAAAGACAAATAATTCCGCATAAGAGAGGCAAGGGACCACATGAAAAGCGATTGGTTTTTCCCTCCCAAAGGGACCTTAAACTGATACCAAGAGTTCTATGTATCCTCTCCTTTCCCTTGCTCATTGTCTCTTGCTCCAGAGCTAAGCAAACCCTATAACCGTTAACAAGCTAGTGAATTCAGTACTACTGGTTTGCAGTTTTTATTAATTTTCTAGATAGAAGGGTTTTCACGTAAAATATTATGTCATTTATTCTTCTCGTTTGCCGTTTATCTTTAACGGGCTTCTAATAGTAAGATTGATCTCTTCTAACATTCTTCCTTGGCCGGGAGCCATCCTGATGGGAGACGTAATAGTTGTAAATCTTGTTCACCAATTTCTTATTAGCTTTCTTAAGCCTTCCACACTCGTCATGAATTTGTTTAATTTCTAAATTCATGCCTCCCCATGACAAGGGGGACTTGCTTTCTTTGCAGATAACCAAACTATCTCATTTCATGACTAATTTATTATGTCTTCAATTTGAAGTATTAGTTTGAAATTCTTAAGTTTATTGCACAATTATCCCAACATTATCACATCCAATATACACTGAAAACCCCCTGAGTGGGAGGTCCCGTAGCATGCGGAGGGACCACTTGATCTAATAAAATGTTTTCACTCATGATCACATGCCTTGGCAACACAATGCAGATAAATACTGGATTATTGCAGTAAATTAATCTTGGCTTTAGTTGCATGCTACGCCTTGGTCCACAAAAGTTTATTGTTGATTATATGATGGGGGAAATTATGCATTCAACCTCTGCACTCAAAGATACATCATACATGCAATCAAGGAATGGACCTAGGAGGACATATATGTGCTGCAGGGTGTAGACATATAAGACTTGCAATGAACGTAAAGCACACAAATGATTTTAACACGGAAAACCCGAAGGAAAAAACCACATCGGGACGAACATGAAGCAAGCAATCCAGTAGAAAGGGTGAAGGTACACAGTACCGAGCGTTACCCCGGAAGTCTAAACAATTCATAACCATATTCCCGCAACATTTGTACGGTCGATTCCACGCATAGTTGCCCCGATCTTCGTGCAACCTCCTTTGCTTAAACTTTGTCGCTTCCCGCCCTCAACTGATTCCACGAACCGCTAGCTTCAAAGCTCTGCTTGCATATGTACAACGCAAGCACTCAAATCCCAAGAGACACCACCACTCAATTCTCTATGAGAAGACCCAAGGGCTTTACCCTCTTGCTCCAACGAGAGGACCCTTCAAGGTTTTTTTCTCCCAATTCCCTATGGGGGAACCCTCCTCAAGTGATTTGCTACCCAGCACTAGGAGTGGCCCAAAACAATGGAATTTCAAAGGGTGGTTGGTTATCAATCCCCACCGATAACAAATAGATGGAAACAATCGAATCCATGCATACAATGGGCTCACAAGAACCAAATCTCGCAAATGATCAGTCCACGTGAAGAATTTAGCAAATAATGAGATAAAACCCTTGAAGTAAGGAAGAGAGAGAAGGGTTTATCCAATTTGCGAGTTTACTCTCGAGAGCTCAATTTCCTCCAAAAGTTGCCCTTTCTCCTTACCCTACTAAGGGTAAACAATGTCTTATGTAATGGATACACTTAAGCAAGGATAGCCCTCAGATTTGGGCATCCCACAACCAAAAATGATCTCTTGATGGGAATTTTCAGCATCCAGCCATAGTGGGTCCAGACCCTCTAATTGGATAATCCGGGCGACCCGAGACTTGTCTTGAAGAATCTTTGGGCACCAAGGTCCGGACCGCACAATGTGCATACTGCATAGGCAATCCCAACACTTATAAAGTTTTCAAGTGTGGGGCCTGGTCAGGGATACAACCGTCAATCCGAGAAAATATTTAAGCAACCCAAAAAATATTAAAATATTATCGAATCAGTGTTTTGAATATAAAACATATTTTAAATCGTTCTCAGACTCAAAAAAGTGTGAAATCATCGTATCAAGAAATATGAATGTGAATCAAGGAAAATGATTAGAAAAAGCATGAACTAAACCAAATCCTTTTACATCACTTAGAGCTTAGAATTGAATCGTGCTACTTCATGGGAATGTGCGAGCTAGCCAGACTGGTCTTCATCTTGATACTGTACAGCAATTCAAAATCTTCAACGGGTTGTGAATGTGCATGTTGTCCTAACTCACAAATTATACAAACCTCATCAAATCGGTTTGCGCTCACAAAATTTTCCAACAAAAAGATGTTCAGCACAAAGGTAGAAAGGCTATAGCATACTCATTTAGTAACAACACTCTATTGCGGGTCTTGTTACAACCTAGTGGCCTATGTTCCCGTGTACCCATTTCTATTTGACAATCACACAAACATCCCCATGTATCTCCTCATACATTTATAATAACAAGCATCGTTAGTGACTGTGGGGTGCCTACTGCATGTGTATTTTAAATATTTTTCATAATACCAAGCATCAATTGTAATTGCTTTACGTGCATCAGCAGTAATAAGTGATTTGTGTAATATCAAGCACCATTAGTAATTGTTGTATGCAAATAGATAGGGCCAGGCTCGAGCTTTGATGAAAGATGAGGCTTTTGTTACATTACAAAATTGAATTTATGCATACCCTTAATTTCTCAAGCTCTCTTTCACGTTTCAGTTGCAGCTGCCTCTGAAGAGCCTGGTTTTCTTCTGTCATTCTGATTCTCCTTGAACGGATCTGTGATTGAACTCTTGCCAGTGTCTGCATGGAACGTAACGTGCTCGCGGTCTGACGTTTGATACCATTGCCATGAACTAGTGACTTCAACCTAACCAGTCCTCGCAAAGCTTGCAATGCTCTCCTTGCCTTAACAATTCATAGCAGAATGTCAGCCATAGAATATTAGATACAAGCAGTAAGGATATCATGAAGCAATAAATAGATAATAAGGATATGGTTCATTAAATGCCAATCTGACTTGCCTCTCAGATTACCAAATAACAAAGCATTGATGAGACCTAGTAAATCTTCAGGGAAAAAAAAAACTTATCTCTATATCAGGGAATCCAGATATCATCAAATTCTAACCTTATTAAATTAGGTTTTGCCATTGAGTTACAACTCCGAGTAACAGCTGGAACCACAAGAAGGAGAAAAAAAACTGCTTCTGATTATACAAAATGGCTGACAAAGCTCACAATAAAACAACGGGCAAGCTACGGATCAAACGCCTAATCAATAAGGATCAGCAAACGGTTGAGGAGAATGTTAGGAAGGAGTATCAATCTAGAAGACCAGTTGGCGGGTAAGGAGGCCTAAAAAGAGAAGAACTATCAGTCTCCTACACGACAGGAAAGCACGTGGACGGTAAAACTTCATCTAGCAGCTGACCCATCATCATATTGAAATCCCTAGAAACATTTACGGAACAAATGCCATTTAGTTCATCTCTAAAAGCATGACTATAACTCGACCACTACGAGAGCTTCATCATATAGGAGGTTTCGTGATTTAGTTCATCAAGTGGATGCAAATTGATTGCTACGCAAAAAGATTCTCTTTTAAATTCCATAAAAAGATCAAGAAGCCGGTCTAGTTTATCGAACATAAACAACCGATAAGAGAAAGATCAAAATTTCATTCGATAAATGCCGAATCCATCTGGTTCATCAAATATAAATAACTGATAAGAGAAGGATTGAACTTTCATTTAATAAATTCGGTGATCCGAATCACAGTTAAATAGGAACCACACTTCCAATCAAGAAACTTCCACATGAGAGATCTTATTCCACACATAGTAGGGAACAAATAAACTTAGCATGAAGGAAGGATTAAAATAACTAGATCTCAAAAGAAAGAAAAAACAAGAATTTGGGCTGTATACCAGGTACCCTCGGAAGGCAGTCTGGATCTTGATCGCTGCGATCTCCTCTCTCGGCCTGCTGGCGAGCCTTGCCGAAGTGGTGGGCAGGGCGACATCCGTGGCTGCCTGCGGAGCAACGGCGGCAGCCACCGAGTAGGTGTGCTTGCTCTGATCAGTCTCCCCGTCCGCCAATTTGATCTCCTCCGCATGAGGAGGCTTCGGCGGCGGCAGCGGTACAAAGGGATCGTCTTCTTCTAGTGTGTCGGCCGGGGATGGATTGGAACACTTCCCGAACCCCCATCTCCTCCTCGACTTCTGAACAACAGAAGAGGGAAAGTGAAATTTTGATCAGAACCCGTTTGCGGCGACGAATCGAGGAAGAGGGGAGGCATGAATCCGAACCTGCCCTCCTTTCTTCTCCTTGGATTCGGGGCTGAAAACTCTCTTCACAGAAATCAGCCACTTCCCCTTTCTCCCCATCTACTATCCCCCTCCTCTGATAGAACTGGATCAAATCGAAAGACCGGAACTTTATTCTCAACGAGGATAAATTTTGATTACCCAAAAAAAAAAAACGAGAATCGGAGCAAGAACAGGCCATGAATCAGAAAGTCAATACCTTGTGGTGTTGGGATCTGAGAGCTCAGCTGATCCCTTGTTTCTCTCTCCAACAGGACAATCTAGGCCGAAATGGAAGGAGGAATCTCCTGCCCTTTGCTCCGGAACCGAGGCCTGATCTCGGTAGGCGCGATCCCATGATCCATCCGATGGGTTGGTGAGGGAGAGGAGATCAGCTTGAACGGACTTCGCTCCGACACGGGCCCCACCGCCGATGGTGTGGGTGGAGCGTGGGACCTACCGCCGATGGGGACTTTTGACAAGCGAAACGGGGGCTGTCTTTCCTTTACTTCTAAATTTAGGAGGCGATTGTTTTTCAGTTCTTGTCGGTTTTTTATAAGCTGGGTCGGGGTAACCGCCGATATGGGATTTAGTAATGCTAAACTGAGGAACAATCTGCTGACAACTTCACGTGAAGAGGAGAGATGGCATCATCTAATTGGTGTAACTATGAACCATAGGATGAATCCTAGGAAAAAATATTCAAGGCATCCTGCATAAACCACAACCGTGGGGCCGCTGTGATACAAGAGACATGGGGTAGCATGTCCCAGCATATCGGGGTAGTGGCCCCTATCACATACAGTGTGCTGATAGACTATGGGCAAAGGTTGTAATGTATGCAAGATGTGCTGAAAATTTTATCGTACCCTTGGGAATGCCATGTGTATAGATGGTGGTTAACGATGGTCGTTGTTGTTCGGGCGATTGGTGGTGGGTGGCGATGAATGGATGCAGTGGTGGTCGGCAGATGGCGATGGAGGGGCCTGGCGATGAGTTGTCGATGGCGGTTTTGTGTCGTGCGGTGGTCGATGGGCAGCAGCGGGTGATGATCGGGGGGTGGTGGTTGTGGGTGCAAAATCTGACTAACGCCTGACGATGAGACCCGCCAGCCCTGCCTGGGACCCATGAAGACAACGGTGGGCCCTGCTAGCCCTGCCTGGGGGCCAACAAAGACGACGGTAGGACCCGCCAGCCCTGCCTAGGGCCCACATATACTATTTGGGATCTGATAAATCCCCCTCGGAGTATTTACCAAAACCTCTGATATTCCCAAACCTCTATAAATAGCAGACCCAACAAATATTCCGGACCGAAATTCATTATTCTCAATTCCGCTTTTCTGTTTCCCATAACTCTCTGAGCCTTCTGGTGATCAGACTCCAGTCAAACCTACTCCGCCCGCTATCTACTTGTACAAGTAATCCTCGCCCAATCGAGAGTGGCTTTACTTCTTGAGAGATAGTGGATTCAAAGGTTACGTCTTACCACACGGAGATGTAAGCTTCGACCGAACTCCGTCACCACATCCTATGCAGCTCTCTCTCTCTCTCTCTCTCTCTCTCTCTCTCTCTCTCTCTCTCTCTCTACCCTACAACGTATGTGTGACATGTAAGCATGCGATAGCTCAATATCCCACGGTGTATCACATCTTGAAGGTCAACACCTTCTATCGACTGTTGGAGGGGGACCGTACGACGGCCACAATATCCCCCCACAGTGGCCAGTGGTGGCTGATAGGGGGTGGTGGCAAGTGGAGCGCCGCCGCCGCCCAATGTGGTGGCATCCTACTAGGATTCATCCCATGGCTCATAGTCCCTGCCAATCATAAGATGTCAGCTCTCCTCTTCATGTGTCAGCTTATTGTCCCTCGGTTTGCTCAAATAGCATTATTCTTCCAGTGAATTAGGCAAGGTCGTAACTGATTGATTTGCACCTAGCTTGGCGATGACCGCATGCATTTATGGTCACCATGTTTTGACATTGTGGTGTGAATGAGTAGAGGAGTCATGATTGAGATTAGGGGTGAGCGTCGGTTTTGTCGGTCGGTTTCGGTGTCGGTTTTGTCGGTTTTATTTTTTTTCGGTTTTCGAAAAATCAAAACCAAAATCGAAACCGAAATGGTCGGTTTTTGTCGGTTCGGTGTAATCGGTTTTCGGTTCGGTTTCGGTTCGGTTTCGGTTAATATGAGTTATGCTAGAACCCTTGGCTCTTGAATCTTAATCGTCAGTTCATCAAAAATAAGTGGATGATTATGTTCTTACATAGTGCCAAAATGAAAGTTCAAAGCAAAATCAACCGACGTTCACTCTTTTGAAGCATTGTAGATGTAACATAATTACTTCGTACTTGCACTTACTTGAAACAAAAGTATTATGGCCGTTGTGTTTATGATTTAAGAAGTCGGGTCGGTTTTTTCGGTTTCGGTTCGGTGTTTCATACCCGGGAACCGAAACCGAAACCGATTTAATCGGTTTTGTCGGTTCGGTTTGTTTTCGGTTCGGTTTGATGTTCGGTTCGGTTATTTCGGTTAAATTTTGGTCGGTTTCGGTTCGGTTAAGCGGTTCGGGTCGGTTTTTGCACAACCCTAATTGAGATCAATCTAATTGACCCAGCACTGGATTCGCGAGCCCGGTTTGCTTTTTTCCAGCCACGAGGGAGGGGATTCCATGAGCTGCCTAGGCCATCGGTTGAGTACGTGGGTGAGTGGGCCCACTTCCCATCTTTGGCTGACGAGTCTTTCACGAGTTCCGATATCCTCTAGTCAATCAGCCCCAATCAGTGGGCCCGTACACATCACAGTTGCATGATGTTAGGCGACAAAAAAGTGAATATACTCCAGCCGACTGCATGCAACTGTTATGAACGCCAGGCCCATCGACGGGCGACCTTCACGAGAAGATCTGACCTTATCTTTCACACCTTCCCTTCAAGCAAGAGTTTTTTTTTTGGGTAATGTGCCTTAGGTCATTGACAAACAGATTGGTTTAGTGTGGGGACACCGAAAAAGATGCTTTTAGTTGTGGTCCCTATGATACATATATTTTAGTATCTATAGTCATTCATAATTACGATCCGATTTTGTTAAGTCTAATAAACTTCTAAAAACCATCAAAGTATACCCTTCCTTTTTTATCCTTCTTCATATGTAAAATTTTCATTCATCATTAAAAAAAAATTACAACAATGATCTTATTGCAGCAAAATTTATTTAAAAAAAAAAAACTAAAATCTATATATTTTTTGCTACAACTAATGATTTCGTTGTAGCAAATGTTACTCTTTAATATCGAAACGTTACTCTTTATAAAGAGTAACATTTCGGTATTAAAGAGGAACATTTGCTATAGTGATTTCACTGTTGCTATTGTTTTTGTTTTAAACTAGATTTATCAAAAAAAATACTACAATGATTAACAATGTGGCCATGTGGCAAATAGATATAGACCGCTTCAGACAAAGGTAGTTACGCTTTGATCCCTATAACTTTGACAACTAAAAGGGAAGGGGGGGGGGGGGGGGGGTGGAAATAAAACGAAGCACTTGCATGCAAATTAATCTATATCCATGATACTTAATTAATCAAGAAGAGATTTGAAAAATAAAATCTTGGATTTGATAAATTTACAAGTTAGAAAACTAAGAAGAAGGGTCACGAGGGACCCACCTTTTCAGTTTCCACACACCCCTAGTCACATAATGAACCAATTAAGCACTCCACGTACTTGTCTCGATCTCGATCTCTGCGCCTCTCCTTTTCTCTCTCTACCATCGGCCATGGTTCACGTAGGGATGCGGAGGTGCCATGCCATGATGCGGGAGCAGTCCGAAGGGATCGCCCGCACCTTGGTCTCATCTTCAGTGATCACCTGCTGGATGAACCCCATCGAATCCTGAGGCCGCCGCATGCAACAACAAAAGGATGGGAAAAAGTTGGTCATCAGCATCACAGCGAACGATCGATCGACAAATCTAGCTGTGAGTTCGGCGGCGTACGTTAGATGGGTGTGGAGGGGTGATCGAACCTGTGACGTGTCGGGGACGGAGGTCGGCCGGCCCCACCTCTCGGGGTCCCACAGCACCGAGCTGTTGAACGCAAAACCCCAGATGCTGATCGTTCTCCAAGGTCTCGCGCCGCCACCTGCGACGCCTTCGTTAACCGTCGCCCGCCGTCTGTACAGCACGCCGCCGTTCGTCACGTCCTTCACGTACCACCCCACAACCAGCTGTGACGAGGAGCTGCAAACGGGGCCTTCCACCGTCACCGGTCTGCTGTTGGACGACACCAAAGCCACCGGCCATGCTCCAAAAGCCCTGGATTTCAGGAGGATCATCAAGCCCACCGGCCACGTGTGCAATCATGCATAATTGTGAGCGTAGAGAGAGAACGAGAGAGAGAGAGAGAGAGAGAATTGATGGACAGAGTTTTGTGGGGGTTCAGTTTTTTTGACCCTTCTACCATACCTAGTGGGGGCCACGATTTACACGTGGCGGGTCAGATCTTCTCTAGTCGGTCTGCCCCGGTCGGTGGGCCCGACACGCATCACAGTAGAATGCAGTCGGGACATCGTGCGGGCCCACCAACCGGGCAACGCTGCATACAATATAACTATGGAGCCCACTACAATTCAAGAGACATGGGATAGCAGGACCCAGCACATGGGGATAGTGGCCCCCCAGCACTTAGAGCGTGTTGATAGGCTCTGGAGAACGGCTGTAGCGTGTGTAGAAAATTTTCCACTGCAGTGGGGGTGCCACTTGTACGGACCCTGGCTTATATTATAGATAGACGATTTATTTATTTTGGCATCTTTTATTATTTTTTAAATTTATTATTTATTATTAATGTTTAGGGAAATTCTATGGTCGGAATCCACTTTGGTATCATACTGAAATTCATAGGGACCATCTGATGGCCCTATGGTGGATCTCAGTCATCGACCTTTGGTTTATCCCAGCCATGATCACTAGAATAATGCTCCCACCACTACAATATATGAAAAATGAGATTGATGGTGAAGATGGATTCAGTATGGTTCTGAATTGTTTTTCAATTCGGTGCCGTAGTGGAATCCTAATGTTCATGATTTTTTAAAACACAACCGTCAACAACATGAAGGTTGACAACAAGTATCATAATGGGGCCCATTAGATAGCGACATATACAGTGAATTATGCTAGCTTGCAACAAGTGGCGAGTAGAATAGCGAAGTAAAGAGCCACTCCACTAATCATTAAATCTACGGAGCATGAATACCGAACCCCGAACCCCTTGGAGCTGCTCTTAGTAGTTTGGGTTTGGAAGTAATAGGAAGCTCCTTCCTTCTAGCAGGACATGCGAGACAGGAGCGATGGGAAAATACTATTTTCCCCTAAGCACTTAGCTATTTATTCACATAGAATGACGTGTCGTGCTCATAGCTGTCCATTTAACCCAGTCCTGACCAGCAATTTGTAGTTCGATTGGAGTGACAAGAAAAGGGACGCTGCAATTGGATATATGCATGCCGCATCATTCTGTATAAGCAAATCGGTAAAAACTATCGGTGTGAATAACATTTCTCGGAGGAGAAATGCTATTTAGCCTCAAGGTTTTCCGATTCCGCTCAGCCCGACTGACATGGCCACGTGCGAGTGGTGCATCGCTTGATTCAAATGTTACTAATGAGATTCAACCACCACTCGCACACAAGGCGACGTCAATCGGGCTTAGCGGAATCGGAAAAACCTTCAGGCTGAATAGCATTTCTCTTCTCGGAGCAATGTGTATGTGAAAGCCTATCAACCATCCTCATGGTGAATTAATTGCAATCACTCTGAATATATTCAAATTTGGGCTTTTTTTCAAAATATTATTAAAAATAAAATATTTAACGAAACAACGGCTGATCAAAACTATTTACCAACCTAGCGCTCTGGCAACCATGTGGCATGTCAGCGCCGTAAAACAAACGCGAGGGTTTTTTTTTTCTGTTTCAAGTAGAACCCAGTATTTGAAATACCGGGTTTACACCCGGTATTGTGAATACCGGATTTACCCAAAATCCAGAGAGAAAATGGCTAAGTATGGAAACTTTATACATGAGGCTTCAATTAAACTCGGTATCCAGATTACCGGTTTTTAACCCGGTAATCCAAATACCGGGTTCTACTTCAAACGAAAAAAAAAAAATCTCGCGCTCGCTTTACAGCGCTGACATACCACGTGGCTGTCAGAGTGCTAGGTTGGTAAATAGTTTTGATTAGCCGCTGTTTTGTTAAATATTTTATTTTTTAATAATATTTTGAAAAAAAAACTCTTCAAAACTAGCTTACAACAATTTGAATGTTTCAAATGTTCTAATAAACGGGTCAGATCGGATCGGATCGGATCGGACAATGGGACCTGATTGGATAGGACTATGAACTACTTAGTTCGATACCCCATTGGATCAGGCTTCTACTAAAGCATGGCACATGGGGTGGTGCTTATCATATATGCTAACCAGTGCTCGTGCGGCACATGTGGTGCACATGCGCCTGATCATACATTGTCGTTGAGGAATCAGTCTACTCATAGGAAGGACCAGTGCTTTGGGTGGTCAAATATGCTCATTGAAAGCTTGGCACCTTAGGGGTGGTCAAACGGGTGGCTTGAAAGCTGTGGGATCCCAACTTCCAATATACTATATTGACTAGTAAGACACCTGGACAATGCCCGGATGAATTGATGCACACCACTTAGCACAGGCAACATCACAGCTATAAGAAATAGGGGTGTGCATCGGTTCGAAACCGACCTATTTAGGCAAAACCCAAACCGATCCAACCTAGGTCGGTTTTGAGAATTTGCAATCCGATCCAAACCGATTGAGACTGGAATCCAATCCAATCCAATCCAATTAAAGTCGGTTTGGATTGGATTGGATGATCGGTTTGGGCTTTGGCCCATGCTTACTAGTTTATTTATTTATTTATATGGACATAGTTTTAACTTTAAAATGATTGTTTCAAAAATTATAAAATGATACTACATTACTTACCAAAATACCAAGTTATCAACAACAATACCATTATGTCCACAATATTTATATCCATTAAATATTAAAAACTACAAAGTACAGTTTTAACAATTAAACAAAAGTTCACAACAGTTACCACTAAATTAGTAAATTATAAACCGGAGTCCGGTTCGGTTCGGTTTAGGTCGGTTTTTAATTGATAAATCCGATAACCGATCCAATCATATCGGTTTTGAGAAATCCTAATCCAATCCGATCCGTTGAGTGCGTCGAAACCGATTAAATTCGGTCGGTTTGGTTTGGTTCGGTCGGTTTGGTAGGTTTGGTTTGGATCCTGCACACCCCTAATAAGAAAAAACAAAATGCAATCTGAAGTGATTATGATTCACTTGTTAGAGAGAGAAAGGGAGATAATATTTTTTTTTAAATTAACATTAAATGATCATTAAATGTCATTAAAGAGGTGCTTATCATCATTATAATATATTTTTAATATGACTTATTAGAGAGACGCGTTCACACATGGGAGAGGGACTTTAGCTCTACATGCAAAAGTGATCCAAGTGTCACAATATGGGAGAGAGGGCTCCATTTTAGTATTAGACTATTAAATAAGTACATCATTGAACAAATGGTTGAGATTTATTTGCAGAGATTGATAGTGGTACAATCAAGCAAGAGATGATTAAGGTATGAGCAATGCTAAACGCTTTCGCACACCACTGGCATGTGTTCAAATACAATGCATGGAACAAAGGCTCTGGCAGTGTACGAACCCATTGTTGGGTTTTTTCACGGAAGTATGACCTACCGATAAGTAGATGCACACACTACACAAGCACAAGAGATTAGACAAAGGGATACACACAATCAAAGAGTAGAATTTCCACTGTCAAGAGAGCGGTGGTGGGTCACCGTTTGTCGGACCCCCTCACACGTATTTTAACCTTCCACTCAAAACAATACCAGGTAAAGGCAAACCACGCGAGTACACTAGATTACCGAGCAATACCGAGAGATGATCAACCGATGAAAATACCGAGGATGACGCGTCAAGGAGCACAATGAAGACCCGAGAATCTGAGAGAGATTACCAAAAATAGACCTCTCCTCTCCTCTCTCTCTCTCTCTCTCTCTCTCTCTCTCTCTCTCTCTCTCTCTCTCCCCCTTCTTCCTTCCTTCTTCTTTCTTTTCCTCTCTTTCTTCTTCACAATGTCACTCACAAACTCTATCGCTCTCACGGTGACTGCAACAACACCTCTTCTCGTTACCCTAGAGCCCCAACACATCCGTTTTATATGGGAGAAAATGTATAGCTTTACTTACCAAAAATAGCCTGTCCTGCGTCTAACCCGTGCTACCAGGCTCAAAGTCGTGTGCATGATGCCTCAAGGATTTTACTCGCTCGACTTTTTCGCCGATTAACCGTGCACATGATCTGAGTGTCATGCACATGATAGGGAGAAGTCGTGCACATGAACCTATCAGGTATTGACTTTTGCAAAACAAAACCCAACAATCTCCACCTTGGTTTGAAAAAATCAAACTCCACCATCACTGCTACCCGTTCTAAGAACCTGTGAAAATCCTTTGCCATCTCTTTGTCGCCACTGTTCCACCCTATCCCAGGTGCTCGCACCCCAACTCGGTGCTCGATCTGTTAGATTGGTGTATTCTAAGCTTGTAAAACTCTGATTTTGATCTCATAATAAAGGATGAATGTTATATATATATATATATATATATATATATATATATATATATATATATATATATATATATATATATATATATATATATATATATATATATATATATATATGTGTGTGTGTGTGTGTGTGTGTGTGTGTGTGTGTGTGTGTGTGTGTGTGTGTGTGTTAGGCTGCGGCGTGCGATGCGTGCAGCGTCGCACCGCAACCGCCTGATGCACCACTGTGGTGCGTGCGATGCATGCAGCGGTGCATCAGGCGGCTGCAATGCGACGCCGCACGCACTGCATGCCGCATTTTATCATTTCTCTCTCTCTCTCTCTCTCTTTATTTATATATATATATATATATATATATATATATATATATATATATATATATATATATATATATATATATATAGGGAAAAAGGGAGCCTCGACTGAGGTACAGTATTGTTGTTGCACCCATTGTTTACCATCCTAGAAGCTTTAGAGTTTGGTGATATTTTATGGATATGTTCTCTAGGGTAAAGTGATCATCCTCACAAAAAATCAGTAAATTTTAAAACTTCTAGGGTCATCAAATATTTGAAACATTTTTGAGTGATGGATGCTTGACTCGGGCACATCATTTTACACTACAGGCCGGAAGGATATTCTGTGTAGCTATGTGCAAGGATATCTTGGCAATGTTTTTGTTCACCGTGTTGGTTCCATTTGACCACATATATTGTGCCTGGTGATGACTATGGTAAATACTCCCCATGCACTGTCATCGCTAACAACTTTTCATATGAGGCGACCAACTTGATCATAGCTGCGAACCGATTTAGGTTATATAGGACAAATTCACTTAGTCTTTAACTCAGTGGACTACAATAAAGTCATTGCTTTATGTTCTCAAAAGACCATGTAACTATGTTACATACTAACATGCATCTTTTATATATATATATATATATATATATATATATATATATATATATATATATATATATATATATATATATATATATATATATATATATATATATATATATATATATATATATATATATATATATCCTTGCACATAGCTACACAGAATATCCTTCCGGCCTGTAGTGTGAAATGATGTGCCCGAGTCAAGCATCCATGACTCATCGATGATGACTAAAGAAAGAATCAGGGCATCAAAAGCGTCACTATCATTGGTAAGATTCACTAAATCCCTACTTCTTTCTTGACTAGTAGTATGCTCAGATTGTCGAGCAGACCTGCAATCTCGCTTATAATGCCCTTTCTGACCACAAATCCAGTACCTATGCATAGGCTTGCTTTTGCGATCCCCTGGACATCGACCTACTGAAAGATCTGTCCTATCTCTTTGTCGATCTTTCCCTATCAACTTTCAATATGCTTTCTAATGGCTCAACAGATGCACCCGAGGATTTCCTTCGAACATCCTAGCTCCATAGCACGCTAACAATTTCATCAAACTTCAATTTCCCCCATGCTCGAGAAATTGCTCACCTTCATCACCAAACCTTCCTAACTATCTAGCAATCTCAAGAGAATTAGCAATGCCCTGATTTCATCATCAAAACTAATTTCAACTAATTCTAGCTGTGCGGTAATGGTGTTGAACTCATTGAGATACTGTTGAACGCTTTCGCCTTTCGTCATTTTCATATTGAATAATCTCTTCATATGGAAGAGCTTGTTTGAGGCTGAAGATTTCTCGTAGACCATCGACAGAGATGCCATCAGGTCTTTTGTCATTTTCTTGTTCTTGATATTGAATGCAACTTGCGATGAGAGTAACAGCCGAATTGCACCGAGTGCCTTTCGGTCAAGGACCTCGATCCTACTCACCTTCGGTCATATTTTTTGGCTTCTTCGTCTTCCCTCCGAGAGAAAGATAGAGGTCCTTCTGGTATAAGTAATCCTCTATCTGCATCTTTCAGAACCCGAAGTTCGATATGTTGAACATCTTGATCCTTTGCTTTCCCTCTTCTTCCATGACTTCTCATAAAAAAAAAAAAGAATTCGGGTGACTCTGATACCAGTTTTTGGTGATCAGGCAACAAACTAGCACAATGGAAACACCAAGATCACAAGATATCATGCAATCATGCTGGTCCCAAAGGCAAGAACGATCCAACAATAAGATTGCCCCTAAAAATTTAACACATAATCAGGCAGCCTTTACAGATTACCAAGTGCAAGCAATAAATGCAAAGCAAACCACAAGCATAGAAAAAATACACAGGGTTTATAGATATTCGGCAAACTTGCCTACATCCTCTTTTCACCACACCGATTCCATTACCTTCAATCAACAAGAGCAAATCGACAATACAAAGAATGATCTCACCTCAACCAAGCTACTACAAGAATCTCTAATCGACGAACAATGGTTTCCTCATTCTCGATTTTGGAAGCAGACCCTAGCCGATCTCAAGCCTCTAATCCTCTCCCAATTTAGTAAAGAGATTAGGGTTTGATTACTCAACAGATGGAGCCCTTATTTAGAAACCCCTAAGATAAATTAAGACAAAATGGCCGGATCTGAAAATCTCGTCACCGTCGTGCGCACAACCTGACCTGGGAGAAAGTCGTGCCCAACAAAGTCATGTAGACAACTCTTGTAGACCAAGGTCATGCGCGTAGTGAACAAGTCATGCACACGACCTTCCCAGATAGTGCTCACGACCTAAGTCCTATGCACGACCTCCCATGTACCTTGCTTTGCTCCTCATCCTTTGATCTAGATGGGCTCCACCTCGAGTTCGGCTTGGGCTTGTTGCTACTGTTTAAACTTGGTCTCCACCTCTCTAACACATACCACACAAGCAAAAATACAAGGGATACCAACAATCAAAGAATATGATTTCCACTATTAAGAGATTACAAGGCGGTGGGTCACCATTTGCCGGACCCCACACGTATCTCAACCTTCCACTCAATACAATACCACGACGAAGACAAACTACGCGAATACATTAGAGAGTACCGAGCGATACCAAGAGATGATCAATTGTGAAGATGTTAAGGATGACACGTAGAGGAGATTTGATGAAAACCCGAGAATCCAAGAGAGATGACCAAAGATAGATCTCTCCTCTCTCCCTACTTCATTCCTTCTTCTTCTTACTTCCTCTTATTTCTCTTCCTCTCCTTCTTCACGATCTCTCTCATAGTGGCTGCAACAAACTCCTCTTCTCATTACCCTAAGGCCCTAACTAACATATTCCCTTTTATATGGGAGAAAATGTATGACTTTTGTTTCCCAAAATAACCACGTCCCGTGTCTGATTTGCACTACTGGGCTCCAAGTAGTGCGCATGATGGTCACATCGTGCGCACGATGTCTCTATGATTATACTCGTAAGACTTTCCTGTTGATTAGGCATGCACATGATTTGGAGAAGTCTTACGCACGATCATGTCAGGTATAGGTTTTTGCAATCCAAAATCCAACACAATGCATGTAACGTAAGGCATGCGTTCAGTTTTTGTGGGTCGAGTATGTGTTTGTGTCAATTATGTGTGATCAATGTTCTTATGTAGTGGTATTTCATAGCAAAATAGTTAATCCATCTTTTATCTAATACAGCGATGCTATGCATGCGCATCGTGTTTGTGCATATTCTACATCCCCGTTGCCGTGGGATAGAGTTTTTTTTTTAAGGGACCAGCATAGTGGTCAACACATCACCTATTAGTGTGCCGGCACAAAATAGACCAATGATCGAAACTCACCATAGGAGCAAGAGAAATGACATGATTTTTAATAACCGCACATGTGGGGAAGCTCACAGCTAAGACGAGAGTGAGGCTCACCACTACAAAGCAAGAGGAAATATGTCGTGACACTTATTCGAACCCTTGACAAAGGCCACAGGCTGCATATTACCAATTGAGCTTTCAATTGGAGACATGGATGGGGTTAGACTCCCCTCCAATAACCGAAGCTCCACTAGTTGTGGAGAGGCGTCTTATCCGATGCATTCACCTCAAGAAAATTGAAAAACATCCCCGCACTGGACGAATTTTTAATTTCCACAACTAGTGGAGCTCCAATTATTGCAGAGGAGTCGAATTCCATGATGTTAGCTAGCATGGTGTCATTCAGCATGCATTGTGCCCAGGATGGGCGTGTGCACGTGTGTAGCATTCCTCTATCTAATATGTACAAATTAAGGAGTTCATTTATTTAGTAAATATGTAAGGGGTTATAAAGAAAATATTGTCAATTATATTGTAAGAGCATCTCAAACGACTCCTCTTCAACCTCCCACCCATGTGATTTTGTCATTTAGCGAGAATTCATCTCCAACTCCTATCCATCTTATGTGGCGGTAGGAGCCGGGCACCGCTCGGATCTGTTGGGAGCTGGAAGTTGCCTCTCATTTGCGAGTCCACCATGTGATGGGATATTTGTTTTACTTTCTTTCAGCCATGTAGGATGGGTAAGAGTCGATTGAAGGATGTCTTCTTTTTTTTTTTCCACCAACTCCTATCATATATGTGGTCATATGAGGAGGATGGGAGCAAGCTTAAGGTGGGTAAGGGTAAGGGTAAGGGGGGTTGAAAATAAAATTCAAAAAAGTAAGGGAGTAATTGCAAAAAATAAAAAGGGTAAAGAAGAGCAGAGAGAAGAAAACATACTCAATTCCTCTAATTTCCTCGAAGAAACGAAGATCATAGACATTGTAGGCTCCGGCGAAGTGCACGATCCCGTGGATCCGGTGGTGCTCGATGTGGCCAAGCGCCACGTTCCTCTGATGGTGGGCTTCGGCTTCCGGGTCCGTGAAACTCTCCCTGAAGGTCAGATGCCGGTACATGACCCCGGTTCTCCTCAGCACGCCGGCGGTCCGGAGAGCTTCCGAGCGAGCTTCCACGACGATCCAGAGGAGCGGCGGCGCCACCGATCTCAGGGTGCGGGCCAGCCTCCCGAGCAGGGCCGGCTGCGACGGGTCGCCGGATCTCGTCGTGGTGATGATGATCAGAAGCCCGCCGGAGCCGGCGCCCAACTCGCCGTCTGCTGCTGGGGGCGGCGGAGGTTGGGTTGGGGTGGTCACGGATTCGAGATGGGGGGTTGGCGGTGGGGTTTGGGTGGGATAAGCGGGGGAGAATTGGAGGGTCTGTTGGTAGGAGACGATGTGGGTGAAGGAGGAGGAGGGGGCGTGGGAGGGGGCGAAGCCGGTGAAGAATCCGATGGTGAAGCAGAGAGAGAAGTGGAACGCGGACTTCTCCCATAGATGGACCCGCCTTTTGGTTCCGCCATTAATGGAGCTCATCTCCATCTCTACGCAACAGGGAAACGGAAGAGAAGGCGGGAGGCAACGGATCTATTATCTACTGATACGGTACCGATGATCATTGGGTGGCGGGCAGACCAAGTTGTCCCTTGAAGCTATAGGTGCACAGCTTGGGGCTGCAGAGCTCTGCTTTGGTGGGGATGGAGGGGCCCACCACGCCTGAAAACGTGCATGGTTGAAATGTAAGCCAAGGGCCCAACCTAATACGGTCTGACCGGGGATATTTTTCACATTTTCTATGATTTTTTTTTTTGCGTTGTACCGGTCATGCGATTGGAGGAGTGGGTGCTAGAGTAATGGCTCAATGGGGTCCTAAGATCGAAATGGAGGAGGTAGTCACTAGCAGTTGCTATTTATTATTTTCATAATCCTGTGAACATGACATCAACGGTCTGGATTTGCAAGCGCAAACAAGACACAACGGTCTTGAGGAAAAGTTCGTTCCACGGTGTCTATACTGGGAGTTGTAGTTGAGTGACTTGTTACATGACTATCAAGAAGTTGATATCCACCAAGATGATAGAGGGGACTTTAATTCGGGATCATATCCTGAAGCTATTTGGCTATGTGAACGAACTTAGTTCCCTCGATATCGTCTTGAACGTCGAAATCCAGATTGATATTTTTTTTACTTCTCTGTCAAGAATGTTTGAAGGCTTCATTACCAACTTTAACTTTAACCGATTGGAGATGACTAATACAGATCTCCTAGCGGCGCTTCAGGCAGTAGAGGATGGATGAATGTAAGTGCTCGATCGTTGAATATGGAGTGAAATTATTCTCTGAAAGCCAAATGCAAGGTTAAAAAAAGCCTAAGAAGCCCGTGAAGGTGGGCTAGATACAGTTGCAGGCCCCTAAGCACAATGGTTCGACGAAGCCCAAAGAAAAATATTTCTTATGCGACAAGAAAGGGCACTGGAAATGAGACTGCCGCGCGGCTCCTAAGAAAGTTGAAATAGGTATATATCAGGTCCATATATTGGAATCCCTCGTTACATCTAGTTGTTCTCTAGTTTTATGGATTGTGGATTATGGTTCCACTAACCACGCTTATAATAATTTGCAGGGGTTCAAGAAAACAAGAAAACTAGATGATGGGAAGATCATCCTATACACGAGAACCAAGGCTGTGGCAGAGGCAGTAGCAGTTGGAGATGTTATCCTATATTTCTTTGATGGAAGAAGTTTATTACTTAGAGACACATATTATGTACCGTCGTTATGACGTAATTTAATTTCTATTTTCTTATTAAATAATAAATATTTTTTAATTTTATTTGATACTTCTGGTGTGTCGATGAGATTAAATGATTTTTTTGTTTGTAAGAAAAACATGCAAAATGGTCTCTGATTAACTATACTCATAAGCAGGATAACATAATTGAATCATATAATATAACTAATTCATAAAAAAAGATAAAATCTCTCAAATAACCTAATACTCATGTGGCACCTGAGACTTAGACACATAGTCTCAGACATGATTCATAGGTTGGTTAAGGCTAGACTTTTAAGTCCAGATGTTTCAGACAACTTACCAACGTGTAAGTCCTGTCTGGAAGGCAAAATGACTAAAAAAACTTTTCGAGCCAAAAGTAACAGATAACATAAGATATTGGAGTTAGTACACACTCATGTATCTGGGTGCATAAGTTTTTATGCTATAGGTGGCTTCAAGTATTTTATCACCTTAAAGGATGATCACTCAAGTTTTGGGTGCATGTACCTAATGCGGTAAAAGTCTAATTCTTTTGATAAATTCAAGGAGTTCAGAGTTAAAGCAGAAAAACAGACGGATAAAAAGTATCAAGTTCTTTCGATCGGATCGAGAAGGCGAATACCTATCAGATGAATTTCTTGTGTATCTGCGTAAGCATGAGATCATATCCCAGTAGACTGTTCCAGGGACACCACAATAAAATGGGGTGTCTAGGGGGAGGAATCAAACTTTGTTAAACATGGTTCGGACTATAATGAGTTACACGTCGTTGCCACGCAGTTTTTAGGGATATGCCATAATGATGACAGCATACACCTTAAACTTTGTTCCATCAAATTCAGTAGCCAAACAAGGTATAATATGTTCCATCAAAGTTAGTAAAATGACCAAAACATCCTGGTTTTTTTTTTCTTGTTCAAGATATGTTCAGCCTACCAGAGCCGAACAAGATATTGTATATTCGGCCGACCAGAGCCAAACATTGTACAGTACGTTCGGTCGACCACGGCTGAACATACTGTACCATATTTGGGCAGCCGAACGTATTGTACCATGTTTCGGCCATGGTCGGCCGAACGTATTGTATAATGTTCTGCTCTGGTTGGCCGAATGTAAGGTTTGGATGCCGGTAGACGACGTCGGAGAGAAAAATCGACGGGGGGAGGAACTCGGGGAGGGATGGAGAGCGAAGAGGAGCTTTGTCGAAGCGGTTGATGGAGGAGGTAGGGTGTTAGACGAAGCAAAAATTGACGAGGGGAGAAACTTACGGTGTTCGGGCGCACGAGCGGGGGGGGGGGGGGGGGGTTCGAGAGGAGATGAGCTCGGAGAGGGATGGAGAGCGGAGAGGAGCTCGTCGGAACAATTGATGGAGGAGGTAGGGTGTTAGGATTTGGATATGTGTATGGAGTAATTTGAGTAAGAAGGTTAGTATAGGGTTTTTAAAAAATTAGAGGTGTGCAGAAAGTATTTGGTGTGAAGTAAGTAAATGTATAAAATTTTGTAATTGGATGGTGTGTGAAGAGTATTTGTGTGTGAAAACTGAACAAGGAGTACTTGGTGTGCCAATAGACCCACTCCTCGCGCTGCCGCACGCCTCGTCCGCCCCGCGCTCTCAACGGCAACTGCGAAGTACCTTGACTCAGATCTGAAACACAGCGGCCTCATTCCGGCGCGTTCTCTCCCCATCTCTCCGGTGGAGAGATGAAGATCTTCGATGGCCTGCCGCCTATGGCCAACCTCCGATCGGAGAAGATGAGCTTCGTCCAGCTGATAATCCCCGTCGAGTCCGCCCACATGGCCATCTCCTATCTCGGCGAGGTCGGCCTCGTCCAGTTCAAAGATGTAAGGAACCCTACGTCGCAGATCTATTCCATTACATCTGAATGATCAACAGAAATCTCTCTGTTCCCATTCGTTTCTCTGATCGGCTCCCTTGACTCGGAATCGTTTTCTGCCCAAATTTTGTTGCAATCGCGTGCTTGATTGATTTGCCCGTGATCTTGACTTTGGTGCTTTTCTATGTGTAATGGATCGGTAGAGTGTAGACCGATCGGAAGCAGATGGTTCATTTGCAGCTTTTAGGAAAGTACCTCGCAAACTTTATGCTAATTCAACTGCGATCTCAGTTCGTATCCGTTGGAATTTACGGCAAGAGAATGCTGGGATTGTTTTTGAGTGTGAAAGCTGCAGTTTTCTGATATAAGTTACTTGATTGCTGTTGATAAGAGGAGTAGAAGCATTGCTTTACGAGCTGTTTCGGCTCATAGTGATCTTGGAATTAAACAGCAGTCATATATGTAGCTCTCCAGGATCTGATGCTTGTTCCTCCAAAGTCAGTTGGATGAGTTTTGTCTCACTTTCTGTAAAAAACTATAGATCCATGTGTCGTGATACGTCCAAACTTCCTACTTATTCTTTTTAGTGCTTTTTAGTTTTCTTTTATTGCAAAATATCATGGTGGATTGCTGAATTGGAGGCATTGTTGAAAGTTTCGGAGGATGGGAGGGTTCAAGAACCTAAGGGGTGTATTTAGCACACTTTTAGTGGAATAGAAATTGAAGTGAGGTTGAGGTGAATTGATGACCATGAGATAATTTAGAGTGATCGAATTTGTTACCTTGGGTAGTTGATACATGACCATGATAGATATATTGATGTACCAAGGTAGATACAGGATCAAGATATATATAATGCAGAGTTGATGAAATAGAGATGTGCCCCCTACGTCATCATGCAATCCCCAGTGCTACCGGGAGAGGAATTTCTAAAAGACAATAATAATTCTGGCATAGTTTTTGCATGACTTGGAATATTGCAAGGTGGAGAGGACTAAAGCATTTAGAATGAGCATTACAATGACTAGAATAATAAGATAAATATGCAGCTGCCCATAAAGTATGAAGTATAAGTAAATGTATTAAGTTCTATGTCAATGCTTAGTCAGGATGATACGATAACAAGCTTTATCGATCTCAACTTCCTCAACATGCTAGTATGTTTTTAGCTACGGCTATATACAACATAGTTTTTGATAAAGGCAGGTCGCGACTTATGGGCAACGCTATAAGTCATTGCAATTTGCTAGGGGCAGCTCACGACTAAAGACAACCCCCGACTCTGTAGGCAGTTCACACCTTTCTCTTCCCTTCCTCCCTAACTAGTCTATGCTCGTGCATGCCGCCGCCCATCCGATCCCATCTGACCCACTGCCGCCTCCTATATCTTCCTCTCCCCCTTCCTCCTTCCGTTCTTCTTCCTCCTACACTTGGTCATTTTCAGGTCGAGTGATTCTACCACCCATTCGACCTGAGGAAACCAAGTGCACTATAGTGGTACTCGCCCACCATTGATCATTCAGCCTCTAATGGCCGAATGGATTGCAGAAGCACTCGATCTCCAATGGTCGAAAGTGATGTAGTGGTACTCAACCTCCGATGACTGAATACTGTGCACTAGGTCACCATCATTCACTCGGCCTCCAACAGTTGAATGGTCTGTAGAAGCACTCGACCTACAATGGCTAAATGAGATGCAAAGTGACTTGTCCTACAATGGCCGAGTCACTGTTGCAGATGGAGGAGGAAGAAGAGGAAGAAGGCGGGGGAGCAGGAGCATACACGGGCCGGTTATGGTGGAGGAAGAGAATTTTGTGAAAGCCCCTATCTCAGGACTGCCTTAGGTAAAATATGGGTTTAATTGGTGGCCCCTATATAGGGTTAATTTAGGTATATTTAATGTATGACTTACGGGCTGCCCTCTGAAAAAATTATGCTGCATATAGTCGCACCCTATGTTTTGTAGGGCAATAATATGGCATTTGGATGGTTTATATGACCTTATTGCTCTTCTAATTATTGGAATCGTCATGAACCAACTTGGCTTTTGAGGAATCAGTCCAACTTGTATTGATCAACTCATCTTACTCAATTGTTTATGTATGTGGTTGCATCATGCTTCAAAAGAGTATGATTGAAATCAAAATTGGTGGCCATTTACTATAAATTTTTAGATGGTTTTCTATAACTTATTCTTATAGGGACTTATTTGGAAAAAAAATCCGATACTTGGGCAGTCTAGATTAGATTCAGAGTGTGAGTAATGAGTGGGCAAATCTAGCACAACCAAAATGAAGTTGACACCTCAACATGGGGAGTAACTTAGGAATGAAAAATGGGAAAGATAGATTGAGAGTGATTTTTGTCTCTGCTTGTGTGCCATGTTAGGTTTAGTTAGAATGTTAAACCTTTTCCTTAGGAATCTTGATCCTAAGTTTTAAATTCTTAATTCATATTCCTTACGATCTTGATTGGAACAATTTGAAAACAAACTAATCCCTAAATTTTTAGCGTGGTTGGACTTAATCACAAGCAAAAGGGACTTCCAAAGAGTCCCATTTTCTGCGGAGAGGAAGGCTTGTAGATTAAGGGAACTCAATTTGTACCCCTTCTTTTTCCCGGGAATTCAACCCGATCTTATTTTCCTTCTTTCCCTTACTACTGAGTTTCCTTGAGTAGTTTTGATATAAGATAAATTTAATGAAATGTGAACTTTTAACTTTTCCTTTCGTGCAGATTAAGTAATACGAGTGTATAAGTACAACGGAGATGAGTGGTGTAATTATCATGATTATTATGAATGAATGAAAATCTAGATCCCAAATAAGGTGCAATGCATTCATGCACGAGCACCGAAACACACCTTCATTAGAAATGTGGTATCTTGCGGCTCACAAGCTTGTTGATAATAGTCATTGATTAGTTAGAAATGCACACATGCACACAAGTGGAAAAGGATGAGCATACGAGCATGTGGTGGGAGGACGAGCTTTGCAAAAATATAGTCGATCTTTTGAACTGACGTATCTTCACAATTTTTTTTTCGTATTTTTTCTCACGTGCATAACCATTTGAATGTGGTGATTTTTGCAACCTTCATGCTTTGAATAATCTTCGATCACCTCCCATGTGTCTTTCAGGTTATTGATCTTTACACCTATTGAGTTGTAATCACAAGTGGTGTTGTTCAGCATATTTGATCCTCTCGGCTCGTCGTTGGCTTTTGCACACATCGTAGGGATTACATCTTCTAGAGCTGCTCATGTGCCTTATATAAAGGAGGGGAAGTTGATACCTCTTTCAATGTGATATGTTAGGAGATAGTATCCCAACCTGATACGTCTTTGTCTCTGGAACCAAATGGAAGCCGAGGTGAGGTTCGCCTCATGTGCTAGATCCCAACAATCTCCCCTCCAGACTATAAGGGGGGTCTTTCGGAATATGGATCCTTACTTGGAGTCTATATTGGCCAACTCTATATACTGCTCCTCCAGGCTCTGGACTACTGAGCCAACACAGCTCAGCTCCCCTTAGATCTTGATTTACCGAGCTCTGAATCGCACCACCTGGTTCTCAACTGTTATTACACTTGGCTTTCAACTGCTACTCATTGATTTGGTCGACCTATCTCTGATACCACTTGTTGTGCAGAAGTAGTGCAACAATTGATAAGCCAACATAAGCAAACCATGCCAATTATCTAGGAGACATAGCACACCAATTTATCTTTTATGTGGTGGTCCCCAAAACATGGCTACAACTATGGGGCCTATACAATGGCAATCTTCTATTATAAAACCATAATGAGAGATTAAAAAACTCACGTCAAGATCAGAGATAACAAGACCTAACGCGCTTCAAGAGAGCAATATTTTCTGACCATACACCAAACTTCCATTCTCTGGTATATGCTCCATTGCTTGTTGATGATACCCTGCTGTACACAACGGCTAGTGCTCTGCGTCCGACTCCCACGTGCCCATGGCTCTCGAACTGCTGCTCATCGATGGCGCCAACATTCACATGTCGACGCCTTTGCACCTTGCTGTAGCGCAGCTAAGTCCATAAATGTACTTACCGCTCTCGAACTATTGCATATCAGCGACACACACTTAACACTTGTCCCTGTCGACACCTCTGCACCCTATTGGCCTGTAGGTGTGCCTGCGAGTGTACCCACTACTGTCAATGCGCCCGTCGGTGCCTCGTGAGTCTTGCTAGGTGGCCACACGCCTCTCGTGCCGGCATATCCACGTTCATCAGCACCATCCATGACAATTTTTGAACGCAATCTCGTCAAATGTTGGTGAGAATGTTCGCACAATCCAACACTCCACATGATGTTCGTTGCGTTGCTACCCCACAATCTGATACACTGAACTTGTGCATGTGGCCTTTCAAGTGTCTGTGGGGTGATACCTTGGCCTTGCGCCACTCGGTGTGCACCTCGACCAAGGTTCGAAATCTCCATTTCGGTGGAAATTTTGATCTTTTGGATATGGAAATATTTCGTGAAAATATTTTGATAATGTGGAAATATTGCATTTTTATAGAAATAGTGAAAATATTGATTTTTCGATGGAATTTTTTAGTGAAACTCTGGATAGTCATAAATCAAGCTTAGATACACACTTTGGAACACTCAAATAATATTTTTATCTTGTCTAGTGGTGTAGACCTTCACATAGCATGTATTCTATACAGGTGCTACTGATTTTTATACACTCTGTACATATGTATCTCACTCAGGGGTTTCAAGATGTGATATCCAAAGTTCAAATAATGCAAAATAATATTTGATTAACTTACATGAACCATGATAACAATGGTGGAATGGAATACTAGTAAATTGAAGAAAAAAAACTTGATAATCATCATATATATATATACATTATTTTCATCATAAAGAATTAAAAAAAATCATTCATCATCACTTGTAGTCCATGTAATGACATCATCACGAGTCTTTTCTTCTTCACTCGTAGTCCATGTAATGACATCATTATCAGCCCCTGGCGGACCAGCTCCACTGTCGCTTGCACTGGCATCATGAGCAAACTGTGTCGGCATCCATCATCTCTTAGCTCGCTCCCGCTGTGAGTGTCTCGAATCTAAAACTGCATGTCGATATTGAGCCTTCTCATCTGTCTCTATATCTAGCGGGTACTCGAGATTATCATCTGAACGATCCTTGATTGATAGAGTGCTAGTATGTCGGGACTTCTCGATCCGTCCCTTCTTTGGCTCCGTAGGGGTTCGAAGTTGAACTCCTTTGTATTCTCCGCTTCTCAATAGAATATGCATAGATACTCTGACTTCAAGCGGAGGTTTCAAATACTCTGTTACATCGGGGAAGCATCCAACGAGATTTTGCTTCAGCCGTGTAATACCTCTACGTCTGATTTGTTTGCATCAATATGCACACTGTGACTTCTGCTTCTTTGTGTTCAAGGAGAAGCTGTGCTGCCAACCTATGTCTTTTGACCCAGAATCCCTATGCAGAGGAGGTTGGGAGGCCATCTGTAAATGATAATAAGTAATATTGATAAATTTAAATAATAACTTTGTACAGATGCATATTTTTCTAAATTTTATAAGAATAAAAGAATTCTAGACTAGTGATCGACTGGCCAGTTCATAAGAATACTTGATTGAAAATACAAACTATATAGCCAAAATCCAAAAATACATAATACATCAAAATTCTAACGAAACATCAAATCTATTGCCAAAATTGATGCAAACCAGAAAGCTCTGATACCAATTGATGCAAACTCGGTTGCGATACACGGAAGCTACCTAACTTTAGAACAAGCTATGACCTAAATAACAATCAAAAGCAAAATTCAGCAAGCACCTAATTAGCCACGATCAGATTTTCATTAAGAGATAACCTCTCTAATCATACTAGCATGTATAAACGATGACAAATAAAGAAAACACTCAAAATGATTAAATTAGATCTCAATTAGGGTTTGCAAATAACAATTTCAGCAACTAAGTACTCATGCAAAGGACTAATAAAAGGGTTGGATGACGATCCAACGGTGTACCAAGCAAGCCTAGCCGAAATAGGGATTGGGGTTTATGATAGGATCTATGGATCTATAGCGGGATGCGATCGAAAGCCTACGATACCGATGAACATATGATAATATCAAAAAAACGAGGAAAGATAATACCCGTGAGATTCAAGATCTCGATGCGGATAACTATGTCGATGAAGATGAACGGCGGGAGGTAGAAGATGACGAGGAAGATCGAGAGAAGAAGTCGGAGGAACTCCATGGAGAAGACGATGGCGGACGAAGGGCGCACCTTCCACGATCTCTTGATCAAAAGCAACAAGCTTTAGGGTTTTTTTTCCCCAAAAATTGTCCTCAAAACTAAGGTTTCATCTCCCTTTTATAAACCCCCAAGGCCTCATAAGGAAATAAGAGAAAGAGACGCAAGATAAGAAAAGAGAGAGAGTTCATCCCGCGATTACTGTTCATGTGAATAGTAACCGGTGAACAATACCCGCGATTACTGTTCACGGGTAAAAAAAAACTTTTTTTTTTTATGCTAAGGGCACCACCAACTTAAAATTAAATCCCTTTATTTAATGAAGGATTAATATGAGCACCCCAATGGCTTTAAGGCTAGGTTAGAAGGCTCTAATGACTTGGCTTTAGCCTTGCTTAGCTTCGCACTGTCGGATGCGATATCCGACGTCTTCCATCCTCTTGCATATCACAATTATTATTCATCCACTTAAAATTATAAGTGGCCAACACACGAAATACGTGGGTGCGACAAAGCCCTGCACCATAGGCCAAAAAGTCGTAGAGAACAAACTAGTCATCTGATTTTCGTCTGGAGACAGGCGATGGAACCCCAAAATTAAAAGACTACGAAAAAAAGTATTAAAGTTAAATCGTAGCTAGACCATGCTACATCAGTCACCCCGACTTCAAAAAAACTCGTCCTCGAGTTTTATTCTAAAGTCATTGCCGGTGGAGGGAGCTGAAGAAGAACCACCATCATGGAATCTTCGCTGCAACATGATCTGATGATGGAGTCCCAGTAGGGGGTGTCGCATTGCTCCGTAGAAACCTCCCGGGTCCCACGCGAGAGATGTGTTGTTGTCGAGCGGGGATCGGAAGAAGTGGAAACGTTGATAATGAATCCCGAGTAGATGATATCGCGAAGTGTAGTAGACAACCTTCGGGTCCCTCACGAAGAAACTGTTGACGTCGAGCAAGGGTCGGAAGCCGTGGAAATATGGGTACAAGAACCCGCGAACTGCAGTCATCTCTGTAAGTAGTCAGTCTGTCCTGATGAAATCGATGCTCTGTAGAAATCCAACAAACAGATTCTCCAAAACTGGCTGTGGCGGTAGTGGTGGAAACTCTACGGTAAACGGAGGCTCCACTGAAGGATCCGCAGAGGTGGTGGCTCCTCTAAAGAAACATCTGATGGTGGAGGGAACTCCATGAAAATCACGGTAGGAGGGGGACTCCTTCGTAAGCTCTGGAAGGGGAAAATCCATTGGGGGTGGAATCTCCTCCGGTAGTGCTGATGGATTTGGGTGCTTTACAGAAGGTGGAGGTTCTGCAGGAGGTTTACTATCTCTGACAATCCTCCTATTCTCCCGCTTTCGCCACTTCAACTCTGATTCAATCTCGTCGATGACATAATGAACTTCCAAATCTTTGGCTTCCAAGGATAAAGAAGGATGAGGACACAAAAGCCAATTAAAGAAAGGTTTTACGAGAAGATCAAGATCATAGAGTTGTTTTTCAACGAGAGAGCGAAAGAGAAGATCTAACTTGGATTGTGGGCGAATGAAAAGAGAACTATGATTCCAACAAACCCTAATAAATTTTTTGAAAGTTTTTGTTTCAACTGGATGAAGATAATAAAATGAATGAAAACTTTTATGCATGTCCAATCCTAGGAGTAGAACTTGCTCTGATACCAATTGATGCAAACCGGAAAGTTCTGATACCAATTGATGCAAACTCGGTTGCGATACACGGAAGCTAGCTAACTTTAGAACATGTTATGACTAGGGATGGTAACGGTGCGGTTTTGGGCAAAACCGAAACCGCACTGCAACACTGAACCCCCACACTGAAACCGCACCGCACCGCACCGCGATGGTGTACCGTATGTAACCGAAACCGAACCATGCGGTGCGGTGCACCGCGGTTTAACATTATAATGGTCTAAACGGTGCGGTTTTTTGCGGTTTTGAGCAAAACCGAAACTGCACCGCAACACCGAAATCGCACCGCGACGGTTTTATATTTTGGCAAACCAAAACCGCACCATGCGGTGCGGTTTTCCGCGGTTCTCGATTTTAAACCGCACCGTTGCCATCCCTAGTTATGACCTAAATTAACAATCAAAAGCAAAATTCAGCAAGCACCTAATTAGCCACGATCAGATTTTCATTAAGAGATAGCCTCCCTAATCATACTAGCATGTATAAATGATGGCAAATAAAGAAAACAAGCAAATAATTAAATTAGATCTCAATTAAGGTTTGCAAATAACAATTTCAGCAACTAAGTATTCATACAAAGGCCTAATAAGAGGGTTGGATGACGATCCAACGGTGTACTAATCAAACCAAGCCGAAATAGGGATTAAGGTTTATGATAGGATCTATGGATATATGGCGGGGTGCGACCGAAAGTCTATGATACCGATGAACATATGATAATATCAAAAAAACGAGGCAAGATAATACCCGTGAGATTCAAGATCTTGATGCGGATAGCTATGTCGTTAAAGATGAACGGCGAGAGGTGGAAGATGATGAGGAAGATCGAGAGAAGAAGCCGGAGGAACTCCACGGAGAAGACGATGGCGGATGAAGGGCGCACCTTCCACGATCTCTCGATCAAAAGCAACAAGCTTTAGGATTTTTCTTCCAAAAATTGTCCTCAAAACTAGGGTTTCATCTCCCTTTTATAAACCTCCAAGGCCTCATAAGGAAACAAGAGAAAGAGACGCAAGAGAAGGACAGAGAGTTCATCCCGTGGTTACTGTTCATGTGAATAGAAACCGGTGAACAGTACCCGTGGTTACTGTTCATGGATATTTTTTTTTTAAAATGCTAAGGGTACCACCAACTTAAAATTAAATCCCTTTATTTAATGAAGGATTAATATGGGCACCCTAATGGCTTTAAAGCTAGGTTAAAAGGCTCTAATGACTTGGCTTTAGGCTTGCTTGGCTTCTCACCGTCGGATGCGACATCCGACGCCTTCCATCCTCCTGCATAGCACAATTATTATTCATCCACTTAAGGTTATAAGTGGCCAATACATGAAATACGTGGGTGCGACAAAGCCCTGCATCATAGGCCAAAAAGTCGTAGAGAACAAACTGTTGTCCTATCTTCGTCCGGAGACAGTTGATGGAACCCCAAAATTAAAAGACTATGAAAATAAAATATTAAAGTTAAATCGTAGCCAGACCATGCTATATCACTTGATTAGATGATTACGGGAATCCTACGAATGTATATGCAATAAGTTATCAAGATAGATTAGACTTCAGATGTCCAATTGAATGTGCAATGGGTTTTGAATGTCCAGTCACACACGAGTATGGTGTTTGCTTTCATCAGCAGGGTGTCAAAATTTTATGCGGACAATGGTTGCGGTTTGGGTGGAGTGTGTCGCTGATAAAGGTGGTTTGGGACTATTGTGAAGGGGTGTTTTGGTCAAAGCTAAGGTTTGTTGAAAGCAACAAGAGGTGGATGGGAGTTTGTTTCAGTGGTAATTCTGTGGGGAAGATGATGACAACGCTATGTTGCATAAGGTTGATGGTGGATGATTAAGATATAGGTGATAGCAGTTGATTGAGGTGGTGATGGTGGATCCTTGATGATGATAGCGGTTTGAGGTGGCGATGCCGCGATGGTGTTGGGTTGATGCTTGATGTGGGGGATTATGGTAAAGGTGAAGGGTGATGCTTGGATATTGCCATGTTGGTGATGAAGCCCCGACCTGTGATTTGGTGGTGTCTTAGTGATTATGGCTAGATGGAGGCCGATGGAGGAGAAGCTTCAACCAGCTGAATGAGCCTCCGTCTCAGGAGCCCCTTGTTGAAGCGCCCTCAATATTATACTAAGATGATGCATCACACTCGAAGATGAGGAGAAAAAGGGTAAGGATACTAGCCTCACACTAGTGATGCATTAAGACTAACTCCTAGCATTAAAAGCCTCACACTTTTAGGGTTGGAGAGAACTTTTTCTTTTCTTTATTCATTGGACATTGCCCCAAATGGCACTACTACAAGGTTTATATAGTCTCCTGCACTTGGAGCACCAACAAGCCAAAACAATCAAGGGATCGACAGAGCTTGACTCATGGATACAACCCAACATATGCCCAAAATAATGGGAGTGACAACCCTCATGGCATAAAGTGGACTATAACGCACTGCCGATTATAAGGCTCAACACTACTCGCTAGTGGCAGTATCCATTTAGGAAAGGTCCCAAGTGTCTTCTGTCCAACACATGCCAAACTAAGGCTTGGACCTTGGCCTTGGATCCTTCTTTTCCTCACCTCGGGAATTCACTTTGAGTGGGCATTGCCATTGATCTCCACCACTTTCTTTGGATTGAATGGTCATCTAGATACTAGTTTCATTAGTTCACTGAAGTTGTTTTATATGAAGTTAAAAAGCTTAGGTGGATAATTCTATTTCATGAAATGTAGCAGTTCGGTTCAGTATGTTATCGGCAATAGATCCTGCAAGATATAGAGGACTGGTGGACCAACTAATATATCCATCACTAGCCCGACATCCCTTTGTAGATAGTGTTGTTAGTTAATGCCAGTCCCTATGGACCACCACTTTGATGCTATGGTCTGGAATCTTTGGTCCTTTAAGAATGATCCTAGTGTTCAATTCTATAGGAATGGCCATTTCAGAGTAGGTTTTTCTTCTTTAGATTTGGCATGCTTTCTAGTTGACAGAAGAACTTCTGGTTGTCAATACTTTACAGGAGTTAACTTGGTCACATAGAAGAATAAGAAATAAAGTGTGGTTGCTAGATCCAATGCTGTAGTTGAGTATCGAGCAGTGACTCATGCATTTTGTGAACTCATGACTGAAGTCTGTTAAAGGAGATGAAGATTTCTATTAACGGTCCATTAAACTTGCAGTGTGATAATCAGGTTATGCTTCACATTGCTAACCAATGTCTTCTGCAAATTTATCTGAGAACATCGATGTTAATTTCCTTTACTCGTGGGAAGATAGAAGTTGTTATGCCTTTTGTTCTGTGACTTCTGTCGATGGTTTAGTTAGTTAGCAGATAATGTTCACGCAAGCCTCGCGTCCATGACAAAAGAGTGATTGCTACTCTAGTCTAGATGCTTCTATATCTGCACTCCAGGTCAAGGGGAGTGCTGAGATTCAAGTAAACCGATGGTATGCAAGCCATAGGTTCAATATTGTTATGGTTCTGGGCCTAACTCGTCGTTTTGGGTGTTTTTAGACCAAGAAACAACTCTTAATACAAAGGGGTCGCCTACTGGATGCATATTTGACGTTTGAGTGATCTAGTAGGTGCGCTTTAGCACTACTTGTTTTTTTTAGGAAATTGGAGGTATATGGCTGAGATAGATCACTCTATGCACCCCTCTCCATTTCTTCTCTTTTTTCTCCTTGTTCGTCATATAGTTCTTTCTCTGATTTGCTTTGTCGTTTGAGTGTCCTAGTAGGTGCGCTCTACTTCTTTAGAAGGAATAGAGGTGTATGGTTGAGATTGATCACTCTATGCTTCTCTCTCCATTTCTTCTCTTCCTTTTTCCTTGTTCCTCATCTTGTTCTTTCTCTTATTTATTTCTGTTAATCAAATAATTTATATTTCTCTTGTTGCATTCCAGAGTACTGCCACTTTATTTCTGAGTAAGATCATTAGCTTTTAATGCTTATTCTCTTATGAAATACATAGTTATATAACTTAGATCCATTAGCCTATACAACTTCCATTCAAGTTCTTGTATACAGCTGCATGTTTTTATTTAAGCACCTTATATATCATTTTGTTTTCATCTTTTGTCTAGCCTCATTAAAATTTAGATTCTTTACCTTATTGCTTGTATTTCACTTCTTGTGGAACCACTTTTGTTCGCCTGGTGACCTTATTATGGTGAGCTTACCCTTTCATAGCAAATAGTTTATGGCTGTTGCATAGTTATTCATTTAATCATATTGTTTTTACGAAGTATTTGCATATGCATCATCAGCATTTGTTTTGTGCTCTGATATCTGGGCACTTCTGGATCAGCTGCTTTCTACATGCATTGATCTCTCATGCTGTGGTTGTCTCCAGAACATCTTTCTTGGGATTCTTTCCAAAGTTCTCTTTTTCTATAGATGCAAGTCTCTCACAATTTATTTTTTCCTTTGACTCAACAGTTGTTTTTTCTGTTTGTGTTGATTATGCATGGAAGTTCTTTTAACAACTTTGCTTTCATTGACCACTACAATTTATAGACCTCTCTAGATTACTAGGATACATTGCCAGGTACTCCCATAACCATCACCTTTAATCCATTTTCTTTGGCCTAGACTCTTGTATTTATTCTGCTTATTACTAATTACTGGATCAAAAATTCTAACCATATTCTCCAGCTACTTAATTTTTTTTCTTTTGTTTTTTTGACAGTTAAATGCTGATAGAAGTCCCTTTCAGCGAACATTTGTCAATCAGGTATGCACTGTCTTCAGCTGCTAATTTACTTGAATGCCTTAATTTTAGATATTTTTATCTGGTTAAGTATTTAGTAGATATATGATACCTAACAATATTTAAGTGCTCATTGATACGGTTCTAACTTCTAACTTTCAAAATTCAACCTGATACTGTTCTTATGAGAAAGTCATGTTCTCTGATCCTTTGACCTGCTCAATTTTGTCTTCAATGAGCTAGAAAATAGTCAGCAATCCTTCAATAATTATTAACTTGTTGCGAACAGAAAGTGCCCTGCTTTATGGTAAAACTGAGGCTGGATTTTTTTCATAAATAATGAGCTCGAACAAGTTCTTGTGTTCCTTTCTTCAAGAGTTTTCTTTTTTCAATCATGATCCAAATCACATCTGACAGAATTCTTCTCAAGTAACAATTATGGTCCTTCTATGTATACGAGTAGATATTATTATGCACTTTTGAGATCACTCTTTTTCTGGAAAAGGTTGTTAGAACTAGCCAAATTTTTAGCAAACTTAGTTAGCATGGGTACATAAATGGAAGTACAAGAAACTGATACCGGACTACAAGTAGCTAAAAAAGATGCTTAGACATTGTCATGGAAAGTCCATGCTTGATAGTTTACTAAAAGAAATAGTGAGCTAGTCCCATGCTTGGTAGCCTCCTTGATAGTTTACTAAAAGAAATAGGGAAATGCTTAAATGCGGTCCTGCGGTCCACACCCGCAGCCGTCCGATGCGGTGCACCGCACCACGCCGCGTGCATCGGACGGCTGCGGATGCGGACCGCAGACCGCATCTAAGCATGGCCCTATATATATATATATATATATATATATATATATATATATATATATATATATATATATATATATATATGGGTCGGGATCCAGAAACACGCTACTTTGACACAAAGTTAGACACACATCATCCAAAACCCTAAATAGAGGTTTCAGAATTTGTTGATTTTAACCGTTAAATTGAAGGGAATATTTGATTAGTCTATAGGTTTTAGAATGCGTTGATTTTTTGCTGATGTGCTATCTAAGGCAAGGTTATCACCCTTACAAAAAATCAAAAAATTCTAAAACCTCTATCTAGGGTTTTGGAGATGCGTGTCTAACTCTGTGGCAAAGTAGCGTGTTTCTGGATCCCGACCCTATATATATATATATATATATATATATATATATATATATATATATATATATATATATATATATATATATCCCAAAATCTTTATCTCCCCAGGCTATGTGGGACTAATTCGTGGCCTTGTGCACCTCACCTCATCCATCTTGGCTTTCCTCGCCTCAATAGTCTTAGCTATTGGATTTTGGTCGTCACGAGTTATCTCCCTTCCAGGCGCAACGACTAGCACACGGATATCTTGGCGGTTGTAGGAATCATTTGTAGGATATCCGATGCGACATGAGCATAACGATTCAACCTGCAGATTGCCACGATGATCATAGGAGACCTCGGGCGTGATATACAACATACTGGGAATGTAATGACATGTAACGTATGAATCATAAATGACTTCAACGTCTCCATGACCAAGTACGTAGTCCTAGAACCAAAGAACTAGTAGTGTGCTTTCCGTCTCCCTGATCCATTGACCTGCCTTGAGTGTCGTAGTGCCTGTGGTTTCTGAGGAAACCCATGGTAATTTGCTAACATATTGCAGGTCTAGTCGGAGGAGGATATCCACAATCGTCAACGAAGGAGAACTATGCGGGAGGTTTAGAGGACTAAAAATCCCCTGCAATAGTTATAATCTTGTTTACTTGTTATAGTGCTAAAAAAGATAGTAAAGTCTAAGCTCGGGACAGTCTAGGAGATTGGATCAATATAGTCTTGTTTTAGTCGTCTCATTTAGATGGGCACTTGATTGCTACAATATATATTGGTAGATTTGTTTTAGTTGTTTTGTGTAGAATTTGCCGCACTAATAAATCTATTGCTTATTTTTCTCTCTCCCTTTTGATTTTGAAGTCAATCTTTTAAGCATTGAGGATTCCTCTGTTAAGGTTTTGATTAAAACCTGGACTTGCCTAGGCAATTTTGTCATTTTGTTATGTCTGAATTTTTTTTATAAACTCTTTAGATAATTTAAATTTCATACTTGAAGACATAAGTGAAATTGATCTAAAATCAGATTAGCATCAGAATCTTTAACCTATGGGTTCTACGTGTTCTTAAGAATCTTAACTTCTCCTATATTTATTAAAGTAGACACCTCCTTTTGCTATTAGCATCTTATGGTTGTTTAGTTCACCCCCCCCCCCCACCCTCCCCCCCCCCTCCCCCCCTCTCTCTCTCTCTCCCTCCTACATAATTAGCTGGAATTTACGTCCAATTCTGTAGTTATCTACATGCCCTCCATGACGTCTATCTAATAGGTAAAGCGTTGTGGGGAGATGTCACGGAAATTAAGATCTTTCAGTGATCAGATTAGTAAGGCTGGACTTACATCTTCTGTTCGTCCTGCTCTGCAACCAGATATGAATTTGGAGGATCTAGAGGTAGCTATTTCTTGGTTAAATATTATATTTCCTGCTCATCCTGCTCTTTCCTATTTACTGGCTGATTCTCTTTGATAATTTCTTGGCTAAATATTATATTTCCTTTTTGTTTCAGGTACAGCTTAGTGAACATGAGGCTGAACTTCTTGAGATGAATATGAATAGTGAGAAATTGCGACAGACGTATAATGAGCTCCTTGAATTTAAATTGGTCTTGCTAAAGGTAATTTCTCGCTATAATTAATCATCACAAAATTTTATTTTCAGTGAGATTCTCATGGAACATCATCTATTAGTCATTGTCCTATATAAGTTTATTTTTGCAACCAGTTTTGTACTGAAGATGTGATTTGTTTCCTTTTCCCAGTCAGAAATTTATCAGTTTCAAAATACATAATATCATATTTCATATTATTATTACCTTTGATGTTTATCCTTTTTCACACTATTACTGCCTTTGATGTTCTCCTCCAACAAAGAAGGACTTTTATTTTTGGATTGCATAAGTTAATTTTATGCATAGTACTTTTGACTCTTGAGTCTTGGCATAGATGGACTGCACTTTGGCTTTCCATTTTAGTAGGTTTCTGAACGTTTGAAAAAGAGCTGATGCAGAGGAAAATTTTCTTTCTCATTTTGGTGTCAATGATCTTGCTGACCTGCTAAGAGCTATTGACCATGTTGAAACTTTCTGGATAGATCACGTTTTATAAAACACGGTACCTATGTTTATTGCCGGGTGTATATTAAGTCTTCCAACATTAAGGAGATACTGTTTTTCTGTCAAGAATTCAGAAAAGATTTGTCTGCTACATGTGGCATGTGTTCCATTGGACTTTGTCAGCTCTACTGATCTGGCGGAGCAAAAAAGTAGAAAGATGGTCCTGTTAGAAGCTGGTTTACTACCTTTTAGAGGCAATAGTGCACGGAGCCACGGGCACCTTCTGTCAAAGTTATGTGTCCTTTATAGCCTTGACATTACTCGCATTACTATTTTGTTGATGATAACCTGGGGATGAAGTAGCTTGGATATGTTTGAAAGGAAAGTAGCTATCCAAATTCTGAAGGTATGTGCTGGAGAAATTTAAGAATGATTCTTTAGGTTTTTTGAAATATGCATAGTGCCTCGAGATTGGATTTGAATTCTTCCGATCATTGACTGAGGGAGCTATAGGGATTCAACGGTCATGCAAATTGAATTTTTGAGAGTAGGGAGAAATAAGTTTGTCAGTTGAGAGTATAGTACAGAGTTATTAGTGAGAGATTTACTGGTACTTACAATTGCCATTATAGCAGTGTATGAGCAAATTTGTGATGCTCAAGTACAAATTTCAATTAGACTTGCTTCGAGAGAGCGGAGTACAAAAATATTAGGAGATTACGGGGAGATCCGTCTGTGATCCTTTGATACTCGATTTCACTGATTTTGGAGTACAAAGATTTACAAGAAAAAGTTTAGAAAGATGAAAAGGGAAGAGCTTTGAAGTGCTTGATCCTTCCGGACTTCGCGCATGATCGGTTAGGTGCTTTGTTTTACTCTTCTTCTTCTTGTTTCTTCACTTCTTCTTTGCTTCTTCTTCTTCTCCTTTTGATTTACTTTGTCTTCGATCTTTCTTCTTCTTTCGATCTTCGATCCTTCTTCTTTTGGTTTACTTTGATCTTGGATCTTTCTTCTCCAGAGTGTCTTGGATCTTGAGTGGAAGACTTGTGAATTCTTCTTTCTTGTAGAAGATTTTCCAAGTGTTTTCTTTATTCAAAAGCAATTCGAACAAACCAGTCTAACTTGATCGACTTGTGGTTCTGTCCAACTCGAAATCAAGTCTAATCATCAAGACTCTTGTTTGAGTTTTTCTGGTCTGGTCACTTTGCTTTCGACTTGGTAGACCATATCGAGGTAGGAACTTGTTTTCTTAAAGTCTTACTTGCCTTTGGCCTTCTATGTCGGCATATCGAAGGGTGTACACTTATTGACTCAAAGATGGCTTTTAGACGATAAAGTTGTGATATTTTTCCCTACTTATGTCTGTTAAACTTAGACAATTTTCCACTATAGGAAAATTTTCTGGAATTAGCCAAATTTTCTTTCTTCTTTTTCTTTCTTTCTTTCTTTTATTTATTTTTCTTTCTTTTACTTCCTTCCCTTTTTTTCTTTCTTTGGCACTTGGCCATCCCTGACACCAGGGCCGCCAGGACCCATGTTAGGGCAGGTTATGACACCTGTCAGGAATGTTTAGGGCCCTGGTTAGGGCCGGCCAAGGCCCCACCTCTCCTTTTTTCTTCTTTCTTTCCTTTCCTTTCATTTTTTCCCCCACTTTTATTTTTTCGAGTCTTCCAAACTTTGTTGAATTCGGGGTCTTCTAGACTTAGATACTTTTCCTAGTCTTCCAGACTTAAAAACTTTTCCTAGTCTTCCAGACTGAGCCAAAATCTTGAGTCTTCCAGACTTAGTTGATTTCGAGGTCTTCTAGACTTGAAACTTTTTATAGTCTTCCAGACTTAGCCAATATCCTGAGTCTTCTCGACTTAGTTGATTTCTGGGTGTTCGAGACTTAAAAACTTTTTCTAGTCTTCCAGACTTAGCCAAAATCCTGACTCTTCCAGACTTAGCTAATTTCGGTGTCTTAGAAACTTTTTCTAGTCTTTCAAACTTAGCCAAAATCTTGAGTCTTCCGGACCTAGTTGATTTTGGAGTCTTCCAGACTTAGAAATTTTTTCTAGCCTTCTAGACTTAGCCAAAATCCTGAGTCTTCTAGACTTAGTTGTTTTCGGAGTCTTCCAGACTAAGAAACGGTTTCCGATGTCTACATGTAGTTTGGTAATATCAACACTTGGAAGTAGGTGGCAAGGTCATTAGGTGAAAACTTCCCAAATCTCTCGATTTAGAATGTTAACTGCTAAGGCACTAAAGGTGAATAGGTTTTCTTTATGTCTTTTTGATTGGGGAGTTGATGCTTGTGCTTTGATCCCTTGGCAACCTTGTCACTGTATAATTGTTGTGCCCTCTATGACTTATCTTGAAAATTTACATAAGTGACGCAGAAGATATAAAGAATTAGTTCCAAATGTTGAACTAGCAGAGGAGAGGATAATGGAGGTTCTTTTTTTGCAATATCTACACTGTGAATTGATGTTGTTTTATTTATTAAAATGTAATGGATATTTTGGAAGTAGTATACTTCAGAAATCTTAGAACTTTGACCATGAGGTTCTCTTCTCTATAAATTGATTTCTTGACTAATGAATATGTTTTTTTTTATAATTTGGGTGTAAAGTGTCGACATCATTTATAATATGGTTAAAGAGTAGGTGGTCTTGAGAATAATAGGACTTCCACCTGGAAAGTACATCATATACTGGGGTTTTTCTGACTTGAATTGATCAGAAAAGTAAAGAAACATCTATTGCAGGTTTCTGACTTGAATTGATCGGAAAAGTAAAGAAACATCTATTGCAGGTTATGTAACTAGGGGTTCGTGCACATTGTTTCATGTAATCAAGTTTTTAATGGGATTACAGGAGACAATTGTGCAATACTATGAAATATTGGTTGAAGGGAAGCAAAGGAAAGTACTAAGATTTGAAATGTTTGACAGGCGGTCTTGTATGCTTTGGGTGCAGCTCTGATGCTTTATTCAGCAACACTGACGTTTACATCCTCAAGTTTTTGTGAGTCAAACTCCTTATATAAAATGGATACATTAATTCCTTTCAAAACTCAAAAGGCCTTTAATCGAATATAGTTTTCTTTCAAGCAAGGTTGTCAAGGTGGTCAAGCGGGTTCGAGTAGTTTAAGTAAGGGTCTAGGCGAACTCGGTAAAATGATGTGTGTACATAATTGATATGCCAATTCTGCTTATTTATATAATATTCGAGATTCACATATATGATTTACATATACTACTGATGCGGAATGTATCATGTGATTTCCTCTATGGCACGGATCTTAGAGCTCTTATGGAGAATCACCAAGCATTTTTCAAAATAAATTAATTTTCAGAATTAATAAAAATTGAAATTAATATTTTAGGCTAATTGGTGATTAATCCATGACAAAACAAATCTCTAACGCATAGGACAACAAGAAATTGTTGTTAACGCGAGGTCCCTGACTTTCTTCAGAAGCCTGAAAATGCCATCTTCTTCTCCCATCTATCTCGAGCACAGCAGCGGAGGTGGCGGCCAGCGGTGGCGGAGGTGGTGCGAGCAACAGAGACGAGAAGGAACGGGGGACAAAGGGGTTTGGTTAGGTTTTAGATTCCTAGGTCTAGGGTTCATCCCATGTCCTATAAATCGTGGGTTCAGGGTTAGGTTTAGGTTCGGTTCGGTGGCAGCGAGCGGCTCTATGTGGCACGCATTGGAGACGAGAAGCTCTGGCTGGAGGTTCGGTTGGGTTCGGTCAGATTTAGAGAAAGGGATGGCATTCGAAATGAAAATTTAAAAGGATGTGGAGGGCATTTTCGTCCCTATCACTTATTTAGCCTGTAGCTTTAACCGATCTCTTGTCGGGGCGAGCATTGGAGGCGAGAAGCTCCGGCGGGAGGTTCGGTTTGGTTCGGTCAGATTCAGAGAAAGGAATGGCATTAAAAACGAAAATTTAAAAGGTTGTGGAGGGCATTTTCATCCATATCATTTATTTGCCCTGTAGCTTTAACCGATCTCTTGTCGGGGATTGCTTACCAACTCCCACTAATATTTTTAGAATAAAATATTATTTTTTAGAATAAAATAATGATTTTATTCGCAAATATTATTTTAATTTAAAAATATTTATTTTCGGATTTATTAATTATGGTATTTTAAAATAAGGATTTTGACCGGATTTGGTTAGATTCAAAATTTCTTTTGTTAGGAAAATCTTTATTTTTTATTAGGAAGGATTTGTTTAGTTCAAATTTTCTTTTGTTAGGAAAATCATTATCTTTTATTAGGAATGATTTGTTTAGATTCAAATCTTTTGGATTAGGCAAACTTTATCTTTTATCTTTTCTTTTCTATTTAAAGGCTTTAAACCGTCTCATTATAATAAGATTATGAATGAATGAGATTCCCTTGGCTGAAAATAATCTATGGTTTTTACATTGCCGTTTTCCTAAGAGAGGAAAGAAGAGCGCGAGGCTTACCGGCAAGAGATCGGAGTAGATTGCCGGAGAGAGGTCGGTAGTTATCCCCATCCCATCACTCCCCTCCACTCCCCAAGTTACATCGTCATCCACTTTCATTGAAAATCTTAAAAATACCTCCTGCTGAACCTTAAATACATCCGAAACTATACCATACCTTATCTGAAATCCTTCAAACTTGATCCTAAAGAAACCCCCTCTAAACCCTAAACACTCCCATATAGAAAGCCCCAATTTGTAGGATTGAATTGAATCCTAATTTTGAAGAATTTCCAAATCTGAAAACACAGTCCAGATCTGGTAATTCCTTGATCTTTCCACATCCAACGATCCGATCAAGCCGAAAATTATAGACAACCTTCCTAACATCCATACCTACCTACCCACCAAGTTTTGTTGCAATCCGAAAAACTGAACTTAGTTAAAAGATGAAAATACCCATCTGCTATTTTGAAAACCTGCAGCTTCCTAAATCCTAAATTCTTCATCTAGAGTGAGAATCATGCGTTTGTAGGATTTCTAGTCCTGCATCAAATTTGGTATCAGAGGTCCCGTCACGATGTTCTATTACCATGACCGGTCCTATGATTCCCGCTCTTTAATTTGTTCCATAGTCACCTTTATTCTCCCTAATATCTTGAACACTATCCACCATATTGTAAAGACTATGGTTCTCATACTCCATATCGCACCATACCATATTGTGATGTCTTCAACCTCATCAAGTCAGAGCTCTATGTTCTTCAACCTCGTACCATCTTGAGGAGAGTTACTCATCTCTCATTCGTGATAGGGCGTATACACTCAATCTACCAGCCAAGCCCTTTCTCTAGTGGTTTCTCTAGCTTAACTCCAACGCCTCGAGCTGTTCAGAGACTTTTAAGCGTATCCAAGGTATGATGAATTGCATTGAGTTTGCGCTCCAAGTTCAACAACAAAAAGAACATCAACAATGCTATGGTCGAATGCGAACCATGATCAGCCGCATTAAGGCTCATGGTGTGTCTCCACCTTTAGTGGCACCTCTTCTTTCGGTAGTGTCACCAGTAGAGCCTTGATCTCTAATCGATCTTCTACTACTAGCAACTCTATCTGAGGAGCCTCTGCTTCCCACAATACCGTCAGTGGAGTCCTGATTGATCTTCCACTTCCTGAGCCACTTTTTAGAGGAGTCTCTCTTTCCACCAGTGGGAGTTTCCGAGGAGAGACCCTTTTGACGAGCTTTCACTATTGGTTGAGCCTCCGATCCAAGTGGAGCCTCTGCCAATGGTGGACCCTCGACCACTGCCTACGGTGGACTTTATACCACCCCCTTCAGTAGAACTCTCTGTCAGCGGAGCCATCACCGGATGTCGACTTCAGCACGCTATCCCCGACTATCGACTTCATCGGGCTAGACTTTCCATCCCTGACTCAGGTGCTTCTTCGATTCACTTGGGCGTGATATCTTCCTCCAAACTAGCACGTTAGGCCGCCCTAGTGACCATAATTAGCATTTTGTACTACTACTGTCCCAGCCTATGGTCCAAACTCAACACCAACAACTTTTCCGAATGGGATCCAGGAGGTGGCTACATTTCAGAGTGACTTCGTAGAACTCGTGGTTGAATTCTTTTCGAAGTCAGGGTGAATGATGTGGAATGCATCGTGCGATTTCCTCGATGACACGGATCTCAGAGCGCTCATAGAGAATCACCATACATTTTCCAAAATAAATTGAATTTTGGAATTAATAAAAACTGAAATTAGTAGTTTTAGAATAAAATATTATTTTCGGAATAAAATAATAATTTTATTCCAAAAATATTATTTTAATCCGAAAATATTTTTTTCGGATTTATGAATTATGATATTTTAAAATAAGGATTTTGACAAGATTTGGCTAGATTCAAATATTCTTTTGTTAGGAAAATCTTTATCTTTTATTAGGAAGGATTTGTTTAGATTCAAATCTTCTTTTTTAGGAAAATATTTATCTTTTATTAGGAATGATTTGTTTAGATTCAAATATTTTGGATTAGTCAAGCTTTATCTTTTTTAATCTTTTCTTTTATATTTAAAGACCTTAAGCCATCTCATTGTAATAAGATTCTGAATGAATGAGTTTTCCTTTGCTAAAAATTTTCTATGGTTTTTACATTACTGCTTTCCTGAGAGAGGAGAGGAGCGCTAGGCTCGCATGCGAGAGGTCGGAGTAGATCGCCGGCGAGAGGTTGGTAGTTATCCACATCCCATTATGCCCCTCCACCCCCCCAAGTTCCATCGTCATCTACTTTCATCAAAAAACTTAGAAATACCTCCAGATGAACCTTAAATCCATCCGAAACCATACCATACCTTATCCAAAATTCTTCAAACTTGATCCTAAAGAAGTCCCTCTAAACCCTAGACACTCCCATATAAAAAGCCCCAATTTGTAGGATCAAATTGAACCCTAATTTGACGAATTTCCAAATCTAAAAATACAATGTAGATCTGGTAATTCCTTGATCTTTCCACATCCGACGGTCATATCAAGCCGAAACTTATACACAACCTCCTTAACATCCATATCTACCTACCCACCAAGTTTCGTCACAATTTGGAAAATTGAACTTAGTTAAAAGATAAAAATACCCCTATGTTGTCATGAAAATCTGCACCTTACCAAATCCTAAATTCTTCATCTGGAGTGAGAATCATGCTTTTGTAGGACTTCTAGTCCGTCCTGCATCATACAATAAGCACACATGTAACACTCACATATACCAATAAATTAATTAAGCCTTGCTTCAAAGTTTCTTATCCTATAGAAGTTGACAAGTCCTGACAAAACCACTGCATGGAATTAATCCTAGTGCTATTATTTTGTGCTGCAGCAATAAGGGAACTGAAAGAATGCATCGTGCTATAAAGCTTCTGTATCCAGTCCCTCATGATCATCATCTGGAAAAGTGACGACTAAGTCAAATGGCATGTGGTCATAGTTGGTCCTAAATCATAGACCAACGTTCCCAACTTCCCACTTAACACTGTTGGAAAGTGGAAAAATAGAATGAGATCCCATGAATCTCATCCATATGAGAGAAATAACTCTGCGTGTTTCACTCAAGGAAGGCTCTTCTATGCCTCTGTTCTTTTTCAACTGTACATAAATAAGGTCAATATTATCATTTTCTTTCTTTATTAAGTGTGTTGGTTGTGTATTGTAGGAGATGATTTCTTTTATACAGGAGGGGCTGGTGTATCAAGGGTCTCGGTTTTTGTGATTGGACTAATATACCGTTAGTTCTATGTCTTTCCTGTCTCTCTCAACTTGTCTCTTTTCTTTCTCTCTTCTCCACTATTTTTTATACTTCTCCTTTATACCGTGAGTTCTATCGATGAAAATATTGCTGCATCCGAAATCATATTAAGATCTGACTGTCATATAACTGGCCGCTTCAGTTCTGCAATATAGAAATTCCTCTATCATCTTGGTTATGAATCATCTCTGTGAGGCAATCTTCTGCTGTAAGGGAAATCGATTGTGAACCTGTTCAGTTCTGTTGTGATTCCTGATAAGATAATGCACGCAGTTCCTGTTCTATCGTTATATTTAGAGCTTATGTTGTTTCTTTTATATTGCTGCTGAAATGGTCGATAACATTATGTTTGCTTAAATTTTTACTTTGATATCATTGGTTCATTGATTTTAACCAATGTCGGTAGTATAGATTTTGTAGGTACAAATGAGTAGGCAAACACGTGGCAATATCAGAGGAAAGCGTGGATCGTGATGAAGGAGAAAAAAAATCATGTTTTTACATAATAACCACCCCCCAGATATCTGATAGTTATAAGGAAGATAACTGAAAAAGAGTGTGACAAACCCTAGAGGAAAGAGAGAGAGACGGCTAGGGTTTGAGGAGAATAGAGTGAATCTCAATTCAGCCAATGGGCCGGGTATAAACAGACAATACAAGGCAGCCTCTCTTAGGGCGATAGATGAGTGAGCATACCCAATAAATACAATATCTTAACACCCTCCCTCAAACTCAAGGTGGATCATGCACCAAGAGTTTGCCAATCAGATACCGAAAGTGTGGCGTTGGGTGTGATTTCGTGAATAAGTTCGTGATCTGCCCTGTTGAAGAAACGAAAGGGCGTAAAATCGCATCGGCCTCATACTCTAGTAGGACTAAGTGACGGTCAATCTCAATATGTTTCGTTCTTTCATGAAAAACTAGATTGCTAGAAAACCGAATAGCACTCCGGTTATCACAATGAAGTGGAGTGGATCCAGAGAATACAACACCAAGATCACTGAGAAGGCGTTGAAGATGAACTATCTCCTTGGTCGTGGAGGCCATGGCCCTGTACTCAGCCTCAGTGTTAGATAAAGACATCACTTTCTGCTTCTTACTGTGCCAGGATATTAGCGAATCCCCAAGAAATATGCAGTAACCAGTGGTGGAGCGGCACGTAGTCGGATCCCCAGCCCAATCGACATCTGAGTATGCTCGAAGACTGAGAGAGGAAGATAGAGAGCGAGTGACTGTCCCTCTAAGGTAGTGAAGAATCCGAAGAAGAGCACCGTAGTGAACTGAGCGTGGGGCTGCAACAAACTGGCTGATAGCATGTGCAATGTCAGGCCGAGTGATGCAGAGGTAGACAAGCTATCCCACAATCTGTCTGTACCGAGTAGGATATAAAAGAGGAACTTCATCTGTAGGACGTAGCTTTGAGTGAAGCTCAAGAGGAGTATCCACTGTGCGAGTATCTGAGATGGTAGCACGACTGAGGATGTCTGACAGGTACTTTTGCTGAGAGAGCAGAATACTATCTGCACTATATGCTACCTCAAGTCCGAGAAAGTAGTGAAGAGTACCCAAGTCTTTCATCTGAAATTGGCTCCGCAGGTGCTGCTGAAGACAAGCAATCGCAACAGAGTTATCCTCGGTGATAATCATGTCGTTCACGTATAACAGTAGGATCGCCCGACTATGCGGGGACGACCGCACAAACAGAGAGTGGTCCTGACTGCACTCGGAGTAACCAAGTTCGTTGACAGCACGACGAAATTACTCAAACCAGGCGCGAGGAGCCTGTTTGAGCCCATAAATGGCTCAACAAAGACGACACACATGCTGAGGAGGAACGCGGAGACCAAGGGGAGGAGCCATTGTAAACGATCTCATACAGGTCACCGTGAAGAAAGACATTCTTCACATCTATCTGAAGAAAGGGCCAGTGACGAACCGCTGCAACCTCTAGAAGGGCTCTAACAATGGTCATCTGAGCCACCGGAGCGAAAGTCTCATCGTAGTCAACACCGTACTCCTGAGTAAAGCCACGGGCCACCACCCAAGCTTTATTCCACTAAACAGATCCAATAGGTCGATGCTTGACTTTATAGATCCACTTGCAGCTGATAGGCTCAACTCCAGCGGGTAGAGGGACAACATCCCAGGTCTGAGTCTGCTGAAAAGCTTGAAACTCCTCATCCATGGTCTGACGCCACTGAGTAAACTGAACTACCTCTGAATAGGACCGGGGATCCCGATCTGCATGCACAACGATAAGAAAAGCAGTAAACTGGAGTGAGTAGCTGCAGACGGAAGCAAAGCCAAAACTGTCAGGAGGTCCGGAGTCGTAGCTAAAGTGATCGTGCAGATGACGCTGGCCCTGAGGGTAGCGAGACGGGCACGGATCTACGACAGGGGATGATGGAGCAGGTACAGAGGGCGGAGCACCAGGAGCAAGCTCATCAGCAGGGAAACCAACATCCCCCTTTAATGAAGGAAACTGAGACACAGGAGCAGTCCGACAAGAGTAGATCTGAGAAAAAGGAGAGACAACCCGAGAAGGGGGGAGAGGCACAGAGGCAGTGGAGGAAGCCTTAGAGGAATCCCCAGAAGAGGTAGGAGAAACAACCGGTAAGGGAGCCGGGTGAGCTGGTGAGGAGAAAGGAACTGGTGGAGCCGACGGAGGAGGCTCAGATGGTAAGGATAGGGAAGAAAAAACCTCAAGGAAGGTAAGATCCTAAGCCTCAGGAGACTAGTAGGGCGTATCCTTGGCAAAGGAGACATGTCGAGAGATACGTAAGCGACGAGCAACAGGGTCATAGCATTGGTACTCCTTGTGCTCGGTGCTGATCCCAAGAAAGATGCACGTGACGGCTTGAGCAGACATCTTCGTGCACTCATGGGGAGGAAGAAGAACAAAACAGATGCACCCAAACGTGCGAAGGGGGCTGTAGTCGAGGGTGGTAGAGAGAAGGTGCTCGTGAGGAGATAAGTCTTCCGGAAGCACCGACGGAGTGATGTTGATGAGCTGGACCGAGGTGAGAAGAACCTCGGCCCAGAAGCGTCTAGGGACAGAACCGGAAATAAGAACACGAGTAGCCGCGAGTAGCCGCAAGAATATGGCGATACTTTCGCTCAGTAACACCATTCTACTCGTGGATATGAGGACACGAATGCTGAAACATCATCCCATGGGACTAGATATGATTGCGCATAGCGGTAGAAAGATACTCAAGGGCATAGTCAGATCGAATGATCTTGATGCGCCGACTAAATTGTGTATGTATCATGGATATAAAATCCTGATAGGTTTGGAGGATATCTGAACGACGACGACGAAGGTACACCCACGTATAACGATTGTAATTATCCACAAAAGAGATTGTGACAAACCCTAGAGGAAGAGAGGAAGAGAAGGAGAGAGAGAGAGAAGGAGAGCTAGGGTTTGGGGAGAGAATGGAATGAATCTCTCATTAGGCCAATCGCCAATATAAGGTGAATACATGTGAGTCATATATACGCTGAGTATATGTATATACACTAATACATCTTAACACCCCCCCTCAAACTCAGGGTGGATCATGCACCAAGAGTTTGGCAATCAAAGACCGAAAACAAGGTGTAGGATGTGACTTCGTGAAGAAGTCTGCGATCTGCTCTGTTGAGGGAATGAACGGTAGTGCGATTGTCATGGCCTCATACTCCTGTCGGACGAAGTGACAGTCAATCTCGATGTGCTTTGTCCTTTCATGAAAAACCGGGTTGCTAGCAATCTGAATAGCACTCCGGTTATCACAGTAAAGTGGAGTAGGCTCGGAGAAAGCAACACCGAGATCACTGAGGAGACGTCGAAGGTGAACTATCTCCTTAGTCGTGGAGGCCATGGCTCTGTACTCAGCCTCAATGCTAGAGAGAGACACCACTTTTTGCTTCTTGCTGCGCCAGGATATTAAAGAGTCGCCGAGAAACAAACAGTAACCAGTGGTGGAGCGGCGTGTAGTCGGATCTCCAGCCCAGTCTGCATCTGAGTAGGCTCGAAGTCTGAGAGAGGAGGACGACGACAGAAACAAAGAGCGAGTAACTGTCCCTCTGAGGTACCGGAGGATCCGAAGAAGAGCACCGTAGTGGTCTGAGTGTGGAGCTGCAACAAACTGACTGACAATGCTGACAGCGTGTGCAATGTCAGGCCGAGTGATGCAGAGATAGACAAGCTGTCCCACAATTTGCCTGTACCGAGTGGGATCTGAAAGAGGAACTCCATCTGTAGGACGTAGCTTCGAGTGAAGCTCAAGAGGAGTGTCTACTGTGCGGTTATCTGTGAGGGCAGCACGACTAAGGATGTCTGAAAGGTACTTCTGCTGAGAGAGCAGGATGCCATCTGCACTGTATGCTACCTCAAGACCAAGAAAGTAGCGAAGCGTAGCCAAATCTTTAATCTGAAATTGGTTCCTCAAGTGCTGCTGAAGACTAGCAATCGCAGCAGAGTCATCTCCAGTGATGATCATGTCGTTCACGTATAACAGTAGAATCGCCCGGCCCTGCGGGGACGACTTGACAAACAGAGAGTGATCCTGACTGCTTTCTGAGTAACCAAGTTCCCGGACAGCACGACGAAACCGCTCAAACCAGGCACGAGGAGCTTGCTTGAGCCCATAAATGGCCCGACGAAGACGACACATGTGCTGAGAAGGAACACGGAGACCAGAAGGAGGATCCATGTAGACAGTCTCAGACAGGTCACCGTGAAGGAAGGCATTTTTCACGTCCATCTGAAGAAGGGCCCATCGATGAACAGCTGCAACCGCCAGAAGAGTGCGAACGGTGGTCATCTGAGCCACCGGAGCAAAGGTCTCCTCGTAGTCAACGCCATACTCTTGAGTAAAGCCACGAGCCACCACCCGAGCCTTGTGACGCTCAATGGATCCATCAGGACGGTGCTTGACCTTATAAATCCACTTGCAGCTGACAGGCTCAACGCCAGAGGGCAGAGGGACAACATCCCAGGTCTGAGTCTGCTGAAAGGCCTGAAACTCCTCATCCATGGCCTGACGCCACTGAGGAAACTGAACTGCCTCAAAGTAGGATCGGGGCTCCTGATCTGCGTGCACAACAGTAAGAAAGGCAGTAAACTGAGGCGAGTAACTGCAAACAGAGGCAAAACCAAAACGATCAGGAGGCCCAGTGTCGTGGTTAAAACGGTCAGGCGGGTGATGCTGACGCTGAGGGTAGCGAGGCGGGCCTGGATCCACGACTGGCAATGACGGAGCAGGCACAGGAGGCGAAAAACTAGGAGTAACCTCAACAGCAAGGGAGTCGGCATCCGCTGAGAAGGAAGGACACGGAGACACAGGGGTAGGCCGGCGAGAGTAGACCTGAGGAAATGAGGAGACAACCCGGGGAGGAGAGAGAGGCACGGGCATAGAGGAGGAAGCCTCGGAGGAGTCCCCTGGAGATTCTGGGGAAACAACTGGCAAAGGAGCCCGTGGTGCCGAGGGAGCTGGTGGTGGGGAAGGGGCCGACGGAGTCGGAGGAACTAGAGAGGCCGACGAGGGAGGCATAGGTGTCGATGATGGAGGAGAAGAGACCTCGAGAAAGGTGAGATCCTGAGCTTCAGGAGAGTAGTAGGGCGTATCCTCGACAAAGGAGACGTGTCGAGAAATACGCAAGCGACGAGCAATAGGGTCATAGCAGCGGTACCCCTTGTGCTCAGTGCTGATCCCAAGAAGAATGCACTTAGCTGCCTGAGCAGACAGCTTTGTGCGCTCATGGAGAGGAAGAAGAACAAAACAGGTGCACCCAAAAGAACGAAGAGGGCTGTAGTCAGGAGTGGTAGAAAGGAGACGCTCATGAGGAGATAAGTCGTCCGGAAGAACTGACGAAGGAGTGATGTTAATGAGCTGGACTGAGGTGAGGAGAGCCTCAGCCCAGAAGCGCCGAGGAACAGAACCAGAAAGAAGGAGAGCACGAGTAGTCGCAAGAATATGGCGATGCTTGCGCTCAGCAACACCATTCTGCTCATGGATGTGAGGACACAAGTGCTGGAAAATAGTCCCATGGGACTGAATAAGGCTGCGCATAGCGGTGGATAGATACTCAAGGGCACAATCAGATCGAAAGATCTTGATGCGCCGACTAAACTGCGTGTGAATCATGGAGGTGAAGTCCTTATAGACTTGGAGGATATCCGATCGACGGCGAAGAAGGTAGACCCACGTGTAGCGACTGTAATCATCCACAAACGAGACATAATATAAATACCCAGTCATAGAGGGGAGAGGAGAGGGGCCCCAGATGTCAGAGTGAACAAGATCAAAAGGAGCAGAGCTCTGAGAAGTACTTGATGAAAAAGGAAGGGCAGCATCTTTTGCAAGCTTGCAGCCAGTACAAGTAGATAAAGATGAAAAAGGACCACGACCTAGAGCTCCAGAATGGAGTAATCTCTTAAGTCGTGATTCCGACACATGACCTAGTCTCCTATGCCCTAGGTCGGCATTAGGAGAGACAATTCCACAAAACCCAGATGATGACGGATCCAAAGAGTGAAGAAACTCCATCTGGTAGAGTCCGCCAGCTCTACGACATGCTCCAATCGGTTGGCCAGTACGCAGGTCCTGCACAGAACAAGAGGAAGGGGTAAATGTCACCGAGCAACTAGAGTCACACAAAGCACTAACAGAAATTAGGTGCATGTGGAGTGTAGGAGCATGAAGCACAGAGGATAAGGAGAGATGGCAAGCAGGGGCGGAGGCTGGAGTAATGGATCCAGACTGTGAGATGGCTAGGCGAGAACCATCTGCAGTGTGGATCGGTGGCAGGTGCGTCGCAGGCTGACAAGCAGTGAGCAGGGAGGCATCCGGAGTCATGTGGTGTGAGGCGCCTGAATCTAGTATCCAAACACTGGGACTACAAGGAGAGGCAGAGAAGGCTGAGGTGCTGGAAGATCCAGGAGTAGCGGCAGACTGCTGAGAGAGTCTAAGCTGAGCTAGTTCCTCACGAATAGACTGTAGCTCGTCAGCTGAGACGGAAGAGGCAGCAGCAGCAGTAGGAGCAGGACGACCACGACCTCGAGCTCGTCCTCGACCTCGATCTCTGTAGGTAGGACGCTTCTCTGGATGAAGTGAGAAGCAAGTGTCCACGAAGTGACCCGGTGTCTGACAATGAGTGCAAAACGGTCTACCATGGGAGGCAGTAGCTGAGACAAAATACACTGGTGGGCCTGAGACTGGTGGCGGAGCAGCAGCAAGGACGCCCTGAAGAGGTAAGGCCCTGGAGGCAAGAGTACGCAGACGAGTCTCTTCAGCGACCAGCTCAGCTACAGCCTCATCAAGACGAGGAAGGCTGTCCCGGTGAAGAAGCTGACCGGCTAGAGCACTGAACTCAGGTCGTAGGGCAGCAAATAGCTGATAGAGCTGAAGGCGCTTCCGGTAGAGCTGATACTCGACAACACGGGACGGGTCAGGAACGGGAGCGAGATCCTGAAGATCACGCCAATAGGAGCGCATCTGACAATAAAACTGTTGGACCGTCAACTCCCCCTGCTGTGCCGACTGGGCCTGTGTGAGAAGCTGATACTCACGTGCTCCACTCTTCTCAACAAAGCGAGCAGTGAGATGACCCCAAATCGCTGCAGAAGTGGCAAGCCCAACCATGTCTCGGCGAAGAGAACGATCCACAGATGCAACAAGATAGGCCTTGATGCGCTGATCGCGAAGGCGCCAGGGACCGTATTCTGTATCGGAAGCAGAAAACGTGGAAGAGCCATCAAGGTGTCCTCGAAGATTGCGACCCTCAAGGGTGGATTCCACCGTGGCTGACCATGCCGGCCAATCGGAGGCCTCTTGGAGAAGGAAGTCGGTGGCGAGCGGGAGGAAATACCGTGGAATCTCATAGGGTGTCACCGGATGAGATGGCGGAGTCGTCATCGAAGAAGTCGAGGACATGTTTGGAGAGAGAGGGAAGGCTCCAAGAGCTCGAGGACACCCCCCCCGGATCAAATCAGCTGATCGGAGAGACAAGGAGACCACGCGGAGAGGTGGCGAGCGGAGCGTGCGGGGCCGGCTGGAGCGGGGCCGGCTGGGCCGGCTGGAGCAGGGCAGGCCGGCTGGAGCGAAGCAGAGCTGGAGCGGAGCAGACCTGGATCGCGCGTGATCGGGCGCGAGGCAGAGCTGGAGCGGAGAGGAGCGGATCGCGCGGGGTGAGCGGCTGGAGCGGATCGATCGGATCGCACGGGGTCAGCAGGCTGCTGAAGCGCGAGGCAGAGCTGGAGCGGAGCGGAGCGGATCGCGCGGGGTGAGCGGCTGGAGCTGATCGATCGGATCGTCGGATCGATCGGATCGCGCGGGGTGAGCAGGCTGCTGAAGCGCGAGCGGGCGCAAGCAGATCTGGATCTGATCTGATCAGGATCTGATCAGATCTGGATCAGGATCTGATCGATCGCGGGGAAGATGCGAGGAAGATCTGGTCGCGAGGAGACAAGGGAGCCGTTGACGACGCCGGCGATCAACCTTGCTCTGATACCATGTGACAAACCCTAGAGGAAGAGAGGAAGAGAAGGAGAGAGAGAGAGAAGGAGAGCTAGGGTTTGGGGAGAGAATGGAATGAATCTCTCATTAGGCCAATCGCCAATATAAGGTGAATACATGTGAGTCATATATACGCTGAGTATATGTATATACACTAATACATCTTAACAGAGATATAATATAAAAAAACATTCATTGAGGGAAGAGGAGAAGGTTCCAAATATCAGAGTGGACAAGATCAAAAGGAGCAGAACTCTGAGTAATACTAGATGAAAAGGGAAGGGCTGCAGCTTTTGCAAACTTGCAGCTGGTACAAGTAGATAAAGACGGAAAAGGACCACGACCTAGAGCTCCATAATGGAGTAATCTCTTAAGTTGTGGTTTCGATACATGATCCAGTCTCCTATGCCATAGGTCGGCATCAGGAGAGAGCTCCACAGAAACCAGAAGATGATGGAGGTGGAGAGTGAAGAAACTCCATCTGGTATAGTCCGCCTGTCCTACGACTTGCTCCAACCAGTTGGCCAGTACGTAGATCCTGTACAGAACAAGAAGAAGAGGTAAACATCACGGAGTAACCAAAGTCACACAAAGCACTAACAAAAATAAGGTGCATGTGGAGTGTGGGAGTATGAAGCACAGAGGGTAAGGAGAGTTGGTTAGCAGGAGCGGAGGCTGTAGTAATAGATCCAAACTATGAAATAGCTAAGCGAGAACCATCCGTAGTTTGAATAGGTGGCAGGGATGGTTATGTAGTGGGATGATTAACTTCCCTTCGAGTAGTGGGATGGTTATGTAACTTTCTCTTGAAACGACTTGGTTGGCCCTTCCTTAGGGCCTAGTCGGTCCTGGTCAGGAGCCTGACTAGCCCTGGTGCAGGGCCTGATCGGGTCCCTTCTTTCTTTCTTCTATTTCCTTTCTTTCCTTTCAATCTTCTCCCTGGTTGGCCCTACCCTGAGGCTTGGCCGGCCCTTCACTAATGGCCTGGATGGCCCTGGTCAAAAGCCTGGTCGTCCCTACCTCAGGGCCTGGCCGATCCTTGTAAAGAGCATGGTCGGCCCTGGGCCTGTCCGGCGCTGTCACTGGGCTAGTCCAACCATGGTTCGTTCTTTTCTTTCTTCTTTTTGGCCTTCCCTACCCTTAGACCTGGCCGACCCTGACAAAGAGCCTTATCAGACCTAACAAAGGGCTTGGCCGGCCCTGGCACAGGAAGGCCAGATGGGCCCTAGTACAGGGTCAATTTATTACTTTGAAAATTCCTTATCTAAGTGTGTTTGACACTTGGAAAAAAATGGAGTCTAACTGTCTAAGTGTGTCCGACACTTAGAAAATTTTCTGAGTCTGTGTGTGTTTCAACACTTAACAAAAATTTTCAATGCCTACACAAACTTAGTTACGAGATTTGACAGTTCATTTTTACTGTGGGTCACCTGAAATCAGAGAGGTCAGATCATGATATTGTATCTCGCTCCGACTCTGCCACGTAAGAACTGCTCTTTCACTAGGCCTCGAAAATCATCTCCGTGAGGTAAATTTTTTATAATATACCGTGATTTCTCTCTGTTTATCCTCTCTCTCTCTCAACTAATCTAGTTTCCTTCTCTTCTCTACTCTTCTAACCTCCTCACTATTTTCCTTAATTTTCTTTTCCATCTAATCTACTGGGCTGAAAATCTGCATATTGTTGTGTCCAAACTTTACTATCTGACAAATTGTTCATGTTTACTGTGGGGCATCTGAAAGCATAGAGGTCAGATCATTATATTGCCTCACTCTTATTCTGCTATGTAAGAACTGCTCTTTCATCTGGGCTTTCAAAATCATCTCCATGAGGTAAATTTGTTGTAATTGCATCTATCCAGACTTGCTGGGGTTCCAGATTAAATTTGCACACAGTTCTGCTGATAACATAATTTATGTTAAAAAGTACAAAATTCAATAGTCTTTATGCTGTTGTTTCCTTCACATTGTGCTGGAAGTTGTCAGTAACCTTTCTGAAATCTGCTAGGATATCATTGCTTTCATCGAATTTAATCAATTTCTTTGATATAAAGATCCATGCGAATTCAAGTACAATTTTGTATATGTCCGGTTGCAGAATTAATAGTCAACGTGGTAGTTTTGTTCTTGATTCACATCTTTTTTTTGAATTTGGGCTTTTGAAATCCTGTTTGTGTGCCTTAGCTTTTATGGTAACATCAGTTCCTAAGTCCAAACACTTAATGGAACATAATGGTAACTAATTGCAAGCTGTGTTCGTGGGTTGCACGCCAGTGTTATTGGGATGAATGGAGAAGGGGGCAAACCCATGCAAGGTGGCAGCGGTGAGATTGTCAACAAGTCGGTGCGCGGAAGAGGAGTGGGTCTACAACCGACAGAGACACTGGATTCATCAAATTTTAAGTTTGCAACTTTTGGGAACGGGGATATTTGCTAATTCCTCCCCAACTAATAGGCTGATTACCAAACCCTCCCTGTTTCAACACTACATGTACACTACTGTGTATGTATTGCACTGCACCTGTATATGGGAGAGGTTTCTGCTATTACTGGAGGTTTTGGTAATTAGCCTATCCATTGGGGTGGAATTAGCAAACATCCCTATTTTTATTAAGTATTACAATCATATCCATTGGCAATTTTTTAGGGCCGTATAATACCGTCAGATAATACGATTCATGCACTCTGGCAATTTGACGACTATTGTAAAAGCTTGCATGAGTCGATTTTAAGCAATCCTGCCTGTCATTACTCCGGTGGTTTCCTAAGTTTGAACAAAGAAAAGACACTTTGAAGCAATTGACTGTCAGAGACATTTAATAGTTTCGATTCATCTATTTAAGTACGGATCCAATGGTTCAACTCAATATAGCAAACAAACTTCTTTTGGACGATTTTAACTGCGAGACAATTTATTCTTGTTTGCAAAGGCCATGTGAAAAGCATCCAAAGTCAACTTTCGTGTTTTTAATCGTCACAATTATTTTGAGTCGACTAAGTTGGGTCTGGTATGGCACTATATCTTGCTGCTTATCCATCGTTATGGTGTGTACTGTGTAGTAAGCACATCACGGTGCAATATTTCAAACCTTATTCATGCCATGCTTCTCCCTGGAGGTTTGTTTAACCTCAACTGTACTCCCATTAGAACTTCCTTTCCACTGTTACTATCGGGTGAAGCAACCCATTGCAACCTTTGTGTTTTCCGAAGGCCATTCAGGGAACCATTTTCCACTTAAGTGGCCATTTGTAGATTTATGTTCATGCAATAAATCAGATCCTTTAGACCCGATTCTTGGTTCATTGAAGAGCTCGAAAGAGATTTTGCTTGACCTACCAATGATTTCCATAGTTTTAGCTGGGCATTACTGTTTGAATGACGTGACTAAAAATTGATGCAATCTTTTTGCATAATAACAAAAGTTGAGGTGAGGATTGGTTGTTATATCTTGTCTGAAATGAATCTTTGAATAATGTCAACATGACTGAATTTCATATTTTGGTCTGGATGGTTTTTGGTTCTTGTTAAAATGTATAACACTTTGAAGGAGCTAATGAACAAAATGGGCTGTTCTCCTACTGATGCCTGCAAACCATATCACTTGCTATTATATCAGTCTTTGTTACAATAATATATTGAGTTTCCTTCATGTAAATTGCTAATTAGTACACAAAATGCCAAATGTCTGGCCTTTTATATGTTTAAAATGTGATACGTTTGACTTCTGTTTACTTCATTCACTGATGATTATGCTTAATGCATTTTTTTCTCTCCTTCAAGTAGTCCTTCATTGGCATTTGTGCTTTCTCATGTTTTTGATTCCAGGCAGGTGGCTTCCTTTTTTCAGCTAAAACTCATGCAGTTCCACCTGAAAGAGAGTTAGATGAAAACATATTTTCCAAAGTAGAGGATGGAGAGAAACTATCTTTACTTGAACAGGTTTTCTACTTATGTTTATTGATTGCTGGTTATTTTGAAAATATAGTCTGATTTTGTTTGATTAAACATATTTATTGAAGGAAATGCAGTCTGAGCCTTCAAATAAAGCTGGTCTGAGATTCGTGAGCGGGATAATTTGTAAATCTAAAGCTCTACGATTCGAGAGGATGCTCTTTCGAGCTACAAGAGGCAATATGTTTTTCAATCAAGCACCTGCCGAGGAACATGTCAGAGATCTAGTATCAGGCGAAATGGTTGGGCGACTTCTGCTTTCTTCTTCTCTGAGATTTCGAATGTTATTTCAATTGGACAAAACGTGGAGGATGTCAAAATCCATCTCTCCGTCCGTTTTTATCCCAACATCTTCTTTATTCTTCTCTACATTAATCGTATGCCCTTTTTGGCTGATAAGCTTAGAAGTGTATGACTATATTTTTCATTATTTCATATTCATGATCGTCCGTTCATGCCCATGCTGTTAAGATATCTAAAAATTCTTGTTCAGAATTATTTTAACGCTACTTTTTTCCCAAGGCAGGTAGAAAAAGAAATCTTTGTAGTTTTCTTTTCTGGGGAGCAAGCCAAAACAAAGATTCTGAAAATTTGTGAAGCATTTGGGGCAAATTGTTACCCTGTTCCTGAGGATATTAATAAACAGAAGGAAATAACTCGAGAGGTATGCCCATTTAGAAGGAGAACCACTCAAACATCTTCAACCATTTATTGGACAAGAGATGTTCTATTTGTTTTGCTACAAAAATGTCACTTATGTCATGCTTCCTGGCTATGTAACATCTATGATTATTATATTTTTAAGGTTGATTTGATTCCTCGAAGAAGATAACTCGCCTTTTCGTGTTGGTGAACTGAAGAGTTGTCATGTTTTATGAAAAAATGTTGCCTCCACAGATGAGAGATATCTGGTTAATGGTACCCAAGTGCTAGTGTCTAAAAAGTCCATCTATTTTTAGGACACGAGTTCTCTTGAACTATGAGTTAATTGTTGAGTATGGCCTGAGTTTTTTTCATGAATCGTGTCATATCATAGTGAACCTATGATGGTTTATTATGTTTTGCTTGCACCTTCCTCCAATAAAAAGGGAGTAGTGATTTTGTTTCAGAACTGAAGAATAACATGTCTTACATGGACGCTGTCTAATGAAGAGACATCATATATCTAGTGTAATATTACCCCTGCTTCTTTGATCTTAGCAGATAAGAATAAAATTGTTAAGAATCCTTAGATTTATGGTTACCATTCCCTAGGCACATGGAAGATTGTTCTGAATTATATTCTTCCTTAGAGTGATTGAGTGAGTCCTTTTAGCATGTGTTTGCATATATACTAGTTGAAGCCTTCTCTTTCCCAATTTGCGTGGTGGTCTAGATCTCAGTTGTCATCAACAGGTGATGAAAATTATTATGCATGTTTTGTGTTTTATGTGCTCATTTTACGTAGAAAGTCCATCAACAGTGCATACAATGAAAAGAGCTATCACAGTGTCCATCAATAGTGCATGATCAACCATTAAGGTTGTCATGGGCATTACCGAGACTTAAATATATAAACAGTGTTCACTCATCTTCAAAATCATACTAAAACATTTCTACATCAAGGACCATATGATGTAACCCTTTCAACTTGCTTATGGCTTTCACCTTCTGTAGTTTGCATTAGTCATGATACTTTGGTGGTGTACATAATGATATTGATTTTTGTTGAGAACTCGACAAGCTTTTGTATTTTAAAGCACATGAATCGAAATATGGCTATCCACAATATCAGAAATATTTAACTGGCGATTATCCCATTGTTGAAGGCCTTTATTCTGTAAATAAATATTATATTTTATTGTTAATCTGCATGAAAATAATTTTGACTGTCTTTGTTATAGGTTTTATCACGTCTTTCTGAATTGGAAGCCACTTTGGATGCTGGAATCCGTCATAGAAATAATGCGCTAAATTCCATTGGGTTCCAACTATGGAAGTGGACTCTCATGGTAATCAACTAGCTTTAGTCATCTACAACTTTTTGTTTGGTAACTAAATGAGAGTAGTACACTATTGATCATAGAGTTGAGAAAAGGCTACCTAGCCAAGTAAGAAATTGGTTATGGCATAAGGTATTAAAGAAGGACATGCATCTTAACTTTGAACCTTTCATCCTTTTCCAGGTAAGAAAGGAGAAAGCTGTATATGATACATTGAATATGCTCAATTTCGATGTTACAAAAAAATGTCTTGTTGGAGAGGGATGGTGCCCTATATTTGCGAAGCAACAGGTATTCCATGTCATAGTAATGTGCATCCGATTTTTTTTTACAAAACGTGAAGCATAATCTTGACATTGTACCTGAATATAGTCAGATCAGCAGAAAGAATCTGACTGACACTAAGTTTCTTTCATCGTCATATATTGCGACAGATCAAGGATGCCTTACAACTTGCAACAATTGACAGTAATTCACAAGTGGGGATAATATTTCATGTGATGGATTCTGTTGAATCACCACCTACATATTTCAGAACTAATCGGCTTACTCATGCATTTCAGGAAATTGTTGATGCATACGGGTTAGTCTTATGATTTGTACAAGTCCTGATTCTAGATTCTAGATTTATATGTTTTTCGTGTGGGGATTGGATTGGGTTACTAAATAGTCCATGTTTAAGTAGGTTCCTTCAACTATAAATGTTTTTGTTTTCTTCTGCAAGTGGTCCTTATTTCAATAAGTCTATATTTCACAGAAAGCTGCACAGATGTATCCAACATATAGTGCATTTATAGTCTTGCTCATAGAACTGTGTCTAACTAGCATAGCTTCAACTATGTGTAGTGATATCCTTGCCATTACTTTTCTGTTTAAATAGAAAAATAGAAAGGATTTTCACGTTTATTTGCTATTTTGAAGTTAGTAACAAACTCTCTGTATGACTGATAACATTGCTTTTTATTATTATTATGTATATGTTGTTTGTGCTCAATATGACTTAAATACATCCTAGTAGTAGCGTTGGAGGTCATGAAGAACCCTAGGAAGACATTGGATGGAGCATTGTAAGCGAGCGGGTGAACAACCAACTTGTCCTATGCAATTATTGCGTTAAGGAGATGAGATTAGGCTTCCCACTTCTGAATCAATGATTGGTTGGCATTAGAGGAATATTGAAAAATGCAAAGTTCCATTGTTAAAGATGTTTGATCTAGTGAAAGAGAAACAAAAAGAGAAAATGTGGATGTAGTAAGAAACCTAGCATAAGTGAAAAATGATCAGCCTGTAAAACTTAAAGACTCTGATGAAGAACTTGATATTGATGAGAGAAATAGATGAGGTTTGTTCGTGCTAGCTTGCATGATATGGTTGAGGATAATGCTTTTAAAACAGTTGATCGATCTTGATATATTGAATTTTTAGAGCGATCCTTCTTTTGGAAGCGTTAAGAAATTTTATGGATTCTCAAGTTTGAGGAAGCCTCGGAACCATAGGAGACAGAGACTTGATGATGAGTATTATAAGGCTTGGCATACTTATCATATTTGCCTTAAGGGTTCATTTGATAAAAGAAAGTCAGTTGCCCAAAACACATCAAGAGGACAATGAAAGGAATAAAAAAAAGGCTATTTGAATGGCAGTTGTAAAATTTTTTTATATTCAAAATATACTGGTATTCATAACATTGTCGATGCTTGATACAATAGGACTTTGAGTGGAGAGTAGAAGCACCATTCACATATAAGCCCGGTCACAATTATTTGGATCTTAATGTGCAAGAGACATAGAATTTTGTGTGATGGTTGGACTAGCCATAATAAAAACAATTTATTAACTTTTTTCATTTATAGTCCACATGGTCATTAGTTTTAGAACTTGTGGACGCAATTGGTAGAATTGAACTGACGAAGATAGTTGAGGAGGTGGAAGAGTCTAGGTTGGTTGAATCATTTAGAAGCAATGTGGCTAGTTATAGATATACAGGAAAATTGTTGATCCATGCACACACTAATTTGACTCCATGTGCAGCTTACTGCATTGAACTTATGCTTGAGGATATTAGAAATAAAAGTGAGGTAAAGGTTGTCTTGAAGCCAAGCAGAAGGATATCTAGCGTCAGATGAACCATGGATGTGTTTTGACTCTTATGAACAATGATACAAACAATAAGGATCAAGGAGCGGATCTGACATGGATTGCACGATTCTCCACATACTTTATTTCACTTGATGGCGTGTATGTTTAGACTCTTTAGAGAAATAATTTGAGAAGAATATTTGTATTATGAGTGTGAATTTATAAATATGGCAGGCTAGGGGCTAAGCACAGGGAATTAGTGTTGCAGATATTTATATTGTTTACCCTATAATTTTTGGGGGAGAAGTTTAGCATATTTTTTATGTGGGTGAGCCTTTGTTAAGGTTCTTAAGAATTGTTGCCGTTGATGTTGACCTGAGATGGGTCATATATATGAGGCAATGGATGGGGTGAAGGAGATGATTAAAACAAAATTTGGTGTTATAGGGTATAAGTAATGATGGAAAATTAATAGCAAGTGGGATAAACCACTCCATCATGATGTGCATGCTGCTGTTAATGTGTCTAAGTCTAAATTATTTATCATAGACGTTTATCATTTAAAGAGTTCAATTGTGAATATTCGGCGAAGAGGCACTCATGGAGTCAAAAGCATGTGTAGTGGCCTGGTGGGGACATCGACCCGTTTGACCAGACGTGACGTGTGTTTACTCGAGGAGGAAGACAACCCATTATATTGGGATCTGGCTTGGAGACGGCTACTAGATGTTGGGACAACCCCTACTAGGCCGTTTTATTTGTTGCATCTATTTTAGCTTTTTATTTTGTTTATTTTTAGGATTAAATAATATGCTTATTTTCAACTTTGTATAAGCCCACCATATAATGGACCTTTTGGTTAATTTTAAACCAATACACATTAGGGTTTTGGGAGAACATTATTTATATGAGTTTTAGCCATCTCTTTTCATTATACTGAAATAAAGAAAGTATGAGAGTTTTCTCTAGGGTTTGAGAATCCATTAAGGGAAGATATCTCGAACGAGAGCCGAATTTCCGTTACGTTCTTGTGTGTGATCTTGATCATTATCATCTTTATCTTCTTCGTGTTCGCTGACAATAACAACCACAACACCATTATCATCATCAACGTATGCTTGCCTCTCTTTCTCTCTCTCTCTCTCTCTCTCTCTTGACCGATCGACCACAGTCGCCAGCCGATGCACAACTAGCCCGTCTGCGGTTGGCCAGCGACCGCTAGCTAGCTTGCTGCTAGAGCTCAGCCAACTGACACCCCTGATGATCCCCACAGCCTGCTGCTGCCTTGCCAGACCCCTCTGTGACCTGTCATGTGGTCGAGCTTCTTCTGCCACACCATTTGCTTGTGCGGGGCTTCTGAGGGCTTTGTCCTATTTGTTTGGGTGCCTGGATCTTCTTCCAACGCTCCTGGCGATTTACATCTCTGGGTTTGATCTTTCTGATCTTTTCTTGTGCCTTAAACTTCTATTTGATAATCATAACTAAGTCCTTAGATCTAAATTTATTTGATACTTCATTGTTGGGTTGAATAGATCCGTAAACATTACATGAACCTGTTTCTTTTCTTCTGCTTGATATTGAGCCAATATATCAGTTAAAAGCCATTAGCCATTCCGTCATTGTTAGTCAGACGTCCTTGGCCCCAGAAGTTTCTCAACTACCAAACGGTCACCATCTCTTTAGTATTCCGAAGGGTTCAGTCTTCACTGTTTGCACTCGTCTTTGTTCCCCATAATTGTTTATCCTCAAAATTCTTGAGTATTGTTGTTGCTAATCGCATGAGCATAAATTTCAACATCATTGACATGGAGCCAAGGAATAGTCTGCTAATAAAAAAGCTGAACAAGCTTGTATTCTCTAATTACAGTCCGAGATTAAAAGCAGGAAATTGGATATGAAGAGGAGGAATGAGCAAAAGCTTATTAATTTGGCTGTCTTTAACAAAGACGATCCATTGGGTGAATGGATTATAGAGCAGGAGGATAGGTGCCAAAGATAGGGAAATCCTTGGCTAGATGGAGCTTCGAGAGGATGAGTTGACCAGATGCCAACCTTTGCATTATTATAATAGAGATGCCCAATATAATAGGTGATGAGGGCATCGAGCCGCGCCCATGGCGCGTGTACCAGTGCAGGAGACACCACTTGAGCCTATGGCTTTGATCGGACACTCAGAGCTGACTTCATTGTCTTATTTTATGTTATTCTGCATGTTGTCGTTTAGTCCCACTGATATGGGACAGTGTGTGTTAACAGGGAACTCAGGATTCGTTGAGCAGGGACATGATTCACCAATTGGCCACGAGCTTAAGCAGGAAATTAATTTAAACAGATATTGTGACTAATGGGTTTAACAAAAGCTGTACAAGCACGTAGGCAGTTATTCCAATCCTAATTAATTGAACAACAGGTACTTGGTTATATCAGCAGGGTTCCACAGACAATATCAGGGCTAATAACGAACAGGGTCAAGCAGAATCACACAGCTCACAGTTTTGGTGGACAACAGTTTGCATAGATAAAATCTAGGAGAGTTGATTACCGGTGCTACCCTCGAATATTGACCGGGAAAAGAAAACTCACCTACTGAGGAGCAGGGCTGTCCTCAGCAACCTCTGGTGGTGGGGGGACTGGTGCAGAGGTCCTTGGTGGTGGCGGGGCCAAGGCGAGGGCCTGTAATACCAAGATGTTCGGATGCACTGGTGCGCCGGGATGCCACCGTTAATGGTCCTCAGAGATTCCCAGCCGAGCTTCTGCGTCCTTGGCGACGAGGTAGGTGATGCGCTCCACGTATTCTGTCACGTGCTCGCCGGCGCTGAACTGGAAGTCGAGGAATGGGGAACGGATATCGAGAAAACCGTCATCGTCGTCGATCAATCCGTGTTCGACATCAGGATCCGCCATGCGGGCATAATGGGTCTGTGGTCGCGGAAAAAGATACGGGTCGTCTTTATTGCGGATCACACGAGATTACAGAGTGGCCGGGACCCGGGGGGCTTGGGTGTGGCGAACCCGGGTGCGACGAGTGTTTGATCAGGAGATTGTGGGAGAGATCCTCTGGAGGGTCCCTTTGATCCGCGTCTCCACGTGGTATTCGTGCGAGAGCTCTGAAGGGGTTGCCCAGGACAGAGGTCTTTACAGGGTGAGGGTTTCTTGAGAGGCTAAGGAATATCGGCCGTTGATTTTTTCCCGTCCGTGCTTCGCGCTTTCTCGGCTAGGGAGGTTTTGGGCTTCGTTCCTCGGTCTTCGTGTCTTCCTCGATCCTTGCTAGACCTCGGCGTCCTTGATCGTCAGTTCGCGGCGTCGATCGTGCTTTTGGCGTCGGCTTTGGCTTTGGCTTTTGGCTTTGGTGTTACTTTGGCGTGGCTCTGGCTTTTGCTTTGCTTTGGCGCTTGCGCTTGAACGTAGACGGGTAGAGGCTTGCGATGCTTTAGTTCTTCCGGACTTCGCGTCGTATCGGCTAGAACGTGCGGTGCTTTGCTCGTGACCGTAGTAGTTGCTTGGCTTTGGCACGTGCGTTGCTTTGGCGCGGGCTTTACCGGTGCGTTCGCTTTGGCTTCTTGCGTTAGCTTTGGCTTTAGCTTCGACTCGATCTTCTCGAACGGCGATGGCTACTTCTTCAAGACTTCTTTATTCTTCCGGCTTTCTCGACGATTGTGCCGTCGGCTTGGCTTTTCGGCAGGGGTAGCACCGATCTTCGTGCGACGGTTGTAGCGTCGGCTTTTGTTGATGAAGACGGCGGGGGTAACACCGATCTCCGTGCGACGGTTGTAGCGTCGGCTTTTGTTGATGAAGACGGCGGGGGTAGCACCGATCTCCGTGCGACGGTTGTAGCGTCGGCTTTTGTTGATGAAGACGGCGGGGGTAGCACCGATCTCCGCACGACGGTTGTAGCGTCGGCTTTGTTGGTGAAGACGGCGGGGGTAGCACCGATCTCCGCACGACGGTTGTAGCGTCGGCTTTGTTGGTGAAGACGGCGGGGGTAGCACCGATCTCCGCACGACGGTTGTAGCGTCGGCTTTGTTGGTGGAGACGGCGGGGGTAGCACCGATCTCCGCACGACGGTTGTAGCGTCGACTTTGTTGGTGGAGACGGCGGGGGTAGCACCGATCTCTGCACGACAGTTGTAGCGTCGGCTTTGTTGGTGAGGACGGCGAGGGTAGCACCGATCTCCGCACGACGGTTGTAGCGTCGGCTTTGTTGGTGAAGACGGCGGGGGTAGCACCGATCTCCGCACGACGGTTGTAGCGTCGGCTTTGTTGGTGAAGACGGCGGGGGTAGCACCGATCTCCGCACGACGGTTGTAGCGTCGGCTTTGTTGGTGAAGACGACGGGTAGCACCGGCTTCAGGCCTTCTTCTCTTAGCTTTCTTCTTCGTGCGAGGAGTCGATGCCTTTGTTGAAGACGACGGGTGTTGTCGGCTTCGATCTTCTTCTCCGGCCTTTGCTTATGGCGTCTTCGGAGTTGATGAAGATCGTTGGAGAAGTCGAGGTGATGACGACTCCGGGTCTTCTTCTCCAAGCTTTCTTCTTCGTGCGAGGAGTCGAAGCTTTGATCTTCGAGTGCAAGGTCTTCACGTTGATGTGGACTTGAAGGGCCAAGGATTCCCGTAGGACGTGCTTGCCGTGCCTCGTGAAGCCTTCGGTCTTCGAGAGCGAGGCTCTTTCTTTGCAGAGCCTTCGCGTCTCTAGTTTTCGACCTTTGATGCCTTCCCCCACCCCCTCTATTTATAGGCAAAGGGGGGAGGTTGGGAAAGATATGGCTGAAATCTTTTTGTTTCATCCAATATCTCCCCCCATAACCATCAAGACATCGTTCCCTTATTTGGGGGAACAAACTCGATCCCCTCCTTTTTAGTTGGGGTGGTTACGGGCAAGATATGACTTGATCTTTGAAGATTGAGTTGTTATCTTCGCACTTTCGGATCGCATGGCGACACGACGCCATCTTGTCCGTCGGATCGAGGGATCGTCGCGGATCTACGGTTGTGTAGACGTCCATGCCACCTCCCCCCGCATCGAGACGGTTAGGATTTTTTTCTTTTCTTTTTCTTTTTCTTTTTCTTTTCCCTTTTTTTTTTCTTTTCTTCCCTTCATGACCGGCCACACCTCCCCATGGGGAGGGGGCACGGTTTTCAAGAAGAGGGGGGGCCGGTGGACCCCCCTTTTGGGTTCGGGTAGCGGGTCCAGTGGGACCCGTTTGCTTTGAGTTGGACCATGGCACGCGAATTGAGTTCGCATGCGGGCCGAGTTCGCATGCGGGCCGAGTTCGCATGCGGGCCGTTGTGTGTGTGCCGAGTTCTCATGCGGGCCGTTGTGTGTGTGCCGAGTTCGCATGCGGGCCGTTGTGTGTGGGCCGAGTTCGCAGGCGGGCCGTTGTGTGTGGGTCAGGTTTCGCATGCGGGCCGTTGTGTGTGGGCCGGGTTTCGCATGCGGGCCGTTGTGTGTGGGCCGAGTTTCGCATGCGGGCCGTTGTGTGTGGGCCATGTTTGCATCCAGGCCATTGTGTGCGGGCCGTTGTGTGCAAGGTACAAAATCTCGACATATTTCGCGAAATATCGCGAAATATTTCGGTTTTCTCAAACCTCGGCACGAAATTCGTATTGTGATATCGAACGAAATAGGAATCACGATAATATCGCGATATATCGCGATATTTCGTGCGATATATTTGTTGCCACGAAATATCGCGATATTTCGTGGATATTTCGGGACATTTCGGAAAATTTTGAGACATTTCGGGAAATTTCGGGATTTTTACACCGAAATGTTGGGACTGACTGGTTATGAAAGGGGACTGGGGGTTTCGGTTTCAGCAGCTTATTTATATATAATAACATTAAGTTATTATATGTAAATAAGCAAATACCCCCCCATTTGATTTCAATAAAAATATCAAAAAAATCAAAAACCAAGTGAATCAAAAAGTAGGTTTTCAGTTTTAGTAGGAGAAAACAGTTTTTTCGGTTTTTCATAAAATTTGTATGTTGAGAAAAGTGGTTAAATCAACTCATTTTTAGCTCAAAAAATTCCACAAGATGTAGAACTACAAGTACATCTAGAAAACCATGGTCCGTCAAAGAAAATTTTGAATGTATAAAAACTTTTCTTTATAAAAACTCATTTTTTCAGACTTAGTAAAAAAACAGTGTTTTGCATTTCAGCATAATTTTTGCACGATTTCAAACTTGCACAACTTTCTTGTTTTAAGTTCATTTTCAAAATCGTTTGAAGCATTAATTTAACAATCAACTAATCTTTATTTTGGAAATATTTTTCTCCACAAAAAAGATTAAAAAGCATTTTAAAAACATAGATCAAAACAGGACCAAACAAGACTGCACAAGACTCACAGACTCAAATATTAAATACATGCTTTGTGATGCTCTACACCCGTAGATAGGGTATAAATATTATCTGAGTGTTCTAAAACGTGTATCTATACTTAGTTTATGACTATCCAGAGTTTCATTCAAAAATTCCATTAAAAAATCAATATTTCCACCATTTCCATCAAATCACAATATTTCCACACTGTCGAAATATTTCCACGAAATATTTCCATTTTTCAGGAGGTCGAAATATTGACCGAAATGGAAATTTCGAACCTTGGTTGTGTGCGGGTCGGGTTCGACCCGTGGGCTAATTTCGGTGCCCACAGGGTCATATCAGAAACACAAGATCAGGGCGAGGGGAGATCAGGTTGGGTCGGGTTGGCTGCAAGGTCGAGGGAGGGGAGGGACAGAGGCTATGGAATCGGGTCGGGTTGGCTGATGAGGGGGGGGGGGGGGGAGTGAAAGGGTCGCGGGGTGGGGCCTGTAGAGGTGAAAGGTGGATGGTGGCTGGGGCGTGGCAGGGAAGAAGAGGGCGGGATCGGGTCGGGCTCGGCCTGGGCACGGCGGAGGGAGGCGGCGGGGCGGGGCCGGGTCGGGGGTCTGGCCGCACGGGAGGGGAGGAGGCGGAGGATCGGGTCGGGCTCGGGCCTGGGCGCAGCAGAGGGAGGTAGAGGGGCGGGGCCGGGCCGGGGTCTGGCCGCATGGGAGGGAGGGGGCTGGGGCGCGATAGGGAGGCGGAGAGGAGGGGTCGGGGGCTGGGGCTTGGCAGAGGGGGATGAAGGGAGGTGGGGGGTCGGGTTTGGGCGTAAGGGAGAAGGAGGGGGAGGGGGGGTCAGCCAGGGTTTAGGAAAAGGGGGGGGGGGCTTTGTCCCACTAGGGTTTCACACCACTAGGTGGGGCCTAGGGTTTCACACACCTAGGTCTAGGTTTGGGTTTCACACACCTCACCTTAGCTCTCTCACAATTGTAAGGAGAAAAATTTTATTCATTGCATATCGAATCAAAGGACAACATGCCTATAAATAGGCTCACAATGACAGACAAATGAGCCCACTAATCGAGGTGGGACTAACAGTACCATAAGCAAAATAACAGCCCACTAATAGTGCGGGCTTGACCCAACATAAAATAAAATAGCCAACATGGCTAGACTCAGAACCACATGCTCAGGTGTCGCCTTCTGCGCTGGTACACCCGCCAGGGCCGAGGCTCGATGTCCCCATCACCCACCTTGCTGAGTGGGGACTTTTGTTTGTTGTTGCAAGCCTATATATTGGCTGCCTCTTTATCATTTGAGACTGATGCAATAAATAAAATTTTTATTTCCTCTACTTCAGTTGAGTGAAAGCAAGATGAGGCGTGTGAAACCCCAATCCCAAGCCCTAGTTGTGTGAAACCCTAGGTATAGACTCAGTGTGTGAAACCCTCGCCAACCTTCCCCAACACCCTGCCTGTGTGGCCGTCGCCGCCTCTCTCTAGATTGGTCCCCTCTATCTAGATCGCGAACCCTCTCTCTCTCCCCCCTGTCTCGCGATCTCCTATTCCTCCCCCCCCTCCCGTGCGATCTCCACTTCCCCCCTTCTCCCGATCCTGGCCCCCTCCTCCCTGCAGCTCGTAGCCCCACCCGGCCACCCTCCTCTGCAACCCCACCCGGCTACCCTCCTTTGTAGCCCACAACCACCGCACTCCCCTCCTCTCTTTCCCCTTCCCGAACCCCAGGCTACCCGACCCCCTCCCTTCCCTTTCCAAGCCCTTGGTTGCCCGACCTCCCTTCCCCTTCCGAGCCCTAGGTTGCCCGACCCCCACCCCAACCTCCCGTCCCCGAACTTGCAACCAACCCGACCCCTTCCCCCTTCTTCCTTTCCCTTTCCGAACCACAGCCACCCGACCCCGCCCCCTCTCCTTTCCCTCTGCCTCGCCACCAAGCCGATCCCAACCCCTCTCCCGAGTCTTGACATACCGGCATGGCCAATCCAAACGCTGATCACAGTTTGATCCACGACGAAGACGGATTTCTCGACATCCGTTCTCCCTTCCTCGACTTCCAGTTCGACTACGGCGAGAGGGTGAAAGCATACGTGGAACGCATCACCTACCTCGTCGCCAAGGACGCTGAGACCCGACTCGGAATCAACGAGAACCATCAACGGTGGTATCCTGACACACTCGTGCACCCGAACATGGTGGTTCTGCAGGCTCTCGCATTGGCTTTAGCCAAAGGCCCCTGCACTGACTTTACCACCACTAGAGGTCCCTGAGTTCCTGCACGATTCTCAGTAGGTGAGTTTCTTTTCCAAGTAGATATTCGAGGGTGACACCAAAAAATCGATTCTCCTAAATTTTATTTGTGATTTCTGCTGTCCACCAAAATTGTGAGCTGAGTGATTCTGTTCCCCTGTTTGCTGTTAATCCTGATATTGCATGTGGAACACTGCTAATATAACTAAGTACCTATCGTTCTATTAATTGGAATTAGATGGGCTGCCTGTGTATCTGCAACTTTTTGTTAAAACCCATTAATCAATGTTCTCTGTTTAAATTAATTTCATGTTTTAAGCTCGTGGCGAAATCGTAACCTTGTTCGCACTCAATGAATTCAGATTTCCTGTTTAACACGCATTGTTTCACATCAATAGGTCAGCTCCACCTAGTGGTAGTGAGAATTGTCAACAATATGGTTTGGTGTCCACTCAGCCGAAACCATGCAACAATATTGACATAATAGATTAGTCCAATTAAGGGATGATGATCATAGTAATGCAAACGCAACTTGTTCAGCAATGCTGATAGCTGGAATTAGAATGATGTTTCTCCTTTATGTAACCTTCTTCAGGATGATTACGGTGTATGACGATATGGAGACTACTATGTGGATAGATTTGGTGGCTGTAAGGGTCAGACTTACAACCTTGAAGATGCATGCGGAGTAGTCGCTATGCTGATTACCAATGTTGGTCTTGCAGACAGTTATGATGAATATGGAGGTTGGACTAGTTATCACGATACTCCTAATGCCAGTCTTGAATATACTATCTGACGGTGTCAGATTGTTCTGGAAATTTCAGTTATATGTAGTGGGTGACAATAGGCTGTTACATTAGATGAGAAACATGCCTTCATTGTTGGACTACTGAGAGTTGTTTCACTGTTATGGCCAGCTGCCAATGTTAGATTGGTCTGAAACTGCCTGTTATGGTGGGGCATAGAAGACTAGTAGCCTGCAACATCATATGAGAATGTGGATTATTCATTGTTTAATAGGAGTTGAACCACTAGTATGGCTAGTATCATAGGCTTTCAGACAATAACAGCGCGTCTTCGACCACGTCATAATAACATATTAACATGTAGTATTCGGTAGGTTATGTTAGTTATTCATGACTAGTTTTTTTAGTCGCAATTCCTGGGATGTATATAACATATGACATAGTAGTTGGTACATTTGTTCATGCCATCATTCTATTAGTTTATAAATTGTTAGCAGTTATTCCTTAATTCATATGCACAATTCAGTAAGTTACCTATTTATTTTCTTCTTTTTTAGGTTATAACTAACAAGGTTGGTCTTCCTACTTGCTATTTGGCCTTTTCGTTCCTTGGCGGGGCACCTCTATTGCCTGGTTGCCTTGTTCAGGATTTCGACACCAATCTTCCTGGGTTGACGACATTTTGACAACCGAATGAAATATCCTTGTCAATCTTCTGTGGAGCCTTCTTAATTAGAGTTGTGTTCTAGTTGCCCCCATCTTGATGCAATAAGACTTGTATGATGGATTTAAATGGGATAATGCGAGTGGAGAGTCTAGAGACGAACACAAAGTCATAAGATGCATCCCCAACTGTCTGGTAAAGTGGCAAAGGTAGTTTGATTATAGAATCTTGACATTCAGAAGCTTTTAAAACTACATAGTGCAAGTTTCTAGCATCATAGGTTCAGCTTACTCGGGTGGCGAACGTATTTATTTTTAATTCAATTCTGTACACTGAATTTTTAACAATCAGTTACTCCGAAATCTAAATCTATTAATGGATGTCATATCATTTATGGCTAAATTACATTTATTCTTTTCTCAAGAAATTGCTATTGACCAACATGTTTTGTTTTGGGTAAAATCATGATTCTCCTGATGTAGTCCTGCTTTGTACTTTGTAGATAGAAATCTCACAATGATTAAAGCATGCTTCATGGTTGTCAATTTGGCTAGTTATATTGCAATGCTTAATGGAAAATGTAGCTGTCTCGTCTACTCTTAGATATTAAGATCCTTCTTCAGTTTTACATTAGTAAACTTAGAAGTTGTTATTCTTTCTTGTACAACCATAAATTGCTAGTTCTCTAAACACTTACTGCTTTAACACATCAAAGAATAAAATTTCTAAATTAAGCAAGAAACTTCTGTAGCCAAAATTTCTGACTTTTCCTATCAGTTGGGTTAGTTAAGAGTGGTGTCTGAGAAATTCTGGAACAAGATTTCCAATTAAAGTAATGACTCGTGGTTTGCACAAAACATCACAATTGCACATATATATTTTACCATGGAACTAAGCTTTAGTTATTCTTTGAACTGTCTTTTGATGCAGCGTTGCCAGATATCAAGAAGCAAATCCTGCTGTTTACTCTGTTATTACGTTTCCTTTTCTGTTCGCCGTGATGTTTGGAGATTGGGGTCATGGAATATGCTTGTTGTTGGGATCATTGATCCTTATAATTCGCGAAAACAAACTTGGATCAAAGGTATTTTTCTGACGTACATTTTACTTTATTTAAATATGAAGAAGGAACTGCTACTTTTTGCTGATGCATGTTTGGTTAGAAATTTGAAAGTATTCTAGAGATTCAGTGTTTCTCTTCCACCACATTAAGTGAGTCGGCAATACCTCGGCTGATAAATTTGCCTGAGTTGATGTCGATCTACAGAGACCAACTTAGTGCTGATGTCCCATCTTAAATAATTACCTTTTTGTTTGGTATTTTTACCATATGTTGTATGATATTTGAACGTGTTATGAATTTATGATGTTTTGTGCTTTCATTGATGTAGATTTAGTTCCTTTTTGAAATAAAAGTATTATTTACAAGAACTAAAGAAAGAACAATATCAAATTCGAGATTTTATCAACTATACATCTGACTTGCAATATACAAGTCTTTATTCCTAATTTTTGGTGCAAATATGCACTCTATTCTAAAGATGAATTCTCTCACGTTTGATTACGACACATTTTAATACCTATGGATTTGGTTATATACCAAGCTAGGAGTATGTATCATTTACATGGTATAGAAGCTTGAGTTTCACACTCTACGAAGTATTGGAGAGGAAATTAAAAGGAGAATGATAAAGAAGATACTGAAAACATTGTTATTGCAGCAGTTCATTAGCATGTCTAGTTGCTATCATTTGTTGCGTTGATAAATGCAAATGCATTTGTAAAATGCTATATTTAGTTATTTATTATGGGAGGTTTCACTCAAACCCAATCTTCACCCCACCCTCTCTATCTCTCTCTCTCTCTCTCCCCTCCTCCTCCCCCCCAATAATACTAAGGGTTAATGTGTGAGACGTCCCTGACAACAGATCGGTTCGGTGAAAAAGACGGGCATAAGATGGGTTTAACATAAGGTCGCTGGTCCAAGGATCTTCGGTGTAAAGTACCGAAATTTATACCAAATCCCCAAACTACTCTCACCTTAGACTCTCCCATTTCTCTCGAGCATGGTGGCGGAGCCGAGCGCAAGCAGCGGTGGCCGGGCACGAGCAGCGAAGATGGCGACGACGGAGACGAGAAGGAACAGGGGGAGGAGGGGTTCAGTTTAGGTTTAGGTTTTGGATTTCTAGGTCTAGGATTCATCCCATGGCCTATAGATCTTAGAGTTTAGGGTTAGCTTTAAGATTTCTAAGTCTAGAGTTCGAAGTTTAGGTTCGGTTTAGTTTTAGAAAGGAGTGGCATGATTTGAAAATCTAAAGTTCATTGAGGGGTATTTTCGGCCACAGGACTTAATTCGGTTGGTTGTCTTTTATCTAAGACTGATATGTTTTCAGGGACCGTCCACTAAGTTCCCCTAATACTAATGACACCTTTTCATGTTAAGACCCAATGACAATAATCTTTCTTTCTTGACTAGCCTAGCTGTACTCAAACTCGACATACTATATTACTATGCAACAACCCTCCTTTTTGTTTGTCAAGCTTTAATAGACCAACTCTATATTTAGTAGGACACCATAAATCTACTTCATGTCAAAAGATAAGTACTCTAAACTTGACTAATGTAACTTTTTTAACTACTACAAGTCAAGTTAAATCATGGCTACAAGAGCAAGATGACCTCAATTGGCCATATGATGTAGCCAAGGGCTTAGATTTATTGATATTTGGCCCATCTTTCTAATATTTAGATTTTTTTCTTAATTGTAGTATATTCTATTTTTCCTTTAAAATTTTGTGTTCCCTTTATAAGAATTATTTAAGTAATGTGGAAGTAAGCTTTTACCTAAGATTACATGTTTGTACCTTTTCCACATAATTTTTTGTATGTAAATATTTGATGGGAACATCCATTATACTTGCAACAACTCTTATTGTTTCCGTAGTGTGAAAAATTTCACACTTCTTTGCCCATAATTCCTGTTTGGGGATATTTTTCGCTGGTCCGAGCGGTCTGCCTGTAAGACAAAGAAAACGTAAGAACGGCTGGCTCCTTTAGGAGCGCAGATCCTCCGACGCTCAAGTCAGCACAGGTATCGACAATGGAGAGCTATAGTAGACGGAAGTGGTAGGGATGAAGGTTTCGAACCTGTACTTTGGAGCCTGGGGGTGCGCTTTTATAGACTCCGGTACCCTACTGGGCTTCAACACGTGGTGGCACCTTCCCGCACCTTCTAGGCCCCACGTCCCGGCCCACATGGGCCTCTGACAGCCTTTTGGTGTTTAGCCTGTCATGCGGTGAGGAGGGGGGATGTACCTGTCTTGTCGCTGCCAGGTGGATCCTCTGGAATGTTCAAGTCTGGGAGGTATTAAACCGACTTGGGCGGGCTTCCGTGGACTACAACCGTCCACGTAGCTTCATACTCATTGCTCCACCTTCTCCTCCATATCTATCAAGAGTCGGACCCTATTGGGGCGACCTCTTTGATAAACAAGGGGGTCTCGGCGAGATTCTGTGGGAGCCGTTGATCCGCCACATTCTTCCTATTGGCAAGAGTCGGGCTCCAGGGAGGGCGACCTCTTCGTCAACGGGTGCGGTCTATCAAGCTCCTGAGCACGCTACTGGTGTTGGTTGATACTATTTTAAGTTTCCTCTTTAGCAAGAGTTCCCTTGGGCATTTGGGCGGACTGCGAGCTCTATGTGCGAGCTGTGAGTGTTCGTTGCTCCGCCTTCTTCTTACTATTGTCAAGAGTCGGGCTCTTTGGAGGGCGACCTCTTCGACCATGGATATGGGTGATCCGTCACCTTCTCCCTATTATCAAAAGTCGAATTCTGCGGGAGGGTGGGACAACCTCTTTGATAATGGGTATGGCCTGGTGGACTTTGGCGGATACCCATCTAAGTTGTCTATTAACAAAAGGGGCGACCTCGGTTGGGAAAGACAGGCGAGCTCCTTTGTGAGCTGTGGCGAGCTTCTGCGCGAGCTAGGTGAGCCCCTACGCGAGTTAGGCGAGCTCCTGCGCGAGCTAGGCGAGCCCCTACGCGAGTTAGGCGAGCTCCTGCGCGAGCTAGGCGAGCTCCTGCGCGAGCTACGTGAGCCCCTACGCGAGTTAGGCGAGCTCCTGCGCGAGCTTGGGCGAGGTCCCCGGAAGTGTTCTTTAAACTCTAAGACCTGCTCAGGCCATCAAGCTACTTTCCCATAATTCGGGTGTAGCTTCGAGGCGTGGGTCGAACTGAGGGCGGGTTTCAATATCTGATCGGGCTCCAGCTCCCCGAAAGGTGCCTGATATCAATGTCTGTTGTTCTGAATATGGGGGTTTCGACTACCCCCAACAATTCCCTTTCCACCTTTGTACATTCCTCTCCAATCACCTAAGAAACACGAACATGGACACGACACGTCACGAACACGATATTTTTCAAAAAATCAGGACACATACACATTGGGGGACACACTGAATTATATATATATATATATATATATATATATATATATATATATATATATATATATATATATATATATATATATGAAAATAACATGTCTAACATTATGATTCAATGCGTAGGATAAGAGAGGCATGCAAATAAAGGATTTGTCACTCTTTTCCCTTCTACACAAACAGTAATGATCCTTTGACATTGCCTCACTGATTTTGTTTTTGCGATTGCTATAAGCCTCTAACAAAGAAGTGCAATGAATTCTTAGGTTTTAAATCAATGAAAGCTTTCAATTAGTTGATCTAAGCTGACCTTCGAGAATTTAGTCATTTACCTATCAGGCTGACCATTCAGGTTAAACATTTCAGGCTAAATCCACATATCACAGCCGTGCGTTGCACCCATCCCGTTAAATGAATCGTGCCCAGCTCATCTGCAACATGTTCGAAACGTGATCACAGCGTGTCCGAAATGTGTCCGCAGTATGTCCGTGTCTAGTACGTGTTCGCAGCTTGTCCGGAACTTGTCCGCGACCCAAACAGTATTAAAATATAAAAAACCATAATCCGTCACGTGTCCGGTGCGTGTTTGTGTCCAACACGTGTTCGGCACAAATACGGGGCCTCTGGAAGAGTGTCCGTGCTTCCTAGTCAATCACTAATCTTTCTACCACTGTATAACTCACTCTAGCTTCTCCAACTCTGCCATACATGCTCGTGAGACAAGATCGGGGGACCAAAGATGCAACATTTCTACTTTGTGAGGAACTTACCGGAAAGAATGGGACGGGCAATCGGATGTGTTTCCAGAGGTGTTTGAAGCCTTGTCTCTTAGTCCTAGGTCTAAATAGGATGTTGAGACGATACCTAAGACCTTGATTTGATAAAATTCTGCAACGCATGATGATTCGAAATGTAGATTTGACTCCACAACTAACTGGTTTGAAGCCGTCCTTTCTATAAGAGTTGGCTGAAGCGAAAACACACACACACACACATATCTATATATATAAGCAAATGGGGCCCGGTCAAGTGTTAAAAGGATTGCAACCCACTGTGATAGCGGGATGATTTTCTATGCCATTTCGGTGGAGATGGATAAGTTTAAGTGGTCAGTCAAGTTTGGGTAGGGATGGATTTGTCTCTGCAACATTATCCCATGTTTCTTCTATTGTAAACAAGGATGCATATTGAGTGATAGAATTCAGGCAATTTAATCCTCGTTGCCTACAAAAGATTCCTACTTGAGTCAAATTCTAGTTAGAGTAGTTGCTCGGCTGCCTGACTAGTGAACAATGAATTGAAGATGTATGTTGTGAGTTGTGACTTTATTTCTCCTTTATCTCATATTTGCTCTTTTAGTTTCTTCTTCATTTACTTGCGGGGTTTTCTCAAATTTTGTGACAATTATCATGTAAAAATTATTTTGTTGTTATAATATTCACTGAGTTTTTTTTAAAAATGTAATCTATTAAAATTTTATTTTAACTAACATAATGTTTTTTTTATTTACCATCTATTTTAACTAACAAAACACTTTTTTTTTCCATCTTTGGATTTTACGCCACTTTAATTGGTGTAAATCGTATACTCAATTTCAAGTGTTGTATAAATTGTGGGTTGATTTCCACTACCGAGTTTTCTGGTTTTCCCTCAATTATACGGTAGTTAAACTGGCGTATAAAAGTCCAACGACCATCAATGATTAGTTGGTATTTTATACGCCAGTTAAATTGGCATAACATTGGCTAACTACTATTTTTTTAAAGCCTGTATATTGGCCTCAAATCAAACTTCAACTCACCCAACTTTCTTCTCTCTTCTCTACTCCTTACGCTCTACTCCCTAAGCTCCACTCCTCTCTCCTGCTCACAATTCTCTACTCTCCCAAAATGACAACTGTAATTCTGATAGCGTGTCGCTACGGAGGCTAGTGCGAAGTAGATTCGTATGTCGGAGGGAAGAGGGTCATTCATTCAGCTCAAATGCGATGTGCGAGGTGAAGAGGAGATCGTCGTTCGGTGCAACCTTCGCCTCGACTTTCATATTAAGGTTAGTCTGCCTACTAGCGAATCACATTCATATTTAATTAAAATTTATGATAATGATAACTGACAATGGGTATTAGAGGATGATCTCTCTCGTGGTACTAGGCTTACTGTGTTAGGGTTAGGGTTAAAGGTTCTGGTTTGGGATAGGGTTAGGCTTAAGGGTTTGTGTTTGGGTTAGGGTTTTAGTTAGGGTTAGGGTTAGAGTTAAGGGTTTTGGTTAGGGTTAGGGTTATGGTTAGGGCTAGGGTTAAGGGTTTGTAATAGGGTTAGGGTTAAAGGTGGGTTCTAGTTTGGGCTAGGGTCAGGGTCAGGGTTAAGAGTTAGTTTGGATGGCAATGAAAAAAAAACATTTAATTTATGTTTAAAAACAATTTTGCTCTAAATGCCAACTGTGTTTGCGTTCCAACCCGGACACCAACACAGTTGGTGTTCCCAATTTAAACGCCAATTGTGTTGGTGTTTGGGTTGGAACGCCATCACAATTGGCGTTTAATATCTATTTTTAAAATTTGATTTCTTTTGGTAATTTTTAATTTAATTATTTACTGTTATTATTTTTATGTAATATGCTAATATATTATTCATAATTAAATAATTTTCAGAAATGTAAACATAAAGGCTAACCTTAGTATCCTCGTACACTCTAGTAGCGTGGTGCTGTGCTCGAGCACAACGAACCACCTCCCAAGTCGGACCCCTAGGGAAACCCATCGTTAGCCTCCATAGTGTACTTTGCAAGTAAGAAAATCAAATGACGTAAAACCTTATTTTATAGAGAACTGTTTACACCAATTAAGTGGCGTAAAAAGTTTTACGCAGTTGAAATGATGAAAGAGCTTTATGCCAGTTTACATGGCTCAATTTAAGGGTAATTTAGGTATTGAAACTGTCCTTCGATAGTAAATGCAACTTAAACAGGCGTGTACCTTATACAGTTATACGCCAATTAAATTGGCATAAAAATCCATAGGTGGCAAATTAAAAAATGGGATATTTATAAATTAACCCATCTCATCTTCTCTATTTATGTATAAACCCATGTAAAGCCAATATTTACATATAGACCCCTCAAAATATCATGACCATCATGGAGACATGGAGTTAACTAACGTAAGAAACTAGGGAATGTTCTTAGAATATTATTTTATTTTGATGTTAGCTTTGAATAGGTGTTTTTATATTCCATCTTTGCCGTTATAAATCGCCTAAATACCCCTCAAAATTGAGAATAGTTTGGGTTAGGTCCAAGTAAGATTCAAGTTAAGTCATGGTTTGATCCGGTCTAAGTCCATGTTGAACAAAGATGGATCAGTTTAAATAATTAAACTCAGGGTAAATTGTTCATTTTCATTAAGGTTAATAGTTCGTTTACCAACTCTCAACGGAGGGGTTGATATGCAAGATTAGGATGATTTAAGGGGTCTATATGTAATTATTGATTTACAAGGTTTATATGTAAATAGGGAAGATTTCAGTGGTCGATTTGTAGAAATCCCTAAAAAATGTTCCATTTAATAAAACACCATTTTAATAGATTCCAATTTAAAAAAATTCTGTAATATTTATCTTCTCTGATTACTGTTGCTGCAATTCTAGGTCTCCATTAAAATTTGGTACTATAACTCTGTAAGCCTCTTATTAACCCCAAAACCTAATTTGAAGGTAATGTAAATAAACACTTCAGTTTTTGTTCCTCCATATTTGAAACGGCTTTAATAATCTTATCATTTTCATTAGAGTTGTTGTTGTTGCAGATCTAATTTCTGATGTCAACTGATTTTCACTCAAAATCTAGTTCTTAAGCCAATTGACACTTTCTTAATCTTCTAGCCGTAAGCTCAAGTCCTAGAAATCCAAGGCTTATTGAATTTCAGTTCATTAGTTTCCTCCGAAGCCCAAATGTCGATATGCTACATGTAGATTTCTGGACAAGTAGAAGCTATGATTTGAACTTTTTTTATTCAGCCTTAGATACCTCGATCTATATTTTAACCCAAGACTTCTTGGGTTTACATCATTTTGGTATCACAGCTACTTAAGCTTGTTGATCCACCCGGAAATCCATCTTTTGGCACTTTCTATTCCTCTTTTAATCATCGTAGACACGAAGCTGAGGGCACTCATGAGAGAATCTCTGTAACTCGACTCCATGATGGCGGATGTCTAATGATCATTCAAATTGGTGATGTGAAAGAAGGTTTTAGTTCCAAGCTTCTCATTTTCGTTTGCTCAAGAAAAGCTAAAAGAGAAGGAAGCATCCATGTTTGATGCGGAGGCAAAGAAGAAAGGTCCACTTTGTAATTTCAGACTCCAACATCTTCAGAATAGCTGAAAGCTTGTTGCGCACTGACAGCTTTATCGGGAGAAGTCCACATGCAAAAGAAACACTAATGGTAAATAAAGATGAGCCCAAAGCAAAGATCTTCGATGAGTTGGATTGGAAGAGAGCATTTTCAAAACCACCGTCACATGTTTATATGAGGTTAGTGAAGCTTGGATTGGATTATATTTGTTGCTTCAGTATCTTTTGTACTTGATAAGTATGCGTATCGAGAAATAGGATTTTGGATGTTTATTTTTCATCCTTAGCACCTATATAAGAGTCATGTTGAACCCAACTGTACTTAGGCTGGTCGACCTATTCAAAAGCAATGAAGGGGACTGCGAGAGCAGTAAAGAATGAATTGATGATTTTTGTTTGAGTTTATTTCTCTCTTATGTCATATGATATCTTCTACTTTCTTTTTTATTATTTTCTTTCATAATTTCCTTTATATTTGATGGATTTTACAACAAACTAAGCAAAAATTTACTTCTGTAGTACAATATTTCTTCTCCTTTCATAATTGTTTCCGCGTTTGTATACTTCGCATTAAAAAATCTGCTACTAAATTTCTCTGTAACCTATTTCTACCTCAAAATCATGTTTTAAGATAATATAAATAGCCCCTCCACTCACCATGGCCTACATATTTGCAACAAAATTCTTAATCGTTTTATTACTATATAATGTGTTGCTGTTGAAGATTTGAATTCAGATTTGTCAACTGATTTCCCCCATAATCGGATTCTTGTTATGTAATATTAGATTGAAGCTTAAGCACAGAAAACCGAGTTTTATTGATTAGATCTCTTCTCCCCTTGAAGGGCCTCCAACACATCTATTCCGTCAGATAATCGGTTAAGAAAGTAACAATTTTTATTCAGCCCAGTATTCTGTTATTTCAAAATAGTGTTTGACGATGATATAAATAACCCTCCACTCACCATGGCCTACATATATGTAACAATTTTTAATCTATGTATACTTTATAATGTGTTGCTGTTGAACATCTGATTTCAGATTTGTCGACTGATTTCCCTCATAATTTTATTCTTGTTCTGTAAGATCAGATTGAAGCTTAAGCACAAAAATCCAAGTGTAGATTACTGGTTAAGAAAGTAGTAATTTTAAATGGGCCCAGCATTGTGTTATTTCAAACATACTGGAATGCTAGACCTCTCGGGGTTGCATCAATTAACCATCCTTTCCTTCTCAATAGCCCCCCCCCCCCCCCCCCCTTTCCTTCCTCAACCAGTTACCAGTGTACTCTGCGCCTTTGCTACTTTCTGGTCCTTCTATATTGGCCTCATTTTCCATATCAATCATTCTCCTCCTCACAACTTTCTTTTCTCCATTATCAAAGACATGTTTTTGTGACTTTTAGGTCTAACTTTTTGTTCTCATCACCAAAAACTTCCAACCCATCTAAACCTTGATTTAACTTTTGTTTCTCGTATTTACTATCTTTCCTGTTTTGTGTTTCTTGTTCTTGCTGTTACATGATCCATCTTGAGATGTGAACACCATGTGCTTCTCTTTGCATCACCAGAAACTGAAGGTCCTTTAATTAGGTCCATTTAAGTGCAAACAAACTTAAAAGGGTAAAAAACTTTGTATGTATGTTCAAGCCAAGTTCCTTGCAACTATGGCTACTTACTTGTTTTATCTATGGTTAGCCGTATGGATCTACCTTTAGTGCAAACTTATACTTTTACTCTCTATGGTAATCGATGTAGTACATCTTCTCAACTGTACAATACACATTGGTTTTTGTTTTGTAAACCTACTCCATTACACATGAACCCTTTTACTTATTTATGATTTATGTGCATTCCATAGATTGACGCTAGTTAGTAGCATTAAAGGAAAGATGCATCTGAGATCATCTGTTGTGAAGCCCCAGAATCAAGGATCAAAATATCGGCCGGTACGAACTGTACCGGCCGGTTCAAACCGGGAACCAGACCGAACCGCACCGGTATTTAGTCGATACCGGTCGCGAGGCTTAAATCGCGTAAATACCGGCCGGTTCCGGTTCGAACCGGTTCAAATCGGCCCATTTGAACTGGTACCGGGTATGAAGTATGGTTTTGGGTGGTTTTTTTATTCCGATTTCATTTTTTTTGGGCATCTTTCTTCATTTCCACATGAGGTGAACCTCCATACTAGCTGAATTTGCAAGATTTGAAGCCAAAAACTTGGATTTGCAAGATCAAAATCACATTTGAAGGTATGCTTTTATAATTTTTTTTATTTTTCTTTTGTTTTGTTGCATTTTTTTTGAAAAAAATCAAATAATTGTGGTGAAAATGTTGAAATGGGCTAGATCTATGCCATCAAAGCTTAGATCTATAAATCTATAAGCATCATCTCCAAATTTGCATGATCGGTTCATGCAAATTTGGGTTTTTTTCAATTTTCTTTTCTTTTTTTTGCATTTTTTTTAAAAATAAACCAAATAATTTCAGTCATTTGTGTATAATTTCTTCCAATATCCAACATTGCCGCCATCCGGTCATCCACAAGGCAATGATGATGATGAAATGCAGCCTGCCCGAAGTTCCATGTGGTACTAAATTACTCAGCCTAAGTAGGTTAAAATATATAATTCTCTACTCTTGTAAGTTATGGATATGCATTTTATTTGCTAAACATGTTAGGAGTCTTAGGACTATGAATTTGTGTTTATTATCATATTATGTGAAATAGTAAAATATGACTCATGTACTCGTATTAGTTGTGTAATTCATGTTTGTGCAATGGTCATGAATTGTGTTTTGTAATCCCTAAGCATAATACTAGGCTAATCTAACACATACAATTTAATAACTATATCAAATTCCACAATTTAGAATCATACAGTGAAAACAGTGACTTTATAACTTAAAAAGACCGGTTCATACCTATAACTAGTTTATTAATGAAAAAAAACATCACAAACCAGTATTTTAGATTATTCTGGATTTTTTGATTATTTTTTCAAATTTTTTTGAAACCAAAAATCAATTCACATCGGTATGGACCGGTTCAGACCGATACCGGTTTGTACCGTCTGGTTCGAACCGTTTTTTCGGCCGGCCGATAATTTGTTCGCGACCGGTATTTTTTATCCATGCCCAGAATCAAGTATTCATAAGGACTGCGAAATACATGAGACAACAGACATGGTACTTAGGTGGCTTGTTCCAAGATTACATCAACAAGAAGCACATCCCACTAATTGGAAATTTCATAAGATATTACTGAGAAAAATAAGTCCACATACATACATTATCATCTCAACTTCCAAAGGGTTTTGATACTCACAACCTCTTTTTCCATTATTTTCTTACTAAAGCATACCTTTCACTATAATAGATTTCTCTTCTTTGTCCGAAAAACTACTCCCATAATACAAAATCAAATACTTATGTGACTCGATATAAGAAGGACCTTCATCAGAGATGTGCCTGTCTTATATTTGGCATAGTTTTTAGGAATTATATTTCCTCTTTCAGTTAGCATTTCCCTGTAATTATGTTTGGAAAACCTATTCGAAGTGGTTTTCCAATTTTTAGGGAAGCACGTGTCGTCAGGTATGTGGTTCCTCAGTCAAAGTGTTGCAGCATGCATGCAGTGTTTTTTCATCCATCGCCGGAGGAGTGACATGAATATTTGAAAAGAATTTGGAGAATCGAACCTGAATCGCTTACATACTCACACAAGACTTGATAACCAAACAAAAGTAGCTAACCATTTTGTATGATTATCCGTATATATATAATATAGTGTGATTCTCTGTATGCCTTTTATGCTCTTTTTTGGAATTCACTATGTAACCAATAAGATAGATCTCCCAATCTGCAAACTTGATTTCTAGGTTTCTGGAATGCTACTCTTTAGTTGCTTTGGTCCGGTTTTTGTCACCAATCATAGAGGATCAATGTCATGCTGTTAGTAGGTTGGAGAATTGTTTGTCAATCTCTATATAGCGCTGTCTCAATTAGTTTGTGCTCCATAGTCAACCCATTTAACGCGATAAGACTTGGATGATTTATTTTATTTTGGAAAGAATAACTGAATAAGACTTGGATGATGATGATTTAAATATGCTACTTTCTTCTTCACACACACACGCACACACACACATATACATATATACAGGGGCATGCTATATTGCGGCATGCGGTAAGTGTGTCACCACACCGCAGCCGTCTGATGCACCCACTGTGTGCATCGCATGCACGCAACGGTGCATCAGACAGTTGTAGTGCGGTGCCGCACGTACCGCATGCCGCATTATAGCATGCCCATATATATATGTATATATATATATATATATATATATATATATATATATATATATATATATATATATATATATATATATATATATATATATATATATAGCGAGGGCGTGACAAAATTTTGAGGGAGGAGAATATTTTAAGGGTGGCAATAATAATTCAAAAGTGGTGGTAATATTTCGAAAGAGATGACAATATTTCGAGGACGGCAACATAAAAGAAATGTGAAGATGACCATGTCGGAAAGCACATTCGCCTATCGGAAAAGAGGAACGTCCACACTTGGTTTTTCCCCATGTTAAAAACGATATTTAAAATACCATCTTTCACATGTATAAAACAAAATCACCGTCTCCTCCTGAATTTATGAAACATCTACCTAATTGAAAATCACTTCAATCATCCTAAAAAACAGTACAGTTGCATCAGAACCATCCATTAGAATACCAAATGCATTAAAGAAAAAGAAAAAAATTATACACCCCCATTTCAAGATCCTCAAACTTCCGATGAGATTTTTTTTAAAGTTAAAAATAATCTGGTATTGTGATTACTGGTTTTAAAACCAGTAATTCAAATCCCAAATTAATCCCATGTTAAAAAAGATATTAAAAATACCGGGTTCAATTGAACCCTTAAAAACGGTAAATGGAATATCGATTTCAATTTTTTGTATTTTTTTAAACTCTCATCGACTATTGCAGTCAGGATTACGGGTTATAGTGAAACCGGTATTTCAAATGCTGGTTTTCATGGCCAAGTGAAAAAAACTCTTAGAATTACTTACGGGTTATTGTTAATCCGGTATTTCAAATACTAGTTTTCACGACAAGACGAAAAAAAACCGATAGCTATTTTGAAATGCTATTTTGAAAAAAAAAACTCAATATCTGAAAAATATACGAAATTTAGGGCAAAAACCATTGCATATGGGAATCGGCCACAACTCGTATCAGCCAAGAGAGGTTGCATCGGTAACGATCTCTCGGATCTCACTCACACGTCTCCTCCACCGCGACCGTCGCTATCTTCTCCAGCTACTGATGGAGCACGGATGCCTCGCTTTCAAAGTTCTCGCATCTTCTCCTGTCTTTGACCCACCTCCTCATCCTTATCTGCAACTCCTCCAGATTCGCCTCCAGCTCACCTATATACTCCTTCGACACTGCCTCGCCTTCTTCATGCACATCGATCTTCTTCCTCCCCTAAACAACACACATGCAAGACAAAAGAATCAAACATCAAAACATCCAACACAACGAATCGAGGCAACGATCAATGCCAATCTCATCCACTCCAGCTCCCGCAATACACTTACCTCTTCATTCGCAGGAATCTGCACTCCGCCCGGAGGATGGCCGCTGGAGGCCGTCTCAGTTGCCTCAACCGCCCATTCTCCTCTCCTCTTCGGATTTTCGACCAACGACTGCTCTTGGTCCAAGAAGTCTCTCAGGTTCCAGCGGAGACTTGCCGGGGGCAACCTCTCGCTGGCAGCAACTTGGAGGCTCGGCAGAGCCTGCTATGCTTGGTTATGGCAAGGTTCCGACAGAGACTTGTCGGGGGCTGCCTCTCTGCCGGCAACGACTTGGAGGCTCAATAGGGCCTGCTACGCCGCGAGAGGTGGAGGATCATCGAGTTCGGTGCCGGCGGCGGTTGCCATCACACAAATTGAGGAAGAGGGAGAGAGACTGGAAAGAGAGAGAGACTGGGAATACATGCTGCAATTGACGGTGGCCGGAACTGGCCCGAGATCAGATCGAGAAAGAGAGAGAGAGAGAGAGATCCTAGATTGCAAGGGAGGGAATCACAAATTGGGGCAGATTGGGAGGGATGGCTGCTAGCATATATTTGTTAGGGGCTGTAACGGATGGCTGTGATCACGGGATCTTGATGATCTCAGCCTTTCTTTGTCTTTGGTTTGTCTTTTTTATCTCAAATTTAAAAACGTGGTCCCTTATATATGTATATATTTAATTACTTATGTTATGGTTACTCATATAATTTCTTATGGTCTTTCACCTTCATTGAAATTTTAGAATTTGCTATTTTTTGGTGAAGATGATCACTTAACTATAGATAGTGCATCCACCAAAAATCAACACATTCTAAAACAAATAGGGCCATCAAATGTCAGAAGCTTTATCAACCTTCCATTTTAATTGTTAATTTGACTATCATATTTGATACGCCTAGAGATTTTTGAATTTGTCGATTTTTTTTAAATGTCGTTTTCAGTGTCCATGTCGTTCGGCAAAAAAACGAAAAATTTTCATTTTTCGGTAATTTGTTGGTGGAAAAATTGTAAAATGGAAAGATAAATTTCAATGGAAATATTTCGTTTTTCGGTCAAATTTCAGGGTTTTTCGATGAAAAATTATTGTTTTTTGGTCAGATTTCGATTTTGTTCGTTTGATATGAAAAAGATGGAATGTTTCCACAATACTTCAGGATAAATATGATAATAAATTATTGTCTATTATGAAACAAATCGAAATTGAGGAAAATATAATTTCTTACTTATAAAGATAAGCTTTGTTTTGTTAAAAAAGACAAAATTTCTGTAAAATTGTTTAGAAAAAAGACAGTATCGGATTTCGGTCAAATGTCGATCATTTCGGTCAACATTTCGTTATGTCGGAAGGAAATTTGGTACTATTAAAAATTCGGCCAATTTCTATGTCGGACCCTTGAAAAAAAGACATATTTCGGTGATTTCATAGGAAATTTGTCGACATTTGATTCCATATTCACCATATCTTAGATAGATAGCACATCCTCCAAAAATCAACACATTCTAAAACCAATAGGGCCATCAAATGTTAGAAGCTTTATCGACCGTCCATCCTTCATGAATTCACTTCAATGAGATTGATCAAGTTGCTCGTTGCACCAATCATCATTGATACACATGCTCATTGATGAGAACATCAAAGCTACAGTACTAGATTTTCGCATTTAGGATGATTGCAAGCACATTGTCACTTCATCTTGGAGATATGACTTGCGCTTGATGCTACAAGATCAGCCCAAGTTAAATGGTCTTGGTTTTATTTATTTGTCGTTTATTTTGGATTTTTTTATCGTTTTTTTCACTTGGTTATGGCCTTATTTTAAGCATTGTGTTTTAGGCCATATTGTGTTTTATGGCCTTATTTTTAGCCCGTTTAATTTTTCTGACTAGGGCCGGGCAGACTATGTCTCGACCAGGTCCAGCCAGGTTTTTGGTCTCAATTGGATTGACCTCAAAGCAGGGTCGACTAGGGAGAAGAAAGAAAAGAAGGGACCCGACCAGGTCTTGCACGGTTGCACCAGGGCTGGCTAGGCTCTAAGGAAGGGCCAATCGTGTCATTTCTGGAGGAAGTTAAGAAATTACCTCACTAGGGATGTTAACATAACTTCCCCCCCATAAGTCCCACAATGGTTGCGTAACTCCCAAGGGAAGTTATAATAACTTCCTTCTCTAACCCTTTATAAATAGAGGGGAAGGCGAAAAAAAAGAGAGGCTTGAATCTTTTTGAATCTGTGGAGTCCTTGCCAACAAGTGAAGGAGACAAAGACAATACAGAAATTCGAAGAAGACGAAGATTCAAAAGACAGAGACTCTAAGAAGACCTAAACTATACGAAGAAGATTAAGGAGTGAAGCACTGCTAGTCCTACCTACCGATCAGCAAGTCAGGAAGGATCACGCACACAGTCTCCCCTTCTTTCGAGGTCTAAAAGTTCCAAGTTCAAATTCTTCAACAAGTCTCTACGGAGATCGAGGATCAAAAGACTTCCAGACGGCCGTCCCCACAATCACCTTGATATTTTCTATATTCAGTTCGCCACAAGCGACCTTGTACTTTGTAATCTGTTGAAATAAAAGTTTGGATTTTTTTTTCACCTATAGTCCTACATTGCTCGTGGAGTTGGTATGTATCAAACCTGGATCCTCTTTAAGGACATGTAGGTCATCTATCATGAACATTGAATCAGTGTAGTCAAGGTAGCTAGGTCGCCCTTAGGCATTTTGGCATGTTAGGATTGGGGGACACTGTTTTTGCACTCAAATTTTAAAAAACCAATACATTCTAAAGTCTCAAGACTTATCAAATGTGCTCTTCAAATTAACGACCAAAATGGATGACTGATAAATCCTTTTAGATTTGATGTACTAAGAGGCTTTAGAATGTGCTGATTTTTTGTGGATGTTCTATCTAAGGCAAAGTGATTATGCTCACAAAAAATCAACTTTTAAAACCTCTATATAATGATTTGAAAATCGGTGTAAAAATTTGAGCGCAAAACATTGTCCCGCGATCTTGACCCAACTCTAATCATAGGACTAGAATTAGGCGGCTTTTCATAAAACCTGTTTTCGAAAAGTGGCTGGCAGTTTAGAAAACCTAAAAACCAATCTTGTGGAGTACACGGACTTTGGGAATGATTTGAAAAATCTGATAGCCGTGGCAAAAAACTGCATAATACTAACATGAGCAAATCAGATTTCCTGTTATTGGCATCGTGAACTTAATAGAGAGTTTGATTTTGAATTCAAAGGACAATGTTCATGTTTATGATAACAGTGTGAATTTATTTGTTCACATACGTTGATAGCACATAAATTTTATCAACTAGTGGTGACAAAACCCTACCTGTATTCAAACCTGGATTGTATTTACATTTTTCCTCCTGTTCTCACTTGACAAATTGTATGTGATTTTTTGTTAGAAACTTGGCAGCTTTATGGAGATGGCATTTGGAGGGCGCTACATAATCCTTTTGATGGCATTGTTTTCAATCTACTGTGGATTAATGTATAATGAATTCTTCTCTGTTCCATTTCACATATTTGGTTCATCTGCCTATAGATGCCGTGATCTCAGATGCAGGTATGATAGATCCGTTTTTATGTTTTCTTTTATGTGCAATATGAGCGATATCAATGTGGTTGCTAAGCATTTTATTATCCTAGCATCTTTTACCTACTAATGGGCATTTATTTTTTTACAGTGTACCTTAATACATGTAGGTGGTTTAGATTAGGAAGAGATAATCAAAACCTGAAAATAAGTTCATTCAATCACCAACTCTATAACCTTGAGAATGACCACTCCCATACATGAATAAGTTAGTCGAATTGTGGGAATTCTATGTTAATCTAGTCCTTAATTTAGTTAATCATAATAGTTAAACCAAAGATATGCCAGAAGAAAATAAAGAAAAAGTTATCTACATCTCAAATCATGTTTACAACCGTACATTTAGGACTTGCTAAAATTTTCAAGATACACTAATCCATGTTTCATATGAAATAAACTATAGTCAATATTATAAAGAGTGGCCACCTCGCCAACTGGGCTACCTCCTATGCCCAGGGCACCCCCTTTCAGCCCTGCTTAGGACCTAGCCTATCTAGATATTCGACCAGTCCAAATGGACTTCTTAGGCAATCGTTTTTGTAGCAATAGAACTAACAATATGATTGTTTTTTGTTGTCTCTCTGATTATTTTCTTTTTCTTTTATTTTTCTTCATTGTCCTTTGATGATAGTGATAATCACAAAGATTCAACAATGGCACTCATGATCTCCATTGTTCAAAAATAGGAGAGGGAAGGGAACAAAGGGAAACATAGAAGGAAAAAGAGGGTGTCGCCAACATTTTAAGTATCGTTATCATTGTCTATATCGCCAAGTTGCCTGGGCGAAAAATCGCTTATTTATCGCTAAAAATTAGGGAAAAAAGGAAAAAAAAAGGGGGCAAAATGAAGGTTTTTTGGGAGATTTTTTTTATATAATTATTTAGGATACACCATTATGATCAATAACATACAAAAAATAGTCATTTACTCTAGGGGAAACTCAATTTAGGCTCTATAGATGAGTCTGTGAACGGTCCCGCACTTTCTGTTAATTGTTAAAAACTTTGCAACAGCCTGTGAATTAAACAATCACAATAAGATAACACACACTAAGAAGCATGATAAAACATATCAAAACACATATAGTTCACAGTATGTAGATCGGATGTGTAGTATTGACATACTAAACTTTCATTAGGGTTCATTGGGTTTAAATAAATGAACCCCATGACAACCCCTGAATCCCAATTAATTTCATGATAAACATTTCATGTTTATCATCAAATCTTCTTTAAGATCTAAAGAGAATTTTTTTGAAAACATGCCTAATTTAGAAGCTTAGAAAAACCCTCAAATTCGTGAAGGGAGGCTTCGAATCCACCAAGAACAACCAATGGAGGTTTATATTTAGTTTAGATTTGGTTTAAAAACCTAAATCAAACCAAAAAAACAATGAAATGGGAAAAAAATGGTGCAAAGGGCCTCTCTAGGCGAAACTGCCGACAATGGGTGATAATTGGCGATAAATTGCTGATAAATAGGTGATAATTGGTGACAAATAGTGATATATTGCCGAGATGTATAGGCGATGTGTCGAGTTTTTCCTGAAACAGGGGAATTTTGGCTGTTTTCGTGTTGGAGCCCGGCGATAAAGCAATATATTGGTAATATATCACCATTTATCCCTGAGATTTTAAACCATGGGTGTCACCCCTTGGCCACGAGACCTCTTAGGCAATTGCTTTGGTATTAACATATATGGTGGTAGTCTTTTTTTTTAAGTTGTCTTTCTCATTTTCTTGTTTTTCCTGTCCATCTTTGATTATGCTGGTAGTCGCAAGCATCAACAATGTCATCATGACCTATATAGCATAAACATAAAAGAGTGGGAGGGAACATTGGAAGGAAGGTAGAGAAGAAGAGGAGGGAGAGGGAAGAAAAGGAAAGGTAAATGTAGTTTTTTTTCTTGCCGTTTTTTTCCCGTTTTCCAACTTGGTAACTATGGGCACACCGAATCAATAGCAAGGCACATGTAGTTGGTTTAGTCCACATGAGGGTTCAAACTTCAAACCACATGTTTGGATACCTTGGTCGTTAATGTAATTGGGATTATGATATAAGATCATGGTCGTGGCTTGAGGTTGTGATATGCATGGATACGTTAAATCACTTATCACAGCTTCCATGGGAGAAATGTGTAAAGGTTCCGCTTAGTGTTAAATAGTTTGATTTAGTGAGTGAGGGACAAAGTCACGTTCTTCAAAAACTCTTGCATGCAATTCAGGGGTGGGAGGTTAAGTGCATGATTGCACAACAAAGGAGAGATGATTAATGTCAGTTACAACCAGATATCATGACATGGATCAAAATATCTTGAAATAATTTCATTTTTATGGTCCTTAAAATGGAATCGGTGGGTCGAAATATTCGAAACGAAAATTGGGACAAACTCCCAAATGTTTCTGAAAAATTTCTAAATTTTAGTCAAAATATCAAAAAATGTCACTAAATCCTAAACCCTAAACTCGAAGCGCTACAACCCTAAATCCTATGAGCATCCTCTTCAACTTCTTCGGCGTCATTTTTCTGCAAAAATTGTTTTTGGGTGTTTGATCTGCCATCTAACAGCACTTTGGTGAGGTATCAATGAAAACACATCGAGACGCTTATTCTATCAGATAGGAATGCTCTTCTCCAAAACATTCGGAATGGTAAATCTTAAATTTCTTTCAATTAATTGTTTCTAGTTGTTTAACTGATAACATGATGATATAAAAATAAAACTATTGCCTTTTTTGGGGATTAGTTGCTAAATTTATCGGATCTACCTTTCAAAATTTATAGGGTTTTGAACGAAATCAGAAAATTCAATATTGATGTCGATGAAATCATGTGAATTGTGGAGAGAAATATTGTTTTGTAGCATTCCAAACTAGTAGATAGTGTAGAAATGTTATTAGACAGTTCCAAAGTGTGTATCTGTTTTTTATTTATGATTATCATCATTATCTAGAGTTTCATTGCAAAATTCCATCAGTTTTATATTTTGACTGTTATGCATCTGCACTCTAGGATACAAAAATATGCTATGTAGAACTCCACACCCAAGATACTCTAAAATGTTATTTATGTTATCCATGCTTGATTTATGATTGTCCAGAATTCATTGAAAAATTCCATCATTTGAACAATAATTCCTTTAAAGAACTGCATTATTTTCACACAATCAAAATAATTCCACGAAAGTTTTATCCTTATCTGCAGTGTCAAAATAGTGGTCCAAATCGAAATTTCTTTTTGTAGCATGTTGACAGAGGTCTTTCTATCTCTTCAATTTGTTTTATTTTTTTATTTTGTATTCTGAATATACATGTACTGTCTCTATCCTGCATACTGTTATAAACAGCTCTATATGATCAATAAGTTTGTGAATCAAGTTAACTTTCTTTTACATCTTTCTATTTGTAAGAAAAGAAAGAAGAATTGTTTCCCTTCTTTTTTTATTTGCCTTGCTATTATTTTAATTTTTTACTGCAGGTTCTGATATTACATTTTTGTTTATTTTTATTCTTCTTGTATCGTACTGCCGAATTTTCCCTCTTGCCCTTTTTTTTTGCTTCATTACATTTTAATTTCACTTTTGCTCGGAAAGTCTAACATTGTATCTTCCAAATTATCAAGGATTGCTATACTTTTCTTTATTCCTGTATTGTTACAACTTGAGATATAAAGAATTTCTTTAGATTAATTATTTCAGTATCGAGAACTGATTTCATATGCTGCATCAGTGATGCGCACACTGCTGGTCTCATAAAGTACCGTGATCCCTACCGTTTTGGTGTGGACCCCAGTTGGCGTGGGAGTCGCTCTGAGCTTCCCTTTCTAAATTCTCTCAAAATGAAGATGTCCATATTGTTAGGTGTCACTCAGATGAACTTGGGGATCATATTGAGTTACTTTGATGCGAAGTTTCATGGAAGCTCCCTTGATATACGGTATTCGCTATATATGCTTGACTATTTTCTCTCTATATTGTTTACACCTTCAAAGAAGATGCATTTATGATCCTCTTGTCAGGTATCAGTTCATACCACAGATAATCTTTCTCAACAGCCTCTTTGGTTATCTTGCACTCCTCATTGTCATCAAGTGGTGCACAGGGTCTCAAGCTGATCTGTATCATGTGATGATTTACATGTTTCTGAGCCCAACTGGGGATCTTGGTGAAAATCAGTTGTTTTGGGGTCAGAAACAACTACAGGTTGCATTCCTTAAACCAAGCTTTATTACATGCATATATTCTGCTGATGCCTTCGTCACTTTCCTTTTCCAATTTAAGATGGTCAGATGCCTCTTGCAGATCTTGTTATTACTTTTGGCTATTGTAGCAGTTCCTTGGATGCTTTTTCCGAAGCCTTTCATCTTAAAAAGGCTTCACACAGAGGTAGATTATTCAATTCCTTTTAAATTCCCGGCTGCTGCTTCAAGGATATTAATTTGTTTGAATAACATGCTTATTATGTAAGAAAATACATCGAGAAACAGAGATGTCGAAATGACTCCTTGGTTCTTTGATTGTTCTATATGGATAGAGATCCTTGTTTGCGTGCACCCCTTCTAAATGATCGGTTTCCCTTTTCACCATTTTTAAAGTGTAATGTATAGCATTTCAATTTGTGCATTTTCTTCGAAACTGACTCTGGTTTCTCTTAGTGATCACTGGGTGCTAGCTGTTTTACTTTCTAGGATAAATTCATTAAACTTTGTTTGTACCTTTTGTCTCAGTGATTGAGTGAGATATGTTTGAGATTTTTGTAATTGTTGCCCAAGAAAAAGATGAATGTGTTGGCATAGCCACTGGAGCTTGATCTGTAGAGAACACATGCCTTTCGTAGAAGTTTAACTATTTGTGTGAAGGATACAAAAAAAGGAAGTATTTTCCCATAAGTGGTGCATTTCTCCCAAAAACTGTTCACTAAGGTTTATGACCATCCGTTTCTTTCTTTGACGATATGAATCACTTCCCCCATCATTTTCCTCATTTCTTGAGATTATTTATCAATCTTAACTATGTTCGCAAATGAGTTGTCAAGTTTGTTTTGTTTCTTGAAAATATTACATTATACAGGTTTGTGTTGCTCATATTGTTTTTGTCAAGATGACCTCTGTGCATGCTTTTATTGTTTTGGTGATTGTTCGTGATTGGCCACTCTGTCAGATGCACACGAAAAATGCCTTTCTACATAGTGACCTATCTTAAGAGATTTACTTGCAGCTCCCACCTGATCTTTCCTCTCTTCCAACACGTTTGTCAGCTTTGACGTGTGACTCGTGCTATCTATAAACTCAAACAAGCTCCTCGTGCTTGGTTTGAGCATTTTCGTCAAGCACAGGCTTTGTGGAGAGCTCTCATGACCATCTCCTATTTGTTCGTTGCTCCCCTCATGGTTGAGCATTGCAGTCGATGATACTTCCACCATTATATCCTTTTTTTCTATGTTGAATTGTTGATGACTTGAGCGTCTCAAGAGATGATACTTCCACCATTGCATCCTTGAAGAGGCACCTTTAGCATCAGTTTGCGAAAAGACCTTGGACCTTTGGGCTTGTTTCTCAACCTTGTGGTAGCATTCTCGTCTCGCCACTACTTGATCTCTAGCAGAAGTATATTGTTGATCTACTCCACCATGCTCAGCTCACGGACTCCCGAACTACAAGGTACTGTACTAGAGCTCCCTGTGAAGCTTCGTCCTACTGACAGTGAGATACTTCCAGATCCAATGCGGTGTTAACAGCTCGTTGCCAGCCTCATCTATCTAACCTTTCTTGCCCGAACATTGCTTATGTGTGCACACTTTAAGCCAATTTGTTGATGCTCCCCGGCCTATTCACTATGTTGCTTTGCGTGTTCTAAGGTATCTTTGAGGCACCATTACTCTCTCCCTCTTCATGTCTATTACATCTCCATCGGAGCTACGAGCCTTTACTGATGCGGACTAGGTTGGCGATCCTACTGATCATCGATCCATCACCTGTTTTTGCATTTTTCTTGGAGTCTGTTCCATTTACTGGCAGAGTAAAAAGTAAGTTGTCTCTCGTTCCAGCATTGAGGCAAAGTATCGTGCCATGGTTGACACTACTATCGAGATTGTCTAGCTTTGTTGTCTTCTTCATGACTTGGGTGTCAAGTCTCCGCCCCCACTCCCTCTCACTGTGATAACCATGGATAAAAATACCGGTCGTGGGCAAATTATCGACCGGCCGAAAAAGCGGTTCGAACCGGGTGGTACGAACCGGTACCGATCTGAACCGGTCCATACCTGTGTGAATTGATTTTTGGTTTTAAAAAAATCTTAAAAAATAACCAAAAAATCCAGAATAATCTAAAATACTGGTTTGTGATGTTTTTTTTCATTAGTAAACTAGTTATAGGTATGAACCGGTCTTTTTAAGTTATAAAGTCACTGTTTTCACTGTATGATTCTAAATTATGGAATTTGATATAGTTATTAAATTGTATGTGTTAGATTAGCCTAGTATTATGCTTAGGGATTACAAAACACAATTCATGACCATTGCACAAACATTAATTACACAACTAATACGACTATATGAGTCATGTTTTACAATTTCACATAATAAACACAAATTCATAGTCCTAAGACTCCTAACATGTTTAGCAAATAAAATGCAAAAAATAAAAATAAAAATAAAAAAACCCCAAATTTGCATGAACCGATCATGCAAATTTGGAGATGATGCTTATAGATCTATAGATCTAAGCTTTGAGGGCATAGATCTGACCCATATCAATATTTTCACCACAATTATGGAGCTTCACCTCATGTGGGAATGAAGAAAGATGTCCAAAAAAATAAAACCGGAATGAAAAAACCACCCAAAACCATGCTTCATACCCGGAACCGGTTCAAACCGGTATTTGGTCGAACCGGCCGGTATTTACGCGATTTAATCCTCGTGATCGGTATCGACTATATACCGGTGCGTTCGGTCCGGTTTCCTGTTTGAACAGGCCGGTACGGTTCGTACCGGCCGGTATTTTGATCCCTGGTGATAACTATAGTTCTATCCAAATAGCTAGGAACCTGGTCTTTCACGAGTGAACGAAGCACATTGAGACCGATTGTCGCTTCGTTTGCTAATCAATATCTTTGTTATTGGATGCATTGTGTGCTGTGGGAGGAAAACGTGCTGCGGATTTCGGCCCGTCTGATCGGAATGGATCCAACGGATGTGCTGTGCGTTGCAGATTTCGGTCCGTCCGATCGGAATGGATCCAACAGATGGGATTCACCCGGACAACAAAAATCGTTGTTATTGTAGTAGCTATAGTAACATCGAAATTTGTTTGTCTGGGTGAATCCCATTCGTTGGATCGATGGGAATCGAACGGCTCAAAGAAAGTTTGTTGTTACTGTAGCTGCTACAGTAACAACGAATTTTCTTTAGGCCGTTTGTTTCCCATCGATCCAACGGATGGGAATCAAACGGCTCAAATCTAATTCGTTGTTACTGAAGCGGCTACAGTAACAGCGAGATTTCTTTGGGCCCGTTCGATTCCCATCGATCCAATGGATGGGATTCCCCCGGACAAACAAATTTCGTTGTTACTGTAGCCACTACAGTAACAGTTATTTTTCTTGTATGGGTAAATCTCATCCGTTGGATCCATTCCGATTGGACGGGCGAAATCGGCAGCGCATTTTCCTCTCGTAGTGCACAACGCATCCAATCATTCCTCTCTCTCTCTCTCTCTCTCTCTCTCTCTATATATATATATATATATATATATATATATATATATATATATATATATATATATATATTGGTTATGATCGGATGACCCATCATTTTTTGACCCATCATCCTAATCGTTGGATTCGGGTCTCAGAATTTGCTGACCTAGTACTCTAATGATGAGATGTTCATTTGCGGCTATTATGTTTCACTTTCAGTATTTCCAACAAGAGAATTCTTAAGTGACCAATTTTTTTAGTATTATTCTTAAGTGACCATTTTTTATTATTGAGAAGATCTATGATTGTTGCTCATATTAAAGTTGTACTTTTATGTTTCTACTTGGGTAATTCAGCTACAAGAAAGTGAGTATTCTCATAGTTTAATTAGCGTGGCATATATTTAATAATTATAAACTTTATGGGAGTAACAAGTGTAGCTAAAGTGGCGGGTAATTATCTCCCAAGGTAAACAGTGGTTGGACTTTCACTCTTAGCAATGTCAGCGATGACGTAAGCCTTTCTAAAAGTTATGAGAGATCGTGAAGTAGGTGATTGGCGAAAAAACTGCTCCGTAACTTCTGTAGATCACCAAAGGGTTCATCATTCTTTCCCAATCAAATAGCGTTGGAGGAATCGTGCTTACAGATAAAATGACCAGGTTTTCACAAAGCCTAACACGTTCAAAGAGATGAAACACTTGCTCTCTATTTTTTTCATGTGTGTGTGTGTGTGTTTGGAAGGGGGAGGGGAAGTGCTTGTGTGTGTGTTGGGGTGGGTGGGTGGGGGGGGGGGGGGGGGGGGAGATGATTAATCCCCTTAAATCTAAGCTTCATGATATTGTTCTAACTTCTAAGGTCTTTCTTATACAGAGGAAGTTTTTTAAGTTCATGAAAGATAGGAGAGAGGAGTATGTGCCTAGATGTTTAAAGAAAATGGCTCGATTCCATCAATTTGAAGATGTGGTGTTTATGCCCTTTCCTATTTGCCAAAGAATTGTGCATGGGCAAAATATCCATGTATCCTTCCCCTAGGGTTTTCTGATGGCAATGCCAACATAGATGAAAGTTTTCCATTAAATTTGGAAAAATTCAAGATGCAAGATGAGTTGAAACGATAAAAATGTGTCACGCATGATCATAATGTAATAAAAGAACAAGTCAATTCATTGCATCTTCCTCTTCTTTTCAATAAACCTCATTTATTTAATCAGTGGAATACTCTTAAGTTGGCCTTCATTAGCAGTTTGTTGAGATAGCTAAGCCATAGGCAAAGGGCGAGTGCAAGAGGATAACTTAAAGGTTCCAAACAACATGGCTACCTACTCCTTTGGTGCCCGTATTTGTAAAAGTAAATAGAAGTATGTGTTGCTCTCCACATACATTTCCCTTTATTATCAATATGTGGAGTTATAAATAATAGTTGGTAGAGAAAATTGAAAGTATGTGGTATATTCGAACTTTGGCCATTAAATAAGATGTACATGTGGTCACCAGCTGGTAAAGATACCACATGAAAGAAGTATACAGATATGTACAAGTCTATCTAATGCCACCCCCCTCCCTCTCAAGCTCAAGGTGGGCCAAACACAGTTTGCGCAATAAGAAAAGAAATTGATGGAATGTGTGAAACTTCGTGAAAAAGTCAAAGACGAAGCTCCGAAGACACGTATGGAAGAGAGATCATCTTGGCCAGAAAGTGGTGGCGGACCACGTGATAGTCTATCTCTATATGCTTGGTCTAGCAATTTGAAGAGCTCTCTTGTTATCGCAATAAAGAGGAGTCGGAACTGTGATAGAAACACCCAAGTCATGGAGCAATCACCGAAGCCACATAATTTCACAAGTTGAGTATGTCATAACGCAATGCTCAGTCTTAGGAATGGAGCATGCAACAGAGTCTTGCTTCTTGGGACACCAAGAAATGATAGAACCCAGAAACATGCTATAGCAAGTAAGGGAGCAACGGTTGATCCTAGCGATTGTCTTTAGAAAAAAAGTTCAGTCAGGCCATACCATTCGGTCCAATCTTTAGCTGCTTAGATCTAATTTCTTTGGCGGAAGTTTGTATGAGTTTTGACGGTTTTCACCAACACGTCAGAGCAAAAAACTCCACATTCTTTGATGAACGGTAAAAAGTGATTACCAGACTAAATTGATTTAATAACATTAATGATAAAAAAAAACTAGATAAATGCACTGAGTCAGCTAAGTTTGGTACCACACGGTATCGTATTGTCCCGATTATGAGTTATTACAGTTTGTTCTAAATGGTACGGGATGAAAGCTCAAACCGTTGTACTGGAAACAATGTCCAAGGACTTCTAATGGCAATTAAAGTCCTTATGGATAAGAACTCTTAAGCTTCATATTATGATTGTTGACAGATTTTGGATCACTTTTGGTGGTTTTCTGGATGTTTTGGCCATAGTAAGGCTTTCTTTATTATATTCGTACTCACAAATGCTGTAAGATGAAACCGGAGGACAACGTAAACAATAAAAATTACAATAAACTTGAGGACTCAAATTATTTTTGGAGACAATGTGATCCTTATATTCCCTTTGAATTGTTATCTAGAGATTCCAAGGCCGTACATATGGCTTACTAGGGACGTCCGAGATTGATCTTGATGGTGAACCTGATTCTGCAAGGCAACACCATGAGGATTTCAACTTCAGTGAGGTATTTGTGCATCAGATGATACATTCCATTGAGTTTGTTCTGGGTGCAGTCTCGAACACCGCATCCTACCTTCGGCTTTGGGCCCTGAGGTATTGCCTATCTGGCCAACAATTTGTATTCCTATTCATAAGATATTATGATTCATATCGATTTTCGCTTCGTTTTTTTTCTGATCAGCTTGGCGCACTCGGAGTTGTCAACCGTCTTCTATGAAAAAATACTTCTCCTTGCTTGGAGGTATGTTTCATATCTCTGATTTTTTTCTTGGTGTTAGTGTTGTTGAAATACTAGTAAATAAATATATGTTAATAAATAAAAATTAAATTTCGATGTAAGAATTCATCTTAGACCCTTTCTTAGTCTAGGGAACCTTGTAGGTTGCTCCCTCCCTAGTTGCATGAGCTTAAACCGTGTAACCAACAAGGTAGGTTTCGCTACCCAGCGTACCCGTCAACTGGCCCTTTAGGGTTCTTGGCATACCCCTCCCTTGTCAAACCTTGCTCAAGTTTTGGCACAAATCTTAGAGGGTTGACGTTAGGCCAACAGTTGATCGGGAAAATCTTGATAGTCTTCCCTGTAGTCGACCTTGTGTTGATGGGATGATGATGATGATGATTAGGGTCTGCCGATGTAGGATTTTGATATTTATTGAGAAATTGATGGTAACAGGTATGACAACATTATCATTCGGTTAGTCGGGCTCGCGGTTTTTGCCTTTGCAACGGTATTCATACTGCTCATGATGGAGACCCTAAGTGCTTTCCTCCATGCTCTGCGCCTCCATTGGGTCGAGTTCATGGGCAAGTTCTACCACGGCGACGGCTACAAATTCAGACCCTTCTCATTTGCCTCGCTGGCTGACGAGGAATACTGACCACCGGCGTTTGCTTCGTACGAGTTCTTCTCTTAACAATTTTAGACAGAGAATAAACAGCTGAAAGATAGATATTGTTTAGATTGCTGGTGCCTCAACTGATGGAAGGCGGACATGCGGCTACGGGACCCGAGTGCACTGTATGCACCTAATTTGGAAGTGTTGGACCATTGCTTCAGCTTGGTCCGCGGGGGGTGGCCATGACAATTGCGAAAGCGAGCAGCTGGGAGATCCTTTGTAAATTCGCCGAGCCATGGAACCACGTCTTATAGTCGCTCAGTCTTGTAGGGAAGCAGATTCGAATGCTTGACTAAAATAGAAAATATGGATTTTTGTGGGTCTCTGTTTCAGTCTCACTTCATTTAGGGGAAAAAAGATTTTTTTTTTTGGTGGAAATCCTGTATTATTGTGTTGCAGTCCAGATATACCCCAAAAAAAAAAAAAAATTTGTGCTATCCGACTTGATTCGAGCCTGTAATTTGTGTTACTACATTGTCTCTGTTGTTGGAGTAGCAATTCTGTTCATCTCATAACAATAGTTGATCTGAAAAATGATGGCAAGGCCATTGAAATATGGCTGAAATACGATCGACTTCCACGTCATTATGATATTTGTGGAGTGGTGGGTCATATCAACTAGGGCTGCAGTTTGGGCGGGTTGGACCTGACCCAATCCGAATTTTGGGTAGGTTTGGGTTGATATATTTGAAGATTGGGTTGGGTTAGGGTTGAAAATATATAATCCGAATTGAATTTGGGTTGGGCTCGGGTTGAGGAGTCGGGCAACCCGAACCGAGTATGTTTGTGAGTCTTTGATATATAAGTAACAATCGCAGTCAAGGACGGATCCAGAAATCGAACCTTGAGCCTGCATAAAGACAGAGGAGCTTCAGTTGAATAAGAACCAGACTGGAGGTGACATCGACGTGTAGAGACGTCCACCTAGGTTGAACCGCCGGTTGCTCAGGTCCTCCAAGCTGAAGACCCCCAGGTCGCAGGGCTCCCCAACACCATCTCCGAATGTCTCATCAATGTAAAAAACCTCAGGGCCAGCATGGTAGGCAGAGGACATCCTTGTTCGGACCAAATCAGTCCGAACAATTTGTCACGTGAACTGACCAGGTAGGGTGAATACCCAGTGAAGCGATGTTGCCAAGCGAAATCCGACAAATGCAACTGGCTGATGAAATTCGATCCAATCACGACAAGGTGAATAGGCAGGACAGTGATGTAGAACACCTCAACACGTGTTGAGGAGTACATAAAACACGAACAAATGAATTAGAATGACTACATTCGTACGAAAGCCATTGTGAGCCGGCCGAAGTAATCAATTGCAAATATGAAGCAGTTACCAGCAGCCAGGTTCGCTGGAGTTGGATAGGCAGATAATACCGCTTTCTTGAATCTGTTGGAGAAGGGGACCTCCATAAGGCGACGCCCGCCGTCGGGGTCGGAGGCGTTGCAGCCAGGTAGAAAAATCTGCTCCAGTGAACGGATTGAGAATGTGACAACCAACTTCATTGCGCACCAAAAAGAGCCAACCCTTTCATACTCGGCATCCTTCCGCCGAGGGGATGTGAAGAAGACTTAATTTGTGAGATGTACGGCTGAACATACCCCACATTTCAGTTGGTGGGTCGTCGGGCAAGGGTAGCCGTGGAAAAGTGAGTCATCGCCACTTCTCTTGGGAAGCCTTGGCCCATCATCGCGACATCAGACCGTAGCTAACAAGATCCGCAGAATCAAATTGGTCCGAAGTGATCCTCAACACATCAAAAGGAAGAGTATTCTAGTTTCGACCCTCCTCCTTCGCCATCTTCTTCTCGCGCGTGTTTTGCGGCGACTGTGTGCTGGTTTATCCTATCAACCCTGGATGAGACTAGAGAGAGTGAGAGATGGGTTTCGAGGAGAAAGAAATTACTTCTCATTAATATATGCACTAGTATATAGTATATACATAAGACAAACATTCTCACAGGGTTAGTCCCTAATCTAATACTAATATATGCACTAGTATATAGTATATGCACTAGTAAGTAGTATTAGTATTAGATTAGGGACTAACCCTGTGAGAATGTGTCCTATTTATATACTATATACTAGTGCATATATTAATGGAAAGTAATTTCTTTCTCCCTGAAATCCGTCTCTCACTCTCTCTAGTCTCTTCCAGGGTTGATAGGGCAAACCAGCACACAGTCGCCGCAAAACACGCGCAAGAAGAAGATGGCGAAGGAGGAGTGTTGAGACTTGAATACTCTTTCTTTTGATATGTTGGGGATCATTTCGGACCAATTGAATCTCGCGGATCTTGTCAGCTTCAGTATGATGTCGCGATGGTGGGCTGAGGCCTCGGTGATGACTCACTTTTCTACGGCTACTCTTGCCCGACGACTCATCAACTGAAATGCGGTGTATGTTCAGCTCTACATCTCACATATTAAGTCTCCTTCACGTCCCCTCGAAGGATGCCAATGTTTCAGAGTATGCATGGGTAGGCTCTTTTTGGCTCGCAACGAAGTTGGTTCTCACCTGTTTTATCAGAACTAGACCGGACCGTCCAGTCAAACCGCTAAACCGGGCTCTAAACCGGTCCGATCTATTCATAGGACCGAAAATACTGATGAACTGGCAAAACCCGTGCGAACCGCTCGGTTTTGTACAGATCCGTGACCAGACAGTTTGGTTAAACCCAACTGGGGGAGTTCTTATGTTTTGTTAAAAATTCAGGGGGGACGAACTTATATAATTTTAAAATAATCCTAGTTAATACTACTATAATAAGGTGTTCTTTTTCGAATCTAGGAGGTCGATCGCCCCCCCCCACGCCCCACCTGGATCCATTCATGATTGCAATCATCCCGAGTACTGATGTTGAGGGGTCGCAATCACAACCATATGTTTCATCCAGTCTCATATATTTTTCTTTTTCTTGCTCATGTTGAGGGGTCGCAATCATAGCAATCCGTTTCACCCAATCTCTTTTTTTTTTTCTCCTTCTTGCTTATCAAATGAAGGCATATCGGATGATCTAATAAATTGCATTGATATAAATGCAAAAAAAAAAGTTGTATATTAGTGTTAGTAAGTATAAGATTTTTTTTTTTTTTGGCATTTTAAAGGGAAAGATCACCGGACCTCCGGGAGGCGCCACAATCTGGCGCAAGCGTACACCGCACACCGGCGGTAAGAGAGGCAACATGCCTCGAAACCACCAAGATGCCAACATGCGAAGAAACAGCCGCACACCGGTGGGTCAACAGTATCGCCGCTCCGGCGTGCACCCCAGACGTTAGAAACCGACGACGAGACCCGACAAAACCAACGAGCAAACAGACGCTCCACTGCCAAAAACAACAAAAACACAAAAACACTAAACAGAACAAGAAGAGGATCAAAATGATGATTGGAAATTTTTTTATCTTTAAATGCCAAAATTTTAAGTATTAAAAAAAAAAATGTGTGAGAGTGAAGTGTTCATTAAACACAAAATCTCCTTGTAACCAGGTGGACAAGCAATCTTTTTTACAATGTCTTCATATAAATCATAAATCCTTGTTAATATGTTACATACGAGGACACATGTACAAAGCATTCTTGCAATATAACTGAAAATAGTCTATTTCCACAGTGAGACCCGATTGATACACACAGAGTTTGGAAATTTTCACACCCTTAAGTCTGGGTACGTACCACTCCAAAAAAAAAATTGGGTAAGTGCACATTATGAAACCCTTCTTGACCCCCCGATGATTGAAATCATAGTCATCACTTTTTTTTCTTGACATGATTAATAAAATGCTTGATTGTGGGTTTTTTATTTTGTTTACTCTTTTTTAGCTAAGAGTCCATTTATCCGGTTGTATACGGATACCCTTGAGCCTCAACATCTTTTGATTGAGAGTAGTACTAGGACGGGTGAGAGTCGTACTATGATGGGTGACCTCCTAGAAAGTCCTTGTGTTGCACCCTTTTTACAAAGGATTTTTTTTTCAAATATTATTAAAAAATAAAATATTTAACGAATCAGCGGCTGACCAAAACTATTTACCAACCTAGTGCTCTGATAGTCACGTGCCATGTCAGCACTGTAAAGCGAGCGTGAGTTTTTTTTTTTATTTCAAGTAGAATCCGGTATTTGGATTACCGGGTTTAAAACCGGTAATCTGGACACCGAGTTTAACTGAAGCTTCTTGTATAAAGTTTTCACACTTAGTCGTTTTCTCTTTGGATTTCGGATAAATCCGGTATCCATAATACAGGGTTTAAACCCGGTATTCCAAATACCGGTTTCTACTTGAAAAAGGAAAAAAAAAACTCGAGTTCGCTTTACGACCCTGACACGCCACGTGCTGTTAGAGCGCTAGGTTGGCAAATAGTTTAGGTCAACCGCTGTTTAGTTAGATTTTTTTTTTAATAATATTTTGAAAAAAACCCTTTTACAAAACCATCTTTACCACTCAAAAAAATAAAAACAAGGGGTATAGACGGAACTGACAAATCAGTTTGATCAGTACGAACAATTTGTCGCCTGAACTGACCAGGTAGGGTGAATACCTAGTGAAGCGATGTTGCCAAGTGAAATCCGACACGACAAGGCGAATAGGCAGGACAATGATGGAGAACACCCAAACACGTGTTGAGGAGTACATAAAACATGAACGAATGAATTAGAATAACTACAATCATACGAAAGTCATCGTGAGGCGGCCGAAGTAATCAATTGCAAATATGAAGCAGTTACCGGCAGCCAAGTTCGCTGGAGTTGGATAGGCAGATAATACCGCTTTCTTGAATCCATTGGAGAAGGGGACCTCCATAAGGCGACGCCCGCCGTCGGGGTCGGAGGCGTTGCAGGCAAGTAGAAAAATCTAGACTCCAGTGAATGGATTGAGAATGTGACAACCAACTTCGTTGCGCACCAAAAAGAGCATACCCTTGCATACTCGGCATCCTTCCGCTGAGGGGATGTGAAGAATACTTAATCTGTGAGATGTACGGCTGAACATACCCCACATTTCAGTTGGTGGGTCGTCGGGCAAGAGTAGCCATGGAAAAATGAGCCATCGCCACTTCTTTTGGGAGGCCTCAGCCCACCATCGCGACATCAGACCGAAGCTAACAAGATCCGCGGAATCCAATTGGTCTGAAATGATCTGCAACACATCAAAAGGAAGAGTATTCTAGTCTCGACCCTCCTCCTTCGCCATCTTCTTCTCACGCGTGTTTTGCAGCGAGTGTGTGCTGGTTTGACCTATCAACCCTGGATGAGACTAGAGAGAGTGAGAGACAGGTTTCGGGGAGAAGGAAATTACTTCCCATTAATATATGCACTAGTATATAATATATACATAAGACAAACATTCTCACAGGGTTAGTCCCTAATCTAATAATAATATATGCACTAGTATATAGCATATGCACTAGTAAGTATTATTAGTCTCTGATTAGGGACTAACCTTGTGAGAATATGTCTTATATATATACTATATACTAGTGCATATATTAATGGGAAGTAATTTTTTTATCCCTGAAATCTGTCTCTCACTCTCTCTAGTCTTTTCCAGGGTTGATAGGGCAAACCAATACACAGTCGCCGCAAAACACGCACAACAAGAAGATGGCGAAGGAGGATTGTCGAGACTTGAATACTCTTTCTTTTATTGTGCTGAGGATCATTTCGGCCCAATTGGATTTCGTGGATCTTGTCAGCTTCGGTATGATGTCACGATGGTGGGCTGAGGCCTCCCAAGAGAAGCGGTGATGGCTCACTTTTCTACGGCAACTCTTGCCTGACGACCCACCAACTGAAATGTGGGGTATGATCAGTCCTGCATCTCACAGATTAAGTCTTCTTCACATCCCCTCAGAGGATGCCAATTTTTCAGAGTATGCAAGGGTAGGCTCTTTTTGGCTTGCAATGAAGTTGGTTCTCACCTGTGTTATCAAAACCGGACCGGACCGACCAGTATAACCATTGAACCGTTGAATTGGGCTCTAAACCGGTTCGGTGAAGTCATAGGACCGGAAATACTGATGAACCGGCAAAGCTTGTGCAAATCGCTCAGTTTTGTATGGATCCGTGACCAGACGGTTTGGTTAAACCCAACTGGGGGCATAACTAATGAATCGCGCGACCGACCTCTACACCCCGACATCGGATCATGATCTGAAGAGAACGAAAACCCGAAATCAGAAAATTGTCGCCCTACTTCTTCTCTCTCTGTTCTGTTTGATTTTCTACTCTATTATAGCATGCAAACGATGACTAGCAAAAGTATTGAGAGGTTACAAATCTAGTTCGAAAGTTATAAAACAAAAGTAGAGGGGTTTATCATGCAAAGTTTAGCACAACAAACAAGCAAGGTTTATGTTATGTCCTAAATCTGTCTACAGATATGGCAAAAAGGTGGAGAGGAAGAAGAAGAACAGAGGAATTAACAGTAGTTGAGTCTTGTACGTGGTAGCACAATACCCTGAAAGTTATTTCATCGTCTCGATAGGTGCTTCAAGACCTCCGACGAACGCTCCCCAGGGTTCAACGACTGGACTCCTCTTCAGCACCGAAGGGAACCCCTTTGGGACTCTCAGAGTACTCCAGACAGCAACCAAATCACGAATAAGAAAGAAAGAAATAGAGAGAGTGGAGAGAAATCTTTTCTTTTGGTGTCTTCTGGCTTCACAGGACCCTCACTTATATAGAGGTCCTTAGCCATAACGTTCCAACACTCACAGCCCATCGCATGCAGCAATAATTCCAGCCCTGATGAACATTCACTGCTCTATTGGGTGTAACGGTTGCATGTGACAGTCCAGAGGTCCAGGTTCAACGAACCTAGCTTAGCCTCGCGAAGAGTGTAACGGAAGGAGTAACTCTCCATTAAAAAAAATTATAACACAATGTAAAAGAAAGCCCAAAGCCCGAAGTCCATTCGCGTCCACGCGGCTCGCGAGTAGCGGCCTTGGCCCAAGCCTGTGCCCTTGCCCGGCCCGGCTCGGCTCAGCGCGCGCGCCCGCGTGTATAATGGGCTATGGCTTGGCTCTTGGGAAGCTACAAAGCCCAATAAAGGGAGTTCTATTATAAATGTATTAAAAGATCTCCCCACGGGCAATATGGGACTAAACACAAAAACTGATTTTTTTCATTCTCTTGTCAAAACTAATTTTTTTAACAATCCCCCACAAAAATGAAAATATCAAAAAATAAATCGAAAGAAGTAGTCTGAAGAACTTATAAGAAGTATGTATAGACATAATGTGTCTTTTGACTTGAACCTTTGCTTGGTGTAGACCTGCAGGACTTACTAGCTAGCTAACATTGAACTTAAGTCTTGAACTGTACAGCAATATATTATAAGTTTAGTCAACAAGTCTCACCCATACTCTCATATACATCGTAGATTCCCATGCGGTTGTGCTCTTTATGGCCATGAGCCTTCCTCAATTTTCTTGAGTGTTCTAGAGAATTAGCCTCAATTCTCATAGAAGCGATCATACTTCTACACTCATATAGGTGCTTACTATCAAGAGTGCTCTGTATCTATACACTCCACTGGTATACCAGCTATAGTTAACATTAAGAGTCTAAAACTCAACCTTTCAGCGATACAGAATGTATTATAACATCATAGGGAAGGGAAAAAATTTTGATACCACCCCCACAAATACCTCGAATAACTTGTTTAACCATTGAACCTCGATCTTGGGATCTCCAGTCACGTGGCATGTCAGCGCTGTAAAGCGAGTACGACTTCTTTTTTTTTTCATTTCAAGTAGAATCCAGTATTTGGATTACCGGGTTTAAAACTGGTAATCTGGATACCGAGTTTAACTGAAGCCTCTTGTATAAAGTTTCCATACATAGTCGTTTTCTATCTGGATTTCGGATAAATCCAGTATCCATAATACTGGGTTTAAACCCGGTATTCCAAATACAGGTTCTACTTGAAACAGAAAAAAAAACCTCGCATTCGCTTTACGGCCCTGACATGCCACATGGCTGTCAGAGCACAAGGTTGGCAAATAGTTTTCGTCAACCGCTGTTTAGTTAAATATTTTATTTTTTAATAATATTTTGAAAAAAAACCCTTTTACAAAACCATCTTTACCACTAAAAAAAAACGAGGGGCATAGACGAAACTGACAAATCAGTTTGGTGCTCCTAACCCAATCAAATCTCTCCTTGTTTCAATACCTAATCAATCCGAACAATTTGTCGCCCATACTGACCAGGTAGGGTGAATACCCAGTGAAGCGATGTTGCCAAGCGAAATCCGACACGACAAGGCGAATAGGTATGACAGTGATGGAGAACCACCCAACACGTGTTGAGGAGTACATAAAACAAATGAATTAGAATGACTACAATCGTATGAAAGTCATTGTGAGGCGACCGAAGTAATCAATAGCAAATATGAAGCAGTTTCCGGCAGTTCGCTGGAGTTGGATAGGCAGATAATACCGCTTTCTTGAATCCGTTGGAGAAGGGGACCTCCATAAGGCAATGCCCGCTGTCGGGGTCGGAGGTGTTGCAGGCAAGGAGAAAAATCTGGACTTCAGTTAACGGATTGAGAATGTGACAACCAACTTTGTTGCACGCCAAAAAGAGCCAACCCTTGCATACTCGGCATCCTTCCGCCGAGGGGATGTGAAGAATACTTAATCTGTGAGATGTACGGCTGAACATACCCCACATTTCAGTTGGTGGGTCGTCGGGCAAGAGTAGCTGTGGAAAAGTGAGTCATCGCCACTTCTCTTGGGAGGCCTCAGCCCACCATCGCGACATCAGACTGAAGCTAACAACATCCGCGGAATCCAATTGGTCCGAAATGATCCGCAACACATCAAAAGGAAGAGTATTCTAGTCTCGACCCTTCTCCTTCGCCATCTTCTTCTCGCGCGTGTTTTGCAGCGACTGTGTGCTGGTTTGCCCTATCAACCTTGGGTAAGACTAGAGAGAGTGAGAGACAGGTTTCGGGGAGAAAGAAATTACTTCCCATTTATATATGCACTAGTTTATAGTATATACATAAGACATACATTCTCACAGGGTTAGTCCCTAATCTAATACTAATATATGCACTAGTATATAGCATATGCACTATTAGATTTGGGACTAACCTTGTGAGAACGTGTCTTATGTATATACTATTTACTAGTGCATATATTAATGGGAAGTAATTTCTTTCTCCCTGAAATCCGTCTCTCTCTCTCTCTCTCTAGTCTCTTCTAGGGTTGATAGGGCAAACCAGCACACAGCCACCGCCAAATACGCGTGAGAAGAAGATGGCGAAGGAGGATTGTCGAGACTTGAATACTGTGGGTGCAAATTTTGGCAAGAAGCCCCACAGACTGCGGGACCCACCAGCCCTACCTGGGGGGCCCACGGAGACTGCTGCGGGACCCACCAGGCCAACCTGGGGGGCCCACGGAGACTGCTGCGGGACCCACCAGCCCTGTCTGAGGGGCCCACGAAGACTGCTGCGGGACCCACCAGCCCTGCCTGGGGGGCCCACGGAGATTGCTGCAGGACCCACCAGCCCTGTCTGAGGGGTCAACAGAGACTGCTACGGGACCCACCAGCCCTGCCTGGGGGGCCCACGAAGACTGCTATGGGACCCACCAGCCCTGCTTGGAGAATCTCCGGATACAAAGGCAAAAACCGCCATTTGCCCTGGATTTCCACCCAGAGTTTTTCTATAAATATCAGACCCTTCAAATGTAAAAAGGATATGAAATCTGATTCCAAAAACCAGAGAACAGAATTCAGAATCCCAGAGCTCTGGAATCCCAACTTTCGATATTCCAGTTTGCTCGATCTTCTTCTTGTCTCTGAAGAGTTCAATGACACTTCAGTGACACTCGGCTTGTCGAGGTCACTTCAACCAAAGAATTAGTGAATTTGGGTTGCTCCCTATAGCACGGAGACGTAGGCTTCGGCTGAACTCCGAGATCACACCTTGTGTCAGCCTTCTCTCTGTTTGCATATCAAAAAGTCTTAACTCAAAGTCACCAAGGCATCGACCTTCGGACCTACCTTCCAGTCAACAGATCAATCAAAGACCTTCCACTCAACTTCGATTGACTGGTGGAGCGAAATCTTCGGATCGGCACAAAGATTTTTCCCCCACAGTTTGGCACCATCTGTGGGATCGGGCGAGAAGCCAAGTTCACTCTATGATAAAGCTCGGATCGATTGAGCAGACAACCGATCTAAGATAGTCAAACTCCCCGGCCCCTTCGATTGAGCAGACAACCGTTCAGAGACCGGCAATCTTGTTGCATCCTTCGCTATCTAAATGGCAAGGACAAAGCATCAGGATCATCCAGAGGGGAGTAACACACGTCAAGCTCGTCCAGAGACTCGTTCGATGAGTCAACGGCTCAACTTTGGGCAGCCCCTCGCTGCCCCCGAAATGGGAGTTCGTTCAGGGAGTGGAAGATCGGTCGATCGATCGATCGCCCCACCTCTCCGACAGTCGATAGGGCAAACTGCCCCTGCTCCAACTGAAGACCCTCCATCCACCTACCAAATCTCGGTGGTCGACTTTCAGCTGCTATAATTGGCTAAGCAGAACATCACCCTCACAGCTGAAAGGGATGCCCTCAAGAAGGCAGCCTCCAAAGTCGGGATTGCTCTCCCCGTCCCTTCATTCAACGAGAGAGTCGATCCGCCTCGTCAATTGATTCACTTCGAACCACAAAGGTCGATGGGCACCACAACCCACGAGAGGATTCATCGCAACCCAACTCCCTCTGCTGCTCCATGGAAGCAGAGTGTCTGGGATCGTATCGATCATGAGTCCTCTCAGTCTTTCTCAGGTCACAACCGTGTCAAACAAGCACAATCAAAGCCCAACTTCCGAGTGAGGCATCAGATGAGGGAAGCACCCGCAAAGAGCAGAGCTTCTTCATCCCTCCCACTCCAACATGAAGCTGGAATGGATCTTCGTCACCAGCTCTATCCGGCAACTACTCAAGGGCCCTGACAAGACCTCTCGATCTTGCCCCTCGATCTATATCCAGGTCGGGGGCATGGTCGCAGAGAAGGATACTCTTCTGCTGGACCTCTCCACCGGAGTTTGTTTCAATCGTCCTTTCCAAAGGGATGGAGAACTCCAACTCTCCCCAAGTTCAATTACCTCAAAGGGGATCCTACCCTTCATATCCTAGCGTTCAAGCAAGCCCTGACCCCGCATGAAGAAGAGAACAACGTGCTTTGCCGAGCCTTCGTCGGGAGCCTCGATGAGCCATCTCTCGATTGGTACCATAACCTTCGGGCTGGATCCATCACCCAGTTCGGAGTCTTGGCTAACCACTTCATGCAACACTATCAACTCAACTTGAAGCCGGAGAAGAAGCTTGACTCCCTCTACAGGCTGAGGATGGGTGCTGACGAAAGTCTTCGCAGCTTCACGTGAAGATTCCACAACGAGCACGCCGCTCTCTCAGGACATCATCTGGATGATGAGGCTATCATGTTAGCCTTCCAAAATACCTTCCGGTTCAATCTACATATATATATAATGATTTTATCAGCAATCCTCCCCCTTTCCTGGGTTCGATGTTTGATCGAATCCAGAGAGAGATCGAAGTTGAAGATGATTAGGTCGCCCGAAAGGGACGAGAAACAAAACGACGACCTGCCGAAAGGGAAGCCCCAAAGTATATACCGCCAAAGCTCACAATGCGGAGGCAGTGACCCCCCTTGCATCCAAGCGACCAAAGAACGACGGGCGTAGATCGCCTTCGAAGAAGACTATATTCACGGATTGGACTCTACCGATTGAGCATATTCTCGATCGAATTCAACATGAGGAGTTCCTCCGAAGGCCGAACCCTCTACAGCCTGATACCAAGGTCACAGCTGATAAAACGGTCTACTGCGATTTTCATCGCAGCCACGGCCATTCTACCAATTGATGGTACCGACTGAGATACCATCTAGAGGATCTGCTACAAAAAGGCCATCTCCAGGAGTTCGTCAAAGGCATGCAAGATCAACGCCGACCTTCTGCGAAGGGAAAAAAAGCTTACTGGATCCACCAAATCTCTACCGATCAATCACCCATCACTGTGTGTGCCAACATCTTCGGTATTCACGGAGCGTTGCACAATCAATCATTGACAGGGAAAGAAGTAGATCGACAAGTGCGACGCATATTCAACGTTCGCTCTACAGCAAACAAAGAAGACACCTAGATCGAAAAACCTGTCAAAGGCCTGACTTGGCCATCTATCATCTTCAACGACTCTGATCTTCAAGGAGTCCATACTCCACATCGGGACCCCCTGGTCCTGAAGGTCATCATCGACGGGAGCACCGTCAACATTATCCTCATCGACACCGGAAGCTCTATCGATATCATGTTCTCAGACTGCTTCAAGCGCGTGGGATATAAATATACAAGCCTCGAAGTTGTCTTGACCTTGATCAAAGGCTTCAACGAGGAGTAGAGCATAACAATGGGGGAGTCAAGGTTCACCCTCGACCTCAGTCGAGAGACTCGAGTCTCCGTAAGATTCGCCGTTGTCGAAGGAACGTCCAACTACAACATCATCCTGGGGCGACCTTTCCTCCACCAAATCAATGCCGTATCCTCCTCCTACCACCAACTCCTCAAATTTGCAACAGGAGAGGGTATCGTCTGCATCTGACGAGATCAACAAGCTAGGCGATCTTGCGAAGCGGCCGCTGCAAAAATAGATCGCCGAATAAATCTCGCTCCCCCAAAGTGACCAAGAGATAAAGCTGGTCCTTCTTCAAGATAGCAGCCAAAGGAGATCCCACTTTCCAAACCTCCGCCAATCGAATAGGAAATCTCACCCTCAATCGAAGAAATCATTCCAATCAACATCGGCAGTGAAGATCTCCCTTGAGAAACCTTCATCGGTACCAGTCTCAGCGACGCAGAAGCGTGAGACATGGTATCCTTTCTTTAATCCAACATTGACGTCTTCGCTTGGTGTTTCGAAGACATGCCCAGGATCAACCCAGATGATGCTTGTCACCGGCTCGCAATCAAAGGAGGAGTGAAGCCCGTCAAGCAAAAACCACGCATAATCCGACCAGAACAACAAGCTGCAGTTCAGGAGGAGATCAGTAAGCTACTCACAGCAGGCTTCATTCGTGAAGTAGAGTACCCTACTTGGATCTCCAACATAGTCGATGTCCCAAAGAAGAATGGCAAGATTAGGGTCTGTATCGACTTCACCAACCTCAACAAGGCTTACCCTAAAGACCCATTATCCATGCCAAGGATAGATAGATTCATTGACGCTACTGCTGGCCACGAGTTCTTATCTTTCATGGACGGATACTCTAGGTATAATCAAATTCTGCTACATCCGGACGATCAAGAGAAGACGTGCTATGTGACAGACCGAGGTCTCTACTGCTACAACGTAATGCTCTTCGGCCTCAAAAATACTGGATCGACCTATCAAAGGCTAGTCACGAAGATGTTCGAAGAGCAAATCGGTCACAACATCGAAGTCTATGTCGATGATCTCCTCACCAAAAGTTCCAATCGTTAGAGCCACCTCTCCGATCTGACAGAAATATTTCAAATCCTTCAAAAATACCGCATGAAGCTCAACCCAGCTAAATGTGATTTCGGTGTTCAATCGGGTAAATTCCTGGGTCACCTTGTGACCAAGAGAGGCATCGAAGCTAACCCCGACCAAATTTGAGCTATCCTTGATATGCAATTGCCTATCAATCAGAAGGAAGTGTAACGCCTCACTGGAAGATTAGTTGCCCTCAATCGATTCATCTTGAAATCTTCCGACAAGTGCAAACCGCTCTTCGACCAGTTACAAAAGGCAGATACCTCTGGGTGGAGTCCAACTTACGAACAAGCTTTTCAAGATGGCAAAAATTATCTTGTGTATGCTCCCATTTTAACAGCTCTATTCCCAAAAGAAGATCTCTGGCTCTATCTTGCCGTCACCAATCAAGCAATCAGTACGGTCATGGTCAGCAGAAGAGAAGGCATCGAACATCCTGTCTACTACATCAGTCATATACTTCTTCCGGCAAAGACTCGTTATTCAAAGATTGAGAAGCTCATATTAGCCTTGCTCACCGCATCACGACGTCTTCAACCCTATTTTGTCTCCCATCCGATCACAGTCGTCTCAGAGCACCCACTCAAAGACATCCTCGACAAGGCAGGTCGAATGACCAAATGGGTGATCGAGATGAGTGCTCTCGGGATTCAATTCGAGCCTCGCACTTCGCTCAAAGGGCAAACTGTAGCTAACTTCCTTGTCGACTTTCCCGTGGAAGATCCTATTACATGGAAGGATGACGGCGAAATGCACCTCGATGACGGAGACAAGCTTCCACTCAACTCTGCTCCCACGACCATCAATCAGAGTCCTGAGACTCCCAATACTTTAACTCGATGGAAGCTTTATACTGATGGGGCTTTAAGCACAATCGGTTCGAGAATTAGGATAGTCTTGATATCCCCCGAGCTCGATCATCTTCAAAAGGCTATTCTTCTCGGATTTAATGCTACAAACAACAAAGTAGAATACGAGGCACTTATCTCTGGATTAGAGATTACTAAATCCTTGGGGGTGGACCGTCTCGTTGTCCACAGCGACTTCCAACTGATAATTCGACAGATCAATGGGGAGTATACAGCCCGAGAAGAGAGGATGCAACATTACTTGGCCTTGGTGACGCATCATCAACAACGATTCAACAACATCGAATTCCTTTAAATCTCGAGGACCGAAAATCGAGAGGCCGATGCTCTGGCTAATGCCTCTTCGGTACTTGGAGATTCACTCGGAGAAAGGCGAATACAGATCGACTATCAAGAATCACCAAAAACCACCATTGAATAGCAGATCGTTGCCACTAATGAAAGATCTGGGGGTTGGAGATAGCCAATTTTCAATCTTACCACAACACATGAACTCAGGGATTGAAGACAGCCGATCTTCGACTTCTTCAAATATGGCAGAATGCCAGAAGATCCAATTCAAGTTAGAAGACTTCAAAGGAAGCTTCCATGCTATAACCTCCAAGGAGCAAATCTATATTTTAGATCACACAACGGGATGTTGCTCAAATGTGTTGATCCCCTACAAGCAAAGGCAATCCTAATCGGTATTCATTCTGGGGTCTGCGGAAACCATTCAGGCGGAAGATCTCTCAAAGCCAAGACAAAACTACAAGGTTACTACTGGCCAACTATGGTAAGAGATGCCCACCAAGTGGTTCAAAGATGCAAGCCTTGTCAACGGCACGCTCGAGCTATCCATCTCCCAGCAGACGAGCTTCATCCATTAACAAGTCCATGGCCTTTCCATCAATGGGGGTTGGACGTCTTGGGTCCTTTCCCACCAACACCAAGCAAGAAGAAGTATCTACTGCTAGCCACAGATTACTTCACCAAGTGGGTGGAAGCTGTGCCACTCTTCCGAGAGATTGATGATGAAGTCATCAAGTTCATCAGGCGAAATATCTTCTCCAGGTTTGGCACACCCCAAGTTTTGATCGCTAACAATGGAGCTCAATTCGATTCTGACAAGTTCCAGGAGTTCTGTCTAAACAACAGAATCAAACTTTTCTATTCAACACCAAGGTACCCTCAGTGCAATGGTCAAGCCGAAGCCTCTAACAGAGCTATCCTTGGTCTGCTCAAGAAGAAGCTCGATGACAAGAAAGGATTATGGGAGAAAGTCCTACCAGAAGTCTTATGGGGCTATCGAACTACTCCGAGAAGATCAACTGGGTCACCCTTTCGCCTAACCTATGGATCTGAAGCAGTTCTCCCAACATAAACCATATCAAACATTCTGAAGACCAGAGCAATCGAAGAGGGGGTTAACGATGAACTTCGAGTCGATGATCTTGATCTCTCTGAAGAGTTACGTGATCGAGCAACCATCCGTGTTGCCAAATACCAACAGAAAATCAAACAAGCCTACAATCAGAAGGTTAGCAAGAGACAATTCCCAATTGGTAGCCTAGTCCTCAGAGCAGTCTTTTACAATACTAAGGAGCATGACAGCGGAAAACTAGCTCCCAACTGGGAAGGGCCCTACATCATCGAATCAATAGGAGGCAAAGGGTCTTATTGTCTGATCACGCTAGAAGGAGATAGACTACCACAAGCTTGGAACGCTAGATATCTCAAAATGTTCTATCCTTGATGTAAACTCCATGCTGAATAAAGATTGCTTTCAAATGTCCATCTCGTCTACTCAAGTTCTCAAGCAGTTTCAAGTTATCTACCTTCAAATTTCCAGGCCGTTTAACAAGTTTACGAGCTCGTATTGCAACATGACCCCTTACAGGCAGATATTAAACGGTTTCAGGTTGTGAAATGTTGAGCGTCCATTTGGTGCGAATTATCCTTTCTTTTTCATGCACATAGCGTCACTTTGCTACGTAAAACTTTCATAATACACGTAAACTGCATGAGTTTCTTTGCACCACGATCTAGTAGACTTTCATACGAACCCAACGACATATTGGTTCACTCGCATACATTACATGCATGAAAGATACAGAGCCCAAAAGTCCAAATTATCCTTTTTATCGATAATCGTGTTTAAACCTGACTAGTGTCATTTCATGTGTGTCTTTCAGGGAATCGATCCGGTTTTCGATGCAGTCAGCTCAAGGACTTCATGAACAAGCGTGGATATTCTCACGGCGATTTGATGGAGGCTGTACAGCCCGTTTGGAGGCCTATTATGAAGAACGATGGAAAACGGAAAATTGAAGACTTCAATGAACGATGCAGTGCATGATTCAACTGAGAAGACCTACATGCAAGCAATGGGGATGACGTAGATAATTGATGAGTTCAATTGGTTCGAATGACGATGACCAATACCCAGCCCTGTTCCATCTCATCAAATCATAGCCATCCGAATCCGAATCCCAGCCGCCCCTTTTGTTTCTCTCTCTAATCACTCTCAACTGATCAAAACCCCATTAAACCCAAGCCCAACTCCGCAACAACCCTATGCATGCAACCTAGCCGCGTAGCCCATATCTAGAGATTACCCATCCATGAATCTATCTCGCCCTCCTAACGTGGAAACCCGAGAAAACCTGCGATCAGCCCCTCTCTCACCGATCTTCTTTCTCTCTCTTCTCATTTGATCACAGCCGTCCGTGGTACCCGAGCCATGCACGTCAACCCCATCACCGAACTTCTCTCTATCCTCCTTACCCGATCTAATCCGATACTCTCTCTCTAGCCGAACGTCCCTCTCTCCCACCGAACTTCTCTCTCTCTTCCTACTTTCTCTCTCTAGTCCGATACTCTCTCTCTCCGGGATTCTCTCTTTCCTTCTCTATCTCTCCCTCCTTGATTCTCTCTCTAGTCCCTTCAATACCGAGCCACCCCAGCCCGACTCCCTCTCTTAAACGAATCCCTCCCACCGAACTTCTCTCACCTTTTTCTCTAACCAATATCACAGCCGTCCCGTGCATTAACCCATGCACGTCCAAACCCTCTATTCTCTCTCTTTCTCTAGCTATTCTCTCTCTAAAACAACCGACCTCTCTCTCCTATATAAGGGGGGGCTCGGGAAAACAGAAGGGGAGGCTTTGGACGACCGTACCTACTCCCATCACCCACCTTGGCCATCTACCCCTTAGGACCGATCCGAAGGAGGCTTTGGACGACTAACCCATCACCACCGGACCTTTGCCATCACACCACCCTCTACCCCTTAGAACCCCTCCGAAAACCCTAAGCCTCCACATCCGTACCGTCATCGAAGCCACGACGTGAACGAGCCGAAGCGAAGAAAGCATCAAGTGAACAAGATCGAAGAAGACGGAATCTACGGCGCAATCTTCAAAGATGATCTGTACTTCGTTTCTTTTCATTTTTTCCCTTGATGTAACAAAACCCATGTCTAGCTAAACGACATGCTAAGACCGAGATGAAACCCTAGATCATAATAGATGTTAGTTTATTTTATGTGTTCTATGCTGAGCTTTTCATCGATAATATATGATTTAATTTCGGATTTGCTATGATGATTTAATAGTTCTCACATGGTATTGTCATGCATGCCTTGTAGTTAACATCAGTCGTCTTGTTAATCAAAGCCCAGTTCTATCGTTTAAATAAAGCTTAGATCTATTGTGCTTAATCTAGACAATCGATGCTCTGCTATGTTAGCTTTGATCCATTGTGCTCTATTTAGACAATCGATGCTCTGCTTTATTACGATATGCTTGAAATTAAATCATGCTTATGTCATTAATCTCGTATTAAAGGTTTAACGATCGCATCTCGAGAAAGCACGGGATTTGTTTCCCGCATGCTACTCGCATAAATTTAGAACACCATAATTTAAACTTAGCATCTATAAGGATCTAGCGGTGGATTCGACCGCCTTAGTATCTCATTCATATCCGAACTTCCACATTGCACCGCATTACCTTAGTTAATTGCATGCTTTAATACTGCTTAGTTACTTTTTCATCACAATCTCATAAAACCAAATCAACAACATTGCTCATTAAGTAATTTAGGTTAAATAGTTAATAACCCTAGATTAGACAGTTCCATCATTAGCAATCCCTGTGGGATCGACCTCGTAATACGCACCGCTCCTACAAGCGATTCATGCACTTGCGAGTTATAATTTAGATCAAATTAACCCCTTAATTTAGGATTAGTTTAGATCGCATCATGAAACAAAAGAACCTTCAAGCTACCAAGTCATTTAATAAGTTTGGGAGCTCGTGTTGCGACATGACCCCTTACAGGCAGATCTATATAACATGGCACGGTGGTTTTGTGCTGACTAGACAAAAAGAAACCAAATGCTGACTAGACAAAACTCTCTCACGATCACAGTCGTTCCCTCTCTTTTTCCCCGATCTGCATGAATGGGGTGATCAGCTCTTGGGTATTTAATTGATTTGGTTTAAATAGACAAATATTAAGAGGGGGACCACAATGAATGAGAAATCTCGATGAGAGGTGATGGGTTTGCATGAAAATAATTATTGGGATGGAGAGATATGGAAAGATATTAGAGAGATTTTAAATGGGATGGCTTTGCATGGCTTTAATGGGTTTGGTGTGATGAGCTTTTAAATGGGATAATAAAAGTGATTTATTTTAGAGAGAGGGAGTTGGCCCGGGTGTGTGCATGGTTGGGGTTGGAGTGTGCGCTCATGCATGCTTGGATTGTCGGATCAGGCAAGGGATGGCTGTGATGGTTGCATGGGATCAATTGGAATAGGAAAGAGAAAAGATGGAAAGAGATTAAGAGAGAGAAGTTCGGTGGGGGAATGAGATTTAGCGAGAGAAAGAGATATGGATGGCTGCAATTATGCATGTGTGTATAGGGTTTCGGGTGCTGCATGGGATTGGACCGAACGGCTGGGTGTAAGAGGAGAAAAGATCGGGATCTAGAGATGGCTGTTGTGATGGTTTCTTGGACGGCGTAGTCGATGTTGGAATCCAAATCTTCTACTACATTTCTCTGCCCCATCGTCTGCCCCCGAAGTCATAGTCGTCCGTTGCACCTAGGCCCGACCGGTGCGTCACACTCATCCTATTCGGTAGGCAAAGGGATGACCATATATGATTAGGTACAACCTATAGCATATGTCGGGAGGCCAATCACATCCGTTTATTTGCCTGTCGGTTCAGGCTGAGTACGATGCACGGGTCGGGTATGGTGCAACAGACAGTTGTGACTTGGTGGGCAGACGATGTGGCAGAGAAATGGGGTAGAAGATTTGAGTTCAGGGGTGAAGGGGGGGGGCGCTTCGTGCCAATCGGAGGGTGTATTGCCGCCAAAGGCGGCCTGCTACATTTCTATATAACATGGCACGGCGGTTTTGTGCTGACTAGACAAAAAGAAACCAAATGCAGACTAGACAAAACTCTCTCGCGATCACAGCCATTCCCTCTCTTCTTTCCCGATCTGCATGAATGGGGTGATCAGCTCTTGGGTATTTAATTGATTTGGTTTAAATAGACAGATATTAAGAGGGGGACCACAATGAATGAGAAATCTTGATGAGAGGTGATGGGCTTGCATGGAAATAATTATTGGGATGGAGAGATATGGAAAGATATTAGAGAGATTTTAAATGGGATGGCTTTGCATGACTTTAATGGGTTTGGTGTGATGAGCTTTTAAATGGGATAATAAAAGTGATTTATTTTAGAGAGAGGGAGTTGGCCCGGGTGTGTGCATGGTTGGGGTTGGAGTGTGCGTGCATGCATGCTTGGATTGTCGGATCAGGCAAGAGATGGTTGTGATGGTTGCATGGGATTAATTGGAATATAAAAGAGAAAAGATGGAAAGAGATTAAGAGAGAAAAGTTCGGTGGGGGGATGAGATTTAGCGAGAGAAAGAGATATGGATGGCTGCAATTATGCATGCGTGTATAGGGTTTCGGGTGCTGCATGGGGATTGGATCGAACGGCTGGGTGTAAGAGGAGAAAAGATCGGGATCCAGAGATGGCTGTTGTGATGGGTTCTTGGATGGCTAAAAGAATAGACGGTGTAGTTGATGTTGGAATCCAAATCTTCTACTATATTTCTCTGCCCCATCGTCTGCCCCCGAAGTTATAGTCGTCCGTTGCACCTAGGCCCGACCGGTGCGTTACACTCATCCCATTCGGTAGGCAAAGGGATGACCATATATGATTAGGTACAACCTATAGCATATGTCGGGAGGCCAATCATATCCGTTTATTTGCCTGTCGGTTCAGACTGAGTGCGATGCACGGGTCGGGTATGGTGCAACAGACAGCCATGACTTGGTGGGCAGACGATATGGCAGAGAAATGGGGTAAAAGATTTGAGTTCAGGGGTGAAGGGGGGGGGGGGGGGGGCGCTTTGTGCCAATCAGAGGGTGTATTGCCACCAAAGGCGGCCCGTTACATTACAGACAAGCACAGGCTGATGCGAGGAATGGCTGGGATTGGGTTCTGGATGGGAGGGCTCGCGATGAAACATCACGATGGGGGAGTCAGGCACCAGCTGAATTCCGAGAGAGAGAGAATGAAAGATATAGAAAAAGAATGCATGCATTCGGAAATAGTTTCTTTATGGTGAAAAGAATGTTGGTCTCTTGGTTTTGTCCAGCTCGAAGTCACACCTAAATTGATGCTGGTGGAGTGTCGCCCGTGCAACAATCACATGTGGCTGACTATGTGATGCCCACGTGGCCATGATGCTTGCAGCTCCTTCATCGACAGTGTGGGTGCCACAATCAAATATGTGCGCAACAGCTCAATATGGGGGCCCTCGCCGAATGTGGGTGCCACTGAATATGACGGTGTGGGTGGGGGTGGGGATGCCAGGTGGGTGTCTTGGCGCCGAAGGCGGCCTGCTGCTGTGTCGACAGATGTGTTGCTGCCGAAGACGGCCCGCTGCAGTGCCGACAGGCACGGGCATGCACTAGTGTTAAACAACCTTCAACTACCAGATCATTTAACAAGTTCGGGTGCTCGAGTTGCGACTTGACCCCTTACAGACAAATGTTAAACGGTTTCGGGTTGTGATACAACGCAACCTTCAATTACTAGATCTCTTAACAAGTTTGGGTGTCCGAGCTGCGACTCAACCCCTTACAGGCAGACGTTAAGCACATTCAAACATTTCATTCAAAGCACAAACATTCTGAGAATTCAACAAGACACATTCAATTTCAATATCAAAAATAAGTCTTTATTTCTCATACTTTTAAGTACAAGTGAGCTTTTACATATGCAAGTCTTACAAGTAAAAAAGCAAAAAAAAAAAAGAGATATAATACATTAGGGCTTGGCTACACTTTGAGCGTGTGACTTGTCTCCTTCAGATCCACCACGAGCCTTGCTCGCCACAGACGCTTTGGAAGACAGAACGCCGCTAGTGTGAGCCCTGAGGGCTTCTATCGCCTTCTCCGTAATCGATCTGAAACTCTCGCAATCGGCGCGTGTCTGCTCGAGCTCCTTCATAAAGGCCTCCTCCTTGGCTGCAGAAGCTGCATCCTTTGCAGCAAGCTGGACCTTCAGCTCGTTTATTTCCACCGCACGATCGTGGGCAAAGGTCTCCACTTTGAAGAATTTGTTCTTTAATTCGTAAAGCTTGTGACCCCGAGCCGTGTAGCCATCGAGCCACCTCTTGCTCTCGAGTTTCTCTTTACGGAGAGCTTCCTTCCTGGCAGACAAAGATGCCTGCAGCTTCTCCTTCTCAGCGTCCGAAGCTTCCAAGAGGGTGTTCAAGTGAGCGACTTCTGCTGAAGCGCCCCGCTTACCGGCCCTCCTAAAGAGCCTGCTAGACAACTTCAAAACTGCTGAGTTCTGTCAACAACAGAGAATAAATCAGAAGCATATCAAAGAATGAACAATTCAAAGTCCAAGTCAGAGCCAATACACTTACCACTACTTCAAGCCTATCATAGGCTTCATCCAGGGGTGTGTCAGGAAGATTGTAGAGCTTCCGTATCGCACCTGTTGGGTGGTTGATGTCAACCTCACCCAAATCCCTAATCACGGGAGCAAGGCCGACATGAGTATCTACCAACAATACAAAGCTTCAACAGTTAGAATTTCGAATATCAGATACAGTAAAGAGAATAGAGTCAGCGGAAACATACCTGCGGTGCCAACTCGGGATGATTCGGCCTTGCCTTTCTCTCGATCGGAACTCTTACCCTGGGGGTCGACCTTTCCTTTACGGGGGATGCCACAAGGGTAGGTTGGGTATCCCAACCTCCACGCGACTCCCTCCCTCCCTTCGCAAAGGGGAAGGAATGTCGCGAGGAGGAGTGATCTCCCCATCCTCACGCTGTTTGCCGGTGTGTTGAAGAGAGGCCTTGAGTGCAGCCGCTTCTTCCGCCATCTGGGCCACCGAGGGTCGAAGCGTAGGCTGAGGTTGCTCAACCTCCAGCCCTCCGCTCGTCGAAGCCCCCTCCAAGCGAGGGACACCCGGAGGTACTTGAGCGAGGGGTGTAGGGTTGCTTGCAACACCATCACTCCCCGAGTATTTTATCTTTATGCGCGTAGGGCGCTTCAAAGTTTCAAAGTGATAGGTGGGCGACATCTTCTTGCCGTCACCCACCATATCCATAACCTCCTCCATTCGACGGGCCTTAGCCTCGTTGATAGGAGTGGGCGGAACCTCTTCTTTCCCTTCTCCTTCCTCCTCTTTCCCTTTCCCTTCTCCTCTACCTTCTCCATCACCATCCTCTCCACCTCCTCCATCATTATCTTCTTCATCTTCATCATCGCCGTCTTCTTCTTTGCCGCCGTCACCTCCCCCTTCACTTTCTTCTTCCTCCTCCTCCTCTTCGTCTTCCTTCTCCTCTTCTTTCTTCTCCTCTTTCTTGAGAATTTTTCTTTTCTTCACTTGACCCCTCCGGGTCATCACAAGTTTCTCCTCTGTCGGGCCCGAGCACCGTCTTACCCTGTAGGCCTTCTTCTCAGCCCGGACGACTCTGACTATCCTACCCGATTCGGGATCCTCCTTATAATCAAAGTACAGGACGTTATTGTCTTCGTACCTGGCCTGCAGCCTATGCAGGAGGTTGGCGTTGCCGTGCTGGACCGGGCAGTTCAAAAACTGCTTCCACGATCTGGTACCGTAGGTCAACTCCAAAAACAAGTTGTCGATGGCCCCGACTCGATCGGATGACCAGGCCAAGTCCCCTCCGGAGGCATATCTCTTGACCACATTATGTACCTGAGAACGAGGAGTCTCAGGCACAGAAAGGGGAGTCCACGCCCTAGAAACAGAAATCGGCCAGCCCGTGTAAAGCTTGTCGGAAGGCACGGTGTCGGTGACCGGGTGGAGCGCTGAGACGCCATGCAGATTGAAGAAAAGAATGTCCTTCCTCGAAACCCACTTGTAGTGGTAGAAGAAGTATCCTAACTCTATCCGGGCCACTTCACCTTCAGGAATGCTGGAGTTGCACGCCCTAAGCTCCTCCTGGAAGTCGGACTCCATCCGGCAGAATACATATATTATCCTCCATTCATTCCCTGTTAGTTGCCCGGGACAAAGTCCTGAAGTGTTTAACACCCAGGCAGCGAACGACAGCAGAGGGAGGCGCAGCCCGCAGTTCAACTGGCCGATGGTGACGATCGTCCCCAACACCTGCTCCTTGCTGGCCACCTCCGTGAAGACAGATCGTTTGTCGATCCCGAAGGAAGATTGGACCCCCGCGAGAGCTGGTCGGTGAGCTCCTTCTATGAAGCAAGCGAGCAGTTTGTGCCACTTTGCCCTTTTTACGTCAGTGAGTTTTCCGCCAACATTGTACTCAAAGACAGGCTCCTCCGACAACGGCATCAGCGGCCCCAGAACGAAGCTTTCCTTAGGGATATGCTCGGGCCTAGAAGGCGCGGAGGCAAACCTACTCCCATATGCCTCTTGCCAAGCACACCAAGGGCAGCTTTGCCCTTGCCTCTACCAATAGGCTTAGGTGAAACCTCAGCACTCTCCTTCCCCTTCTTCGACGGAACAACGTTCTTTATCTTTATGCTGCCAGAGGATGCCATTTCGACCGATCGAGTACAAAGAACAGGAAGCAGGAAACTCGGGAGCAAAAGGTTCTGGACTTCGAAAATTTTTTGAAAGCGTGAGGCAAAAATAAAATCCGGAGCAAGGTTATAAACCCTGGAGAAACTGACGGGAAAACCGGAATGCCACATGGCGCCACTAGGTCAAAAGCCGTGTTTTCGAAAGGGACACATGGCATCAATCCGGATGAAGCGCTCTTCCAGGCGAAGCGTCGAACCAGATGAAGCATCAGACCAGCTGAACCGCCGGTCCAAGCAAACTGCTGGTTCAGGCGAACCATCGGTTCAGACGAATCATCGGTCCATGTGTACCGTCGGCTCAAGAAAAACATCAAACCTGGAGAAACACTAACTCCAAACTTTGCCCGTTTGACAGGCAGACGATCGGGTGATTTTCCAGAGGATCGGGTAAAAAACAGGCTCTTTTGCCCGATCGCCGCAACCTCCACCGGTTGAATTTTACCGATCGGTCAATTTTGACCGATCGGATAAATTCAACCGGTCGGTCCAATTTCTACTGGATCGGACAAAAAACTTAGTTTTTTGCCCGATCGCCTCGACCTCAACCGGTTGAATTTTACCGATCGATCAATTTTGACCGATCGGATAAATTCAACCGATCGGTCCAATTTCTACTGGATCGAGCAAAAAACTTAGTTTTTTGCCCGATCGCATCGACCTCAACCGATTGAATTTTATCGATCGATCAATTTTGACCGATCGGTCCAATTTCTACTGGATCGGGCAAAAAACTTAGTTTTTTGCCCGATTGCCTCCACCTCGACCGGTTGAATTTAACCAATCGGTCAATTTTGACCGATCGGATAAATTCAATCGATCGGTCCAATTTCTACTGGATCAGGCAAAAAACTTAGTTTTTCGCCCGATCGCCTCGACCTCAACCGGTTGAATTTAACTGATCGGTCAATTTTGATCGATCGGATAAATTCAACCGATCGGTCCAATTTCTACTGGATCGGGCAAAAAACTTAGTTTTTCGTCCGATCGCCTCGACCTCGACCGGTTAAATTTAACCGATCGGTCAATTTTGACCTATCAGATAAATTCAACCGATCGGTCCAATTTCTACTGGATCGGGCAAAAAACTTAGTTTTTCACCCGATCACCTCGACCTCGACCGGTTGAATTTAACCGATCGGTTAATTTTGACCGATCGGATAAATTCAACCGATCGGTCTAATTTCTACTGGATCGGGCAAAAAACTAAGCTTTTTGCCTGATCGCCTCGACCTCGACCGATTGAATTTAACCGATCGGTCAATTTTGACTGATCGGATAAAATCAACCGATCGATCGAATTTCTACTGGATCGGACAAAAAACTTAGTTTTTTGCCCGATCGCCTCGACCTCGACCGGTTGAATTTAACCAATCGGTCAATTTTGATCGATCGGACAAATTCAACCGATCGGTTGAATTTCTACTGGATCAAGCGAAGAACCTTACTTTTTGCCCGATCGCCTCTAGCTCCACCGGTTGATTTTAACTGATTGATCAAACTTGACTGATCGGTCAAAATCAACCGATCGGTCAATTTTGACCGATCGGTAAGTTTAGACCGATCAGTTTAAATCAACTCTTCAAAAAACTACGAATTAACTCGGCAACTCTTTTTTGCAGATACCAACACTCAAGAAAATATGTACTCTTGACAGGGGGTTGTTATTTTGCACCATGAATCCAAGCCAGCCATAATGACCTCTAGCTAACTTGGAGGGGGTAACTGTGGGTGCAAATTTTGGTAAGAAGCCCCACAGACTGCGAGACCCACCAGCCCTACCTGGGGGGCCCACGGTGACTGCTGCGGGACCCACCAACCCTACCTGGGGGGCCCACGGAGACTGCTGCAGGACCCACCAGCCCTGTCTGAGGGGCCCACGGAGACTGCTGCGGGACCCACCAGCCCTGCCTGGGGGACCCACGGAGACTGCTGCGGGACCCACCAGCCCTATCTGAGGGGTCAACATAGACTGCTGCGAGACCCACCAGCCCTGCCTGAGGGGCCCACGAAGACTGTTGCGGGACCCACCAGCCCTGCCTGGAGAATCCCCAGATACAAAGGCAAAAACTGCCACTTGTCCCGGATTTCCACCCAGAGTTTTTCTATAAATAGCAGACCCTTCAAATGTAAAAAGGATCTGAAATCTGATTCCAAAAACCAAAGAACAGAATTCAGAATCCCAGAGCTCTGAAATCCCAACTTTCGATATTCCAGTTTCCTCAATCTTCTTCCTGTTGCTGAAGAGTTCAGTGACACTTCAGTGACACTCGGCCTATCGAGGTCACTTCAAGCAAATAGTGTGAATTCGGGTTGCTTCCTATAGCACGGAGACGTAGGCTTCGGCTGAACTCCGAGATCACACCTTGTGTCAGCCTTCTCTCTGTTTGCATATCGAAAGTCTTAACTTAAAGTCACCAAGGTATCGACCTTCGTATCTACCTTCCAGTCAACAGATCAATCAAAGACCTTCTACTCAACTTCGATTGACTGGTGGAGCGGAGTCTTCGGATCGGCACGAAGATTTTTCCCCCACAAATACTCTTTCTTTTGTTGTGCTGAGGATCATTTCGGACCAATTGGATTTCGTGGATCTTGTCAGCTTCGATCTGATGTTGTGAACTTGTGATGGTGGGCTGACGCCTCCCAAGAGAAGTGGCGATGGCTCACTTTTCCACGGCCACTCTTGCCCGACGACCCACCAACTGAAATGTGGGGTATGTTCAGCCATACATCTCACAGATTAAGTCTTCTTCACATCCCCTCGGCGGAAGGATGCCGAGTATGCAAGGGTTGGCTTTTTTTGACGCGCAACGAAGTTGGTTGTCACATTCTCAATCCGTTCACTGGAGTCTAGATTTTTCTACCTACCTGCAATACCTCCGACCCCGACGGTGGGCGTCGCATTATGGAGTTCCCCTTCTCCAACAAATTTAAGAAAGCGATATTATCTGCCTATCCAACTCCAGCGAATCTGGCTGTCGGTAACTGCTTTATATTTGCAATTGATTACTTCGGCTGTCTCACTATGGCTTTCGTACGAATGTAGTCATTCTAATTAAATCTTTCGTGTCCTATGTACTTCTCAACACGTGTTGGGGTGTTCTCCATCACTGTCCTGCCTATTTGCCTTGTCGTGATTGGATCGACTTTCATCAGCTAGTTGCATCAGTCGGATTTTGCTTGGCAACATCGCTTCACTGGGTTTTCACACTACCTGGTCAGTTCGAGCAACAAATTGTTCGGACTGATTAGGTACCGGAACAAGGAGATATTTGATTGGGTTAGGAGCACCAAACTGATTTGTCATGCAAACGATGACTAGACAGAGGAGTTTTTTTTTTTTCATTTCATGTTGAACTCGGTATTTGGATTACCGGGTTTAAAACTGATAATCTGGATACCGAGTTTAACTGAAGCCTCTTATATAAAGTTTTCATACTTAGCCGTTTTCTCTCTGGATTTCGTATAAATCCGGTATCCATAATACTGGGTTTAGACCCGGTATTCCAAATACCGGGTTCTACTTGAAATAGGAAAAAAAAAACTCGCGTTCGCTTTACGGCCCTGACTTGCCATGGGGCTGTCAGAGTGCTAGGTTGGCAAATAGTTTTGGTCAACCGCTGTTTAGTTAAATATTTTATTTTTTAATAATATTTTGAAAAAAACCCCTTTTACAAAACCATCTTTACCACTAAAAAAAAGAAAAAAAGAAAATTATGTCCCATGAGGACACCTGCATAAAGACAGAGGAGCTTCCATTGAATAAGAACCAGACTGGAGGTGCCATCAACTTATAGAGACGTCCACCTAGGTTGAACACCCGGTTGCTCAGGTCCTCCAACCTGAAGACCCCCAAGTCGCAGGGCTCCCCAACAGCATCTCCGAATGCCTCGTCAGTGTAGAAAACCGCAGGTAGGGCCAGCGTGGTAGGCAGAGGACATGCTTGTTCCAATGTAGAATCCATGGGCCTCCAAGCCATAGTCTTTCTGCCAGTGCATCACTCTTAGGGATGGCAATTATCCGAGTTTACCTGGTTACCCGATCCGACCCGATCCAATTGGGACGGTTTGGGATGCTCAAAAATGGGTTTGGGACGGGTTTCGGATTTGAATTTAAAATCCGGTGGGATTTGGTCGGGTTCGGGTTTTACTCCAACCCGTCCCGACCCGACCCGGGTATATAACCTATCATATTCATATATCTTAAATATTCTTTGATATGTTGGTTCTCAAGATCAAATAATAAGTATAAAAAAGTGCTTATAACTGTGTGATCATAACATAGGAGGAACATTTGCTCTGTACTCTTCTCTATGTAGAGCTGCGATTAGGTGGGCCAAAGAAGCTAACTATGCAGTTTTTTATGAAGCCAATTCGACCTGACCCAATTTGACCCGACCCGCAATGGATAAACAGGGCGAGGCAGGGCGGGCACGCATTTTCCCAATACTAATTGGAACGGATTTAAAAATTACCCTCAAAACCCGACACGGGTTTGGACGGGTTCGGGATAGGACCGACCCATCCTAAACCTGACCCGCTGTCATCCCTAATCACTCCCCATCAAACGAGGGGTATAGAAGGAACTGACAAATCAGTTTGGTGCTCCTAACCCAATCAAATCTCTCCTTGTTCCGGTACCTAATCAGTTTGAACAATTTGTTGCCCGAACTGACCAGGTAGGGTAAATACCCAGTGAAGCGATGTTGCCAAGCGAAATCTGACTGATGCAACTGGTTGATGAAATTCGATCCAATCATTACAAGGCAAATAGGCAGGATAGTGATGGAGAACACCCCAACACGTATTGAGGAGTACATAAAACACGAACGATTTAATTAGAATGACTACATTCGTACGAAAGTCATAGTGAGGCGGCCGAAGTAATCAATTGCAAATATAAATCAGTTACCGGCAGCAAGGTTCGCTGGAGTTGGATAGGCAGATAATACCGCTTTCTTAAATCTGTTGGAGAGGGGGAACTCCATAAGGCGACGCCCACCGTCGGGGTTGGAGGCATTGCAAGCAGGTAGAAAAATCTGGACTCCAGTGAACGGATTGAGAATGTGACAACCAACTTCGTTTCGCGCCAAAAAAAGCCAACCCTTACATACTCGGGCAAGAGTAGCCATGGAAAAGTGAGTCATCGCCACTTCTTTTGGGAGGCCTCAGCCCACCATCGCGACATCAGACCGAAGCTGACAAGATCCGTGGAATCCAATTGGTCCTAAATGATTTTCAACACATCAAAAGGAAGAGTATTCTAGTCTCGATCCTCCTCCTTCGCCATCTTTTTCTTGCGCGTGTTTTGCGGCGACTATGTGCATGTTTGCCCTATCAACCCTGGATGAGACGAGAGAGAGTGAGAGACGGGTTTCGGGGAGAAAGAAATTACTTCATTAATACATGCACTAGTATATAGTATATACATAAGACAAACATTCTCACAGGGTTAGTCCCTAATCTAATACTAATATATGCACTAATATATGCACTAGTAAGTAGTATTAGTATTAGATTAGGGACAAACCTTGTGAGAATGTGTCTTATGTATATACTATATGCTAGTGCATATATTAATGGGAAGTAATTTCTTTCTCCCTGAAATCCATCTCTCACTGTCTCTAGTCTCTTCCAGGGTTGATAGGGCAAACCAGCACACAGTCGCCGCAGAACACGTGCGAGAAGAAGATGGCGAAGGAGGAGTGTCTAGACTTGAATACTCTTTCTTTTGATGTGCTGAGGATCATTTTGGACCAATTGGATATCGCAGATCTTGTCAGCTTCGGTATGATGTCACGATGGTGGGCTGAGGCTTCCCAAGAGAAGTGGCGATGGCTCACTTTTCTATGACTACTCTTGCCGGACGACCCACCAACTGAAATGTGGTGTATGTTCAGCCCTACATCTCACAGATTACGTCTCTTTCACATCCCCTCGAAGGGTTCCAATGTTTCAGAGTATGCAAGGGTAGGCTCTTTTTGGCTCGCAACGAAATTACGCCTCGGACTTATTCTTTGGTCGGTTAGCTGCATTGAAGCGACACTCTTTAGCTAGGTGGTTTGGCTTGCCACGTACAAAGCAGTCTTCTTTCGGCTTCTTCAAAGAGATAAGGTCAACAACCTTAAGGACAGTTAGATAGAACTTAAGTTTCATCTGCCATCTCTTAAAGTTCTTCACATCGACTGGTTCAGGCTTCTCACTAGACTTGCTAGGTTTCCTCTCCATCTCAGTAGTTATCTAGGAAGAGTTCTTTTTGACTTTTCAAAAATTTGACGACCAGGTCAGCTCCAGGAAGGAGGTGGAGCACTTGGCTCGCTTAAATACCAAGCTTCCTAGGGCAATTAAATGTTGATTTGTCAAGCTTTCCTCGATACTGTCAAACTTAAAAAAATTCAGAGGAATTCTAATAGTTAATAAGAGACTATATCTAAACACTCATATACGATCTAGATCTAAACGGAATAGAATATAATGAAAAAAATAGCTTCATATTGTTGGTTTTTCTACTCTATTATGGCATGCAAGAGACTAGTTAAACCCGACTAGGGGCGTAACTAATGAATCGCGCGACCGACCTCTACGCCCCCTTATCGGATCGCGATCTGAAGAGAACGAAAACCCTAAATCAGAAAATCATCGTCCTACTTCTGCTTTCTCTATTATGTTGGGTTTTCTACTCTATGATGGCATATAAACGATGACTAGCAAAAGTATTTAGAGGTTACAAATCTAGTGCAGAAAGTTATAGAACAAAAGTAGAGAGGTTTAGCATACAAAGTTTAACACAATAAACAAGCAAGGTTTAGATTGTGTCCTAAGGCTGTCTACAGATATAGCAAACAGGTGGGGAGGAGGAAGAAGAATAATGGACTTAGCAGTAGTCGAGGCTTGTGCTAGCACAATGCCCTGAAAGTTATTCCGTCGCCTCGGTAGGTGCTTCAAGGCCTCTGACGAACACTCCCCAGGGTACAACAACTGGACTCCTCTTCAGCACCAAAGGGAACCCCTTTGGGACTCTCAACATACTCCAGACAACAACCGAATCATGAACGAGTGAGAAAGAAATAGAGAGAGTGGAGAGAGATCTTTTCTTTTGGTGTGTCTTCTGGCTTCACAGGACCCTCTCTTATATAGAGGTCCTTAGCCATAAAGTTCCCACACTCACAGCCCATCACATGCAGCAATGATTCCCGCACTAATGAGCATTCATTGCTTTATCGGGTGTAACGGTTGCATGTGACAATGGAGAGGTCTAGGTTCAATGAACCTAGCTCAGCCTCGTGAAGAGTGCAATGGAAGGAATAACTCTCCATTAAAAAAAAATTAAAATGCAATGTAAAAGAAGGCCCAAAGCCCAAAGCCCATTCACATCCACGTGGCTCGCGAGCCGCGGCCTCAGCCCGAGCCCGTGCCCGACCCATCCCGGCTCGGCACGCGCGTGTGTGGTGGGCTATGGCTTGGCTCTTGGGAAGGTACAAAGCCCAATGAAGGGAGTTCTATTATAAATGCATTAAAAAATCTCCCCACAGGAAATATGGGACTAAACACAAAAACCGATTTTTTCATTCTCTTGTCAAAACTGATTTTTGTAACATGTTCGTCGTTTAAGTTAGGGAGAGGAGGAGGCAGGCCTGCGACATTGCCTCTCGAAGTCTCAGGTCTCTATTAATCGTTGAAATCAAGGAGAAGAGGATGTGTGGCAAGGACAATGTTGTGGCGGGACCAGGTGGAGGCCGTAGGAGCGAGTGAGGGGTTTGCAGAGGACGAGGGACTTGGGGTGGTGGTGCTTGGTGGCGGGATAGTCGGCGGCGGGAGCGGAGTCGGCCCGGAGATAGAAGGAGGCGACAGTGGTGGCTACGATGGGGAATGAGGAGGGGAAAGGGATGAAGGAGAGGTAGAGCAAAGCCAGCGGTGGCGGAGGGCGAAGAGGCGGTGCGATTGTAGGAGAGCGAGAAAGGGAGGGGAGGAGAGGGTGTCGCGGAATATATAACAGACAAGGCGTCAGGCAACGACCTGGCAGAGGGGGAGGCGGATGAAGATGTGGTGGAGGGCAGAGAACCGTCTATTTTTATCAAAAATGTTTTTAATATAGCATTGGGTTTAATCTGTTGACCCGATGGTTGAATCAGAGACCCGTGATCCGGGATTCCGATCGGGTTAACATCCGGTCCGGTCCGGTCCAGTTCGATCTGATTACATTGCTACTTACTATGCTAATAAAATTTTACAGGTCATAGCGGTGGCCTAATTACTTTCGGCATTTCAAAAGAGAGACCTTACAAATATTATGCAGCAAATTGTCCATTTGGGTCATGTATAGTTTTGATTAAAACAGGATCATATTTGGTACAATTTCCTTTGTAATAAGGTCAGATCATCATAATCTTCATGATCCAAGTTTTTTTTGGGGGGAGTTGGCGATAAGCCATTTATAGAAGATGCTTTTAAGCACCAGTCCCGATAATAGTTTCTTTTGGGCTAAGTCCCATCCCAAAAAGACATATATACATTAAACTCCTGTTAATCTATTCAATCCCTATCAAATGACTAAAATATCCCCAAATTTATATTCCAATAGACCTAATTTATACTCCAAATCTGTAGCTACAGTGATTTCAATTCAGGAGTATAAACTGGGTCTATATGGAGTATAAATTTGGTTGCTACAATGAAATCACTGTAGCAACTGCAGTGATTTCCTTGTAGCAATCGGATTTATACTCCAGAATATTACTGCTACAATGAAATTACTGTAGCAGCTATGGAGAATTAATTTAGGTATATATAGAGTATAAATTTAGTTGCTACAGTGAAATCACTGTCGCAGCTATAATAGTTTTTTTTTGTAGCAACCGAATTATACTCCAAAGTATTATTGCTATAGTGAAATCATTGTAGTAGCTATGGAGTATAAATTTGGGTGTATAGAGAGTATAAATTTGGTTGGTATAATGAAATCATTGTAGCAGCTACAGTGATATCGCTTTAGCAACCGAATTTATACTCCAAAATATTACTGCTACATTCCAATCACTGTAACAACTACAATATTTTGGGTCTACTATTGGAGATTTCACTGTACAACACATGAACAAAAAAAATATGCATCGGGTTCTAAAGGGGTAGTTAGAGGAGCTAAATGGTCATTTAAAAAAAATAAGTGAGGGAGGGACTTAATGCACTACAAAACAGTTAGAGGGGTTTATCAAACTACATGAACAGTTAGAGGGGCCTTAGACTAATAACGCTTTTTTTTTTTGGGTTAATTAGTCCTAAATCCCTCCACAAGTAGGGGTGGCAATCCTTGACCCGACCCACCAACCCGACCCGAAGTTAGCGGGTTTGGGTTTGGCCTAAACGGGTTCGGGTCATAAACGGGTCGACCCGATTGACCCGTTTATTTAATGGGTCGGGTTCGGGTTTGTACCTATAACCCGATTAACCCGACTTGACCCGTTTACCAAATGGGTCGAGTCAACCCGACCCGAGCCAACCCGAACCGACCCGACCCAACCTGAACCGACCCGATCCAACCCGGCCCAATCCGACCCGTCTTGACCTAACCCGACAGGTTTACATGGGTTCTGTTGACCCAACCCGAGCCAAACCGACCCGACCTATTTAGTAAACGGGTTAAACTGGTCGGGTCGGGTCGGTCAACCCGTTTATTACGCGGGTCGGGTTTGGATTTAAGTTTTTGACCCGTTTATTAAACAGGTCAGGTTCGGGTTGGGTGTTTTGCCCTTATACCTATGTCTCAACCCGACCCGAACCTGACCCATTGCCACCCCTATCCACAAGTCTCTTTTTTGTTTTTTGTTGAAAGAAAGCCTACATTACAAAGGAACATAGCAGATAGGTGAGAGTTAGAGAGGGGGTGAGAGTTAGGGAAAGAGGACATGTACCTCCCCACCCACCTACTGAACTACCTCATCATCATCTTCAAACACCAAACCAGCCCCCCCCCCCCCCCCCCCTTCCCGCGTCTTTTTTTGTCCACTTACACCAAAAACACAAACTACCCCCGTCTTTTTGTCCACTTGCATCAAAACCAAACTACCCTTTTTTGTCCACTTGCACCAAAATCAAAAAACCTCCCCCCCCCCCCCCCCCCCCCCCCACCGGCTGCAACTAACAAAAAGAGAGAAATACAGATAGTGAAAGAGTAGGTGAGAGAAGATAGAGTTAGAGAGTGTAAGAGTAAAAACAGAGTGGGTGAGAGAAGAGAGAGGTGAGAGAAAAACAGAGTGAAATGGTGGGTGAGAGGAGAGAGTTAAGAGACTGTAAGAGAGAAAAGAGAGAGCAGCAGAGAGAACAAAGAGAGAAAAAAGTGTGGGTGAGAGAAGAGAGAGGTGAGAGAAAAACAGAGAGTGAAAAGTGGGTGAGAGGAGATCTAGAGTTAGAGTGTAAGAGAGAAAAGAGAGAGCAGTGAGAAAGCAAAGAGAAGAGATAGAGAGAGAGAAGAGAGAGGGAGGCGCGCGCCACAACTTCCTCGCGCCCGACCCCCCACCTCCGCCGACTCCGGCCGGTGCCCGACCTCCCGACCCCGAGCTCCGACGACCAGACCTCGTCCATCCTCGTCCTGCGCCCGGCGTGAGTTCGGCGGCCCGGCGAACGATCCCACCGTCAATCAGAGACGTTTAATTCAGGCTGCGTGCAATGCACTCATTGTGATGTTTAATCGTGTGGCTACAATTCAATCATAGTCCGATCAACGGATACCATTTCTTCCGACCAGGAGAAAATCCCACCCAACGGGGCGCTCTTTAGTAAACCCCGGGTGCCTCCTATACACTTCACCCGACACCCAAAAACCGTTTTTACAAAAAACCCCAGTCCTAAAATTCTGCCAGAACCTTCTTTTATAGTTTTATCACGTTTTGACAACCATACTTTTTTACTGAAAAACCCATACTACCAAGAATATTTGATAATTACCCCCCTGTCCTGATTTTTTGCACATATTTAACCTGACCTTTTACATATAACCCCTATCCTATGACTTTTGCACAAAATCTCCTGCCCCTAATTTTTTACACAGAACCTCCTACCCTTGATTTTTTGCAAAGAACCCCCATTCTCAATTATTTTTTTTCACAAAATTCCCCTACCCCTGACTTTTTGCACAAAACCCTACCCCTGACTTTTTGCACAAAAACCCCTGCCCATAATATTTTTTGATCGAAGCCCCCCTAGGTTTTTTAGCCCGAACCGTCTTGCTGGGAGGGGGTAACTGTGGATGCAAAACCTGACTAACACCCAACGGTGGAACCCACAGCCCTGCCTGGGGCCCATGAGTCCAACGATGGGACCAGCAGCCCTGCCTGGGGCCCACGAGTCCAGCAGTGGCAACCGTGGCAGCCATGCCTAGGGTCCACGAGTACGACGGTGGGACCCACAGCCCTGCCTGGGCCCACTTGCACTATCTAGGGTCTGATAAATCCCCCCGGGTATTTACCTAACGCCGGATATACCCGGAAATATTTTTGAAATATTCTCCAGATAAACTAAGCCCTTATAAATAGCAAACCCTGTAAATGATTCGAGATCAAAAATTCCAGACACCCGGCATGAGGGGGGGTCGTCGAAGCTCGGGGAGGAGGGGCTCTCCGGCGTGAGGTGGGGGTCGGTCGCCTCGCCGGCGCATGGGGAGGTCGGGCTTGGGTGAGAGGGGGGGAGGGGGGTGGGGGTCGGTCGCCTCGCCGGCGCATGGGGAGGTCGGGCTTGGGTGAGAGGGGGGAGGGGGGGGTGCCGGCCGGAGTGGGCGGAGGTGGGGGGGTCGAGCGTGAGGAAGTTGTGGCGCGCCCCTCCCTCTCTCTTCTCTATCTCTTTTCTCTTTTTGTTCTCTATCTTTTCTCTCTCTGCTCTCTCTTTTCTCTCGTACACTTCTAACTCTCTCTTCTCTCACCCACTCTTTCACTCTCTGTTTTTCTCTCTCACCTCTCTCTTCTCTCACCCACTCTTTTTTCTCTCTTTGTTCTCCTGCTCTCTCTCTTTTCACCCTCTGCTCTCTCTTTTCTCTCTTACACTCTCTAACTCTCTTACACTCACCCACTCTTTCACTCTCTGTTTTTCTCTCTTTTTGTTAGTTGCAGCCGGGGGGGGGGGGGAGGTTTTTTGGTTTTGGTGCAAGTGGACAAAAACGGGGTAGTTTGGTTTTTGGTGCAAGTGAACAAAAAAAAGGGGGGGGGGGGGGGTAGTTTGGTTTTGGTGCAAGTGGACAAAAAGGGGGGGTACATATTCTCTTTCCCTAATTCTCACCCCTTCTCCCTAACTCACACCTTTTCTCTAACTCGCACAAAGCGGATCAGGAAAATCCCTTAGCCAAAACGTAGCAACACCTCGTTGGCGGGGCGGTCCGGTGAGCCAATCAGCCACATTGTTACCTTCCTAGAAATATGAGACACCCGATAATCTGCAAACACTTGCAAGAACCGCCAACAATCCTCAATAAGGGGTCCTCAAAACGGGCCGAGAGGAGAATGTGCACCACCACCAAGGAATCCCCTTCCACCTGGAGAGAGATGGAAGGCCAAACGAGAGCAGCAACACGTAATCCATCCACATAACTCAAATCTCGGCTTCAGCTGCTGAGGAACACAGGAATGCCGCACAACCAGCAATCAGAATCGATCATTGAACATCACGAACCATGTACCCGGCTGCACCCGAATCAAAGAATGCATGGAACAACACGTCAAAGTTCAATTTGAGATATGCTATTAGGTGGTTCCGATTTGGCGTAGATAGAATAAGGCACCACAGGGGCAGCAGAGGTCGCAGAACAATCCCTGCTCAAGGTCAGATGAAGCTCGGACACCTCGGCAATGGCCTGAATCCAAGTGGAGAAGGGGAGCTCAACTGCAAGTCAAAAGTCGTGCGATTCTGCGATTTCCAAATGTGCCAGGCCACTAGCATACATAGTGACCTAGGAGAGAAATTGTTATGTCCTTGAACAATAGCTGGAAGTTGGCAAAGGAACCGACCAAATTCCGAATGTGTCAGAAGGGAGGAGAGGAATGGAAAACAAATGAAAAAAATAATTCCAGATTTCACAAAGAGCTGGGCATGAAAACAACAAATGATATAGAGTTTTCGGGGCCAAACCGCAACGAGGGCATCAAGAAGATATGGGCATACCAATGCGCACAAGTTTAAACTAAAGGATACAACTTGTTAGGATATTAGCTAAAGTCCCTCCTGAAGGAGATGTTTGTACAAGTGCCTAACTGAAAATGTTGACTTTTTTTAACCTTTAAATTGCAAAACTACCCCTCTAGCAAGAGTATCCATTTATTTCCAGCAAGAGTATCCATTCGTCTTTGGCATTAGTATCAATTCGCCGATCAACACTATACATGTAGCAGTTGCTACAGTGATTTCATTGTAGATTCTACAACAAAAACACTATAGTAAGAGTATACATTCGTCTATGGAAAGAGTATCAATTCGTCATCAACGAGAGTATCTATTCGCCGGATGACACTGTGCATGTTGCGGTTGCTACAATGATTTTACTATAGCAAGAGTTTCCATTAGTCTCTAGAAAGAGTATCCATTCGGCTAATTAATACTCTTGCTACAGTAAAATCACTATAGCAACGGTCAATTCGTTAAATCGATACTCTTGCTACAATGATTTCGCTATAGCAGCTACATTGAAATTACTGTAGCAACCGCTACATGCACAGTGTCAACCAGCAAATGGATACTCTTTCTGTTGCATGTGAGGGGGTCAATAATGACAAGGGACTTGCTGTAGCACGCAATCTTCAGGAGGAACTTGGTGCAATATTGAAACATTGTCTGTCCTTTAGTTATAGCATCCGCTAAAACTACTTAAGGCTAAGTCTCTCTCTCTTTTTTTTGTCAAACATCGGTGGGTGTCCCCAAACCCACTTCGGGCTTGGACTAATCCCTCCGAAAATGTGTACCAACCCACTCGAAAATTTCCCTACTTCTAAGTAAATCGAGGGGGGGGGGGGGGGGGGGGGGGGGGGATAATCAAACCCACAACCTCCTCACCAAAGCATTAGTTGCTTACCAACTCCCTTATCCGCTAATGGGTTTTCCTGATCCAAGTCGTATTCCATCACGATGGGGTTTGAATAGGGCATAGCTCTAATTAAGAAAACTCTCTTGTCGTCAACTCAGACATCAACCCGCTAAGAAGTTGTCAAAAACCTAACCAAGGGTACCCAGAGGGATCGACAAAAGAAACTTAAAATTTTAGTCACAGATAGGGAGATCGAGCTTGTTCGTGAATTAAGCCAAGCATTTTTAAATTCATACGGCAAGAAGTATTTGGTAGAATAAAATTTTTTGTTGGTCTTTGAAATCTTTTTTTGTCAGCTTAGTTTTGCATTTGTTGTCAACAATTTCATAGTCTCCATAGCATTTTTAAGCACAAGCACCCCGATAGATATTACATTCATGGCAAAACCAATGTTTATGTTTTCACTATATTCAGATATAGTAGCATATGCCTCTTCTGTGAAGGTTCTATTTCATCCAAAAGCTTGAACCACTAGGGATTGGACCAACAAATTAGGCAACTGGTATGAAGAGGATTTCAGTCTGGGTCATGGGGCACATCCCGAAGTCCATCACGTGGTTCGATACACCGCCCCCGCAAGTGAGTGGGTCATTGTATGTGGACGGTCAACTTGTCGCGAAGAAAACCAAAGTGTGTAGCACTTAAAGCCCTTTGTGAAGACATCCACAACTTAATACTTGGAGGAGATGAACCGTGTGGAGGTTTCGTTTCCGCCGTGCGATTCCCGCCAACAATCAATTGATTAGAATAATGTAGAGTATAGAGAGTAGACACAGAGATTTGGTATTACAGTTCAGTCATAGTACGTCTACATCTCCGTGCGGTAAGGTGCAATCTTGGAATCCAGTTATCCCCAAAAATGTGGAGCAACTCCTTGACGGGATGGGGGTGCTTGTACAAGAACACGCGATCTAGTGT